>VXBT01002372.1:130651-159059 GCA_013400235.1 Oriolus oriolus | reverse complement strand
GTCCCACTCCCCACCTGTGCTCCCCAGCAGGCCCCGCACCCCAAACCCACCCTCCCCGCTCCCTGCTCCCACCGGGCTCGGCTCCCTGACCCTGCCAGCAGGACACCGCGCTCCCCAGCAGCTCCGGTGTAAAAGTTAAGGTTTCCACAAGCGGACACAGTGAATCATAAAATCTCCCCATGAATGTAAATGCTTCTCATAATCCCGGTGACATATGCTCATCCCATAAATCTGTCAGAGCTAATGGGTTCAGCGTTTCTGCTGGCAGGTACCAGTGACATCACAGGGCAGGACTGCTCAGCCACACTTGGGAGCTGAGCTGGAGCTCCAGACGTGTCCCCCTGCCCTCCCTACCTCGTGTCCCTGCTGTCCCAGTGTCCCCAGGGCAAGGAACTGCACCCTGTGCTGGGATCTCTTCCCAAGGACAGATCCTCCCTGTCGCTCACCTCATCAATAAAGCATCACTGGGTAGAGACCTTCCATTAAATGTTTCAAGTTACACCAATATAAAATAAACCCAAAGGGTAACCCAGCAATAAACCCGGCACAGACACGTTTTAAAGATTTGGGGAATCCGAATCTTTGTGGCATTGGAAGTTCATGGGGTTTTTTCTGAGCTCCAAACACGGGAAGTCGTCTCATTCCTGCATAATTCTGTGCTGTATCAAAAGGCACATGAAAATAGCCAAAAGCACGCAAAGCTCAGTGTATTTTCCTTTCTACCACGAGCATTCCCTCTCAACCATTTTATCATGTGAATCAGTTGACCTGGAAGGGCTCAAATCCCTTGTTACAGATCATGTTTGGATCAATAAAACCAGCACAGGCAAAACTGTGAGTTTAGGAATAGGTAAAACCCATCTCCTCAGCCAGGCTTGAAGACCCCATGTCCAAATGAAATGCTGTGTTAACTGTGCTGTGTTCTCCTGCTCCGAGACTCCTCGGGAAGCACAGCCACGGCATGTGTGCATTCCTGGAGGAGGAGAAGGAACAGGTTCACACAGACTCTGACACCAGACCCTAATTTTAGCCTTTTGGGGGATTTCCAGCCTTGCCCAGGTCGGCAGGACCCGCTGCCACTGTCACTTCACTTCCAATCTTCACCTCGGAAAGAGCCATCAGGGCAATGCAGGACCAAGAACAGAAATCTGCTCTGGATGTTGAAGGACTTATGTTCCCCAGAGCTGATATTCAGGATATTCCTTTACTGTAATCTGAGTTTTATGTAATAAAAGGAAAAAAAAACCCCACAAAACAAGCAAAGCTATTACATATTAAGGAAATCGAGGTGAATTAGGAAACTTCAGGGCTTAGAGGGTTTGGCTGGAAGTATTTTATATTTATTTTTGGGTTTCAGAAGGGGAGCTAAATAAAGAGGGACTCTTTTACACATTTGCAATGTTGCTCAGAATTTTTAGCAGGGTGCATCAGGACCCTCCTTCCCTCTGTTTCTGCCTTCCTGCTTCGTTCCAGCGAGGTTCCCTGAAGGAATTCTGGGAGCAGCGGGCTTTACTCACGTAAAACACGAGCACTGTCGCTCGCCTAAGCCTGTGCACCAAAACCACCGAGAGGCCAACGGATTCACGATTTAAACGTGGATGTTTCAAAAACGGCCACTGAAGATACCTCAAGTCATTTCAACGGCCAAGACACAAAAAAGGGAGAGCAAACAGCTCTTGCTGAGGGTCATTTTAAGGGGAAAAGGGTGAGTTCTGCTGCTGTTCGGTGCAGAAGTGGATTTTAAAAAGCACCATTAACATTTTCTTTCAGGATTTGCTTCTTTTCGGACACTGGCCAGCCTGCCCACAGCTCGCTCTGCTCTTGGCACCTGAGAGAGTGCAGCACCTGCATCCCTGCGCAGCTCTTCTCGGTGTCTTTGGCTTTTGACTCATCTAAACCTTGTTTTTTCACTCATTTTCTCGAGTAAACAGCGGTGAGATGATGCCTGATGGGGCGTGTGCCTTCCAGCTCCTCCTGCCCGCCCTCCGTGGTCACCGGGCAGTCATTTCTGAAGCTGCTGCCGAGCTCTGGCTCCTTTGCTCGGGCAGCAAGAACGTCACAGACACCACATTCCCACTCATTTCACGGAACTACACAGGCAAGCGGAGAAGAGTCACTGTCCTTGCCCACAGCAGGAAGAGAGCCCAGTTCAGCCCTTCTTAGAAACTCAGAACGGGCCCTGAAGCCACTGAGTGACGCAGTCGGAGCCCATCGGCCCGGAAACCCCAACTCTTATCAAACCAACCCTCCTTGGGCTCTGTGCAACTCCACGAACTCTCTGATGAACTTGGGACTATTTACAAATAAATTATGAAAGCAGAGGCTCCATTCCCACTCCTATAGCTAAATTTGCTTTTAAAACCAGCATGTGAAATTAAAATACATCCTCCAAGTCCCCCGTGAAATATTTTAGGATCCACAGCTACCCCAAAATAACAGCCAGATATAGAATCCATTAGGAGTTGCTCTTCTACCAATCTAAAAACTCTGTGTGGGAATGATCTTAAAATAACAAATATTTTCTGACTTTCTTCATATTTAATATTCATGGATATCAGAGAATGGTTTGGGTTGGAAGTGACCTTAAAGCCCATCCAGTGCCACCCATGGGCAGGGACACCTTCCACTGTCCCAGGCTGCTCCAACCTGGCCTTGGACACTTCCAGGGATCCAGGGGCAGCCACGGCTTCTCTGGGAAATCCATTCCAGGGCCTCCCCACCCTCCCAGGGAACAATTCCTTCCCAATATCCCATCCATCCCTGCCCTCTGGCAGTGGGAAGCCATTCCCTGTGTCCTGTCCCGCCAGGCCCTTGTCCAAAGCCTCTCTCCAGCTCTCTCAGAGCCACTTTAGTCCCTGGAAGAGGCTCTCCAGAGCCTCCTCTTGTCCAGGCTGGCCACCCCCAGCTCTCCCAGGCTGGCTCCAGAGCAGAGGACAGGGATGAAGTGCCCTGGGATTCTCTCCCTGAGCGGTATCTGCTGTTGCTACAGCGACTGGCACAAACAGTAAACACGAGTTTAGATGCTCCATGACTTGTTCTTTCCCTGAACCCAACGTGAGCATCCCAGTGACATCAGCAGAGCAACTCCCCCTGCCAGGATCGCTCCTAAAGGCCGGCCAGGGGCTGCCTTCGATCACCTTCCTGGTACAGCCGAGGCACGCGGTCACTTACGGAAACACTCCCGCCACTGCGGGACCTGGGCTCCTGGAATGCTTCAGGATGTGTCTCCAGCTATCTCACATTTCAGTTTATAGCTGGGGGTTGCATAACCCAGACCCGTAAATCGTAACGGTGCTTTGCTCATGTGTTCTAGGGGCCTGCGTGAAGTCATCGCTGACACAGAATAGGGAAGTGAGGAACAACAGGAGTTTCAGTTTTTAAATCCCACCCAGAGTTTGCGCAGGAGGGTTGCCGCTGGTGGCACCGAGCAGGAACTGAGGTGACATTTCCTCACAAGACCTGAGCTGCTGCCAGTCCCTCCGAGGACAGAGGCAGCCCTCGCCTCGTGTTTCTCCACTGGCACTTGGAATGCTCCAATGTCCTGAAATGCAGCTCCTTTACGTGCCAGGATTTTGCAACAGCTGCATTTCTGGTGTGTTTTGCCATCTGCTCCTTTTGCAGCTCTGTGAGGTGATGGAACACACGGAATCTCTCACTGCAGAGGTGACTTTGCAGCCCCTTTTTAGAGGCTTTTTCCCACTTACTGACTTTCCGTGCTCTCCTTTTCTCACACAATTGTTTAGGCTGGAAAATCCCTCTCAGACCATCCAGTCCAACCATTCCCCAGCACTGCCAAGGCCACCACTGACCGGTGTCCCCAAGTGCCACATGCACACAGCTTTTAAACCCTGCCAGGGATGGGGATTCAGCACTGCCCTGAGCAGCTGTGCCAGGGCTGGACAGCCCTTTCCAGGAAAGAATTTCCCCAATATCCACCCTGAGCCTCCCCTGGCCCAGCCTGAGGCCGTTCCCTCTCCTCCTGTCCCTGTTCCCTGGGAGCAGAGCCCGACCCCCCCGGCTGCCCCCTCCTGTCAGGGAGTTGTGCAGAGCCACAAGGTCCCCCCTGAGCCTCCTTTGCTCCAGGCTGAGCCCCTTTCCCAGCTCCCTCAGCTGCTCCAGCCCCTTCCCCAGCTCTGATCCCTTCCCTGGACACGCTCCAGCCCCTCCATGCCCTTCTTGTCATGAGGGGCCCAAAACTGACCCCAGGATTTGAGGTGTGGCCTCACCAGGGCTGAGCACAGGGGAAAAGTGAGAGCTGCTCATCAACATGGACTTGAGGCCTTTTGTCATTCTTGAGTACTTGGAAAGTGAAAGGTTTTGGGGAACATCCTCTTTTCTGGGAGCAGTTCGGCCTAAGGGCAGGCACACACTTCATCAGGAGGCTCGTGAAGTGTCACGGATGGGACGTGGGTTAAAGGGACAAACTCACCCGTGGCTCCCCCCAGTCCCATCCGTGCCATCCTTCTCTCAGCAGAGCTCCAGCCCCTCGGTGCCTGCAGGGATCTGAGCACGAGGCCAACGCTATCTGGAGCTGCAGAGTTCCCCTCTTAACCCACAAACTGTCCCCATCCCGTGCCCAAGTGCCACAGCGAGGCAGGGCGGCGGGCAGAGTCCCCAGGCTGCAGGGGGGACTGGTGGCTCTGCCCTCGACTGACGCAGGAGATGAACCGAGTTAGGAAACATTTTGAAATGAGATCCAAATGCCAAAATTTCAAGTGGGGTTTATTTTCTCTCTCCTGGTTCCCTCATGATTCTCTCTTGTCACCCCAGTCCCGATAAATAAAAACATTAGGACTTCTTCTGGAGGGAAGTGCAAAGGCCATAAAGCCATAAGAGTTTTAACAATGGCCAAAATACCAGATCCCAACCAGGTGAGTTGAAAACCTTGGGGAGCAGTTGCAGTTCCCTTTCCAGCTGCCAAATAACTAAACTTTCCATAACCTAGGAGGAATATACCCGGTGGGATTGAGTTGTGAACAGATTGTCCAGTCTGGTGGACAAGAAATGTCGAAGACAAATATTTACCAACATCTTTTCAAACTCAGCTCTCCTTAACTCTTAAAGATCAAATTGTGGGCTCACCGTACTGGTAAAAGTCTTAATTTCTACTTCTGCAAGGAAAAAGAGTAATTCCTTCTACTGGATCACAACTTTCCTTGTAAACCTTGGGCATGTGGAGCTTAAGACTTAAAAAAAACCCTGATAGACTTTGTCAAAACAGGCTGTCCAAAAATTCCAAGAGAAACGTTCACATGGAAGGTTAAAAGCAGCTTCCAGCAGTTTTCCCAACTTTACCCAGACTATCCATCCTATCCCACATGCACAGCACTTGTTTACAGCATTGTAAGACACCTCCTGAGTTATTAACTCTTCACTGCATCCTGGCTGCAATAAATTGGGACTATTTATAAAGTTCTTCAGTGTTTGGGGCTGTCCTTCCCACTCCAAGCTCCAGCTGCCTTTGGAGCAACAACAGCTGAGACTCGAGGTCACCAAAGTCATTTTCCAGTGATTCCAACTGATTTAATAAAATATTATCACTCTATCTAAACCTTACCTCAACAGTTTAGACTCAGGATCAAATCTGTTCCTCTAAAAGGAAAACTAATAAGAGCAGTTGCTCCCTTTTGCCTTGGAAAGGTTTTGATGCTGGATTTATTCCCAAATCCAGTGCGGACAACGTGGCACTGAAATGTTCCCCCAGTGCTGGACAAGCTGATAAAATTCAACAAAACCTAAAGCAGATGGACACACATAAACCCCCAAAGATTAAAATCCAAGTATTAAATGGGAAGATGCTTCCTTCCCTGCAGGAGTGACAGGGAGCTGGGTGAAGAGGGAGCAGATTTGGGAACCGGAGCTCCGCCACGGCTCTTGGGTGAGATGAGGATTTCGGAGTGCCCGTGTCCTTGTAGGGGAAGGTGGGAATGTTAATCCTGGTGCACGAGAACTCTGCTTTAGGAGAAGTCTGCCAGCACAATCCCAGACTCCCCATTGCAAAATACACTGAGGATGCAATTTTAAAATGTACCTAAGCCATAGGGCACAAGCCCAGAGTTTGCATTCATCAGAGGACCTTAAACCAGCCCGTTTTTAATTATTCTCTATTTATTACAGATTATCCTAATTGTTGTCATCATTGCAGATGACACAAAAGATTGGGAAGAGAAGGCAGATGCTGGAGTTGATCACGTGAATGGCAGATGGTTATTTGGGAGCTGATAGATCTCATTAATGTCCCTGAAGGCCTCGTTTGCATTCCTCCCTCCTTGGCTGCTCGTGACTAAGAGCTCATGTGGGGGGAAAGGTGGGAGAGGCCCCTCTGTGGGAGAGTCCATCCCAACTGATCCAGCAGCTGATCCCATCTGGGCTAAGCTGGGAACTGTGGGATCTTAACTCCTGAGCCAGGTGAGAGGGCAGGAAAAGGAAGGAGAGAGAAGAGGGAGAAGAGAAAGGGAAGGAGAAAGAAGAAGGAAGAAAGAGAAAGAAAGGAAGAAGGAGGAGATGGAGAAGAGATAGGGGAAGGAAAAGGAGCAGAAGAAGAAGGAGAAGAAGAAAGAAGGAGAAGGAGAGGAGAAGAGAAAGGGAAGAGAAAAGAAGAAGGAAGAGAAGGCAGAAGAAAGAAAGAGAAAGAAAGCAAGAAGGAGGAGGTGGAGAAGAGATGGGGAAGGGGAAGGAAAAGGAGCAGAAGGAGAAGGAGAAAGGAGAAAGGAGAAAGAAGGAGGAGGAGATGGAGAAGAGATGGGGAGGGCAAGGGGAAGGAGAAAGAGCAGAAGAAGAAGGAGAAGTAGAAAGAGAAGAGAAAGAAGGAGGAGAAGGAGACAGAGAGGAGACGTGGAAGATCCAGAGGAAGGGGAAGGAGAAGAAGAAGGAGGAGGAGGAGAAGGGTGCTCGGAGTGATTTACCAAGGCACCCATGTGGCCACGGCTCAGATGCAAGTCCCACAGATCCAGATGACCAAAGGCCCTCCCGTTCCCCAACAGACAATGGCTCTTTTACCTCCCCAACACGAGGTTCATTAGCAGGAATATCACTCCCCATTAATTACTAACCAGTGTCAGAAAATGGCTATTTCACCTCCACAACACGAGGTTCATTAGCAGCAATATTGCCCCACGTTAATTACTACCAGTGCCTAGCATCACTCTAAAACCCCGGAGCACGTTGAGTAAAACAGGTTTATCAACACAGGACATGCCAAAACTTGATGGAAAAGGGCCTTGTGCAGGCTGGGAGCCATTCACCCTTTGCCTTCCCTAATGGAGCTGTGGTTGCTCACGGATCGTGTGGACATGTTTACATATTTATCCCTCACAATGCCGAGGGAAGAACTGACACCAAGTGATTTATTTGTTTAATGTATCCTGTTAGTGCATTCTGAGAACTATTTCCTTGAATTAAAGCATTGTTCTACCAGATCCAGAAAATATTCCCGTGGAAATCCTTCCGTTAGACGGGTTTGGAAATTCACATGGAAAACAATCAAAGGCACAGAGCACAACCCCTGGGATTCACTTCAAACCTGCAATGAAATGTCCAAATCTTACAGCACTGAAAAAACCCTGTAACGACAGGTTTCTTTTACAGATCCCCCCTGTGCCTTCCAATATCCAAGGAATCTATGGAACAGATTCCCAGCCTTTTTTCCCAGCACAAAAGCCACACGAGCGCCTACAGAAGGTGTCACTGAAAAGCAAGCAGAACCACGCAGCCCCACTCGTGCCCTCACCGCTGCCAGAGCCTGACACGTTCCCTCCCTCAGCTCCTACGGACACCGCGCGCTCCGGATCCGCCGGACCGCGGGGCTGGAATGAGGAGCGAGCTAAAACCATGGGAACCACGGAGCCTTCAGCTGCACTTCCCCTCCTCCCCACCGTCCCACTGTGTGCGACGCAGCCTAATTATATCTGCTGCAAAGATAAGTGCAGATGTGCTAAGAAAGGCACAAAGCCCCAGCGCCTGCGGAACAGGTGGAGCCACGACGCTCTGGAGCAATTCCCCAACAAATGGACGAGCCTGCCCTTCTCCCCTCGTCGTATTTTTGGGACTCCAGTCCGACCAGTCACTCGAGCTGTCCCCTCTCAGGTTTCTCACACCTGCAGCCTCCCTCTGGCACGCAGGGGAGGTGGCAGGGGGAGGAAGGGCTCTCACTGTGGAGCGGGGCCAGAGCTCGGCAGGAGCCGGGAGTGCAGCAGCCAGAGCGGGCTCGGGCACTGCATGCAAATGAGCATAGAGTTGTCTCAGAGTTATTCTTTTACCAAAAAATCACTTTGGAAATGTAGATTTTTCTCTGTTACCCAGCGTTAATCCGTGAGATGTGGGCAAAAAGGCCTGGGAAGTGAAATCCCTGTGGATAGAGGTGATGGGGTGAACTGGCAAAGCCACTGGCAGGGGGTCACTGACGAGGTGGCACTGGAGGAGATCCAGCTGTGGGGGAACGCGGGTAAAATCCTAACAGGGGCTGCACAGCAGCAGGAACAATGGAGCCTGTATTCAGGCTGGGTTCAGAGATGAGAGGGGAAGATAGAGACAAAAAAATGAAGCGAAAGCTTTCTGCTGCTAATTGCGAAAAATGCCAGGAAATGAGTGAGCTGGAGCTGCCAGGAATAATGTGGGAGACTGAAATTGGGGATGAGAGTGTTTGACATGAGCTACAGCCTCTGGCAAAATCCAGCCAAGATTTTGGGGGGCATTTTCTTTTCTTTTCTCTTTTCCAAACAACAGGGAGCAGGAGAAATGAACTTTTTTGTTGGATTGCCGAGGAGCCTGGCATTCTAAGTTCCCTAATTAAAGACAGCTCCTTTCTGGGACACACCATTCCAGCTGCTGGGAAAACTCAGCCCCAAGAAAAACGGCTCCAAACTGCTGAAGACGTCACGGCAGTGATTAAACAGTGCTCGCCAAGAACGTCCAGGACACATCCACATTCAAACTGGAAGATTCCGGGAAGCAGGAGGAGATGTCTCACCAAGAGAAGGCACAGGGAATGGAAAGGAGAAGGAAAAACCTCCTGGATGCAGGGAAGGCCACAGGACAACACGGCTGCAAGAAGGAGCCTCAACTCCTCTCATGACGGGGAATGAAAAGGAGAAGGGAAAACCTCCTGTCTGCTGGGAATGCCACGAAACCAAGGGGCTGCAGCGTCCCAAGAAGGAAGAAGGCCCAGCTGGGAAGCAGAGGCTCCCAGCGAGGGCAGGAATTCGTGCAGTGTGACTCGGCTGGGACGGTCGCTCAGTGCCATAGTAGCAGTGATGTTTCTGAGTCAACAGCGAGCCCCGAGCCCCGAGCCCCGGGCCAGCTGCGGGGTAATCTGAGCAGGAACCTCAGCCTGCAGAAATGTCACTGCCGTGGGGGGCCCAGCTGGGCTATCTTTAGCCAGCCCACAGTTAATCACCTAAGCTCCCTGCGCAGCAGTGGAAAGCGGCTGGGAGCTCCGAGGGGCGATCCTGGTCTATTCTCAGCACCCTGGGATGGGCTGGATCACCCTCCGGAGGTGCTGTCGCTCTCTGCTCACTGCAGGAGGCACCTCTCTGCCCCGGCCACAGGAACGGATCTCTGGAGGTCACCTGTCCCAGCCTCCCACCCACAGCAGGACCATCCCAGCTGAGCACCAGCGCCAGCCTGATGCCTGAGTAGCTGCAGGGCACTTCGGACAGCCCCCAGCCTCCCTGTCAGCAGCCACCAGCTGCACACACAGCCTTCACCCCCATCCCGGGAGCCTGGTGTCCAGCAATATCCAGCCCTGTCAGCAGCTGCCATGTGGGAATGCTGTGGGAAGTGGTGCCAAAGTGCTCCCTGCATACCCAACCACGGCTCTCCACGGTCCCAGGGCCAGGCCACCCTCCAGCCCTTGCAGGACGAGGTTGGGCCTTTCCAACACAATATCTTTGACAAGTCTGCATCTTCCATTCCCAATTTTCTTTCTTGTCTTTCACGTGTTTGGAAATAGACTCCAGAGGACACTCTCAGTGACCTCTCGGTGATGAGAAGAGTCTGACCAGTCCATAGCTCCCCAAATCTGCTCCACCTTTCTCAAAGATGCACCTTTTTCCTGTTGTCACAGACCTTCCCAAGCACCACAATTTTCATGAGCGACTCACACTGACCTCACAGCCTGACCCTTGTCCAATGACGTGGACTTGGACACCTCCACCTCCTCCAGGTCGTCCCTAACCCGCAGCTCCCTCATTGTCCCCCATCCCTCATCCTCCCAAGCAGGTTGGGGAATGAAGACCGAGACAAAAGACCCACTGAGTACTGTGGCCTTTCACATACCAGTTATCATTACGTTGTTTCACCCACGGACCAACACTTCCTTCTGGATTTTCTTTCCCTACTCCATACCCACACCGGAGTCCCCTCACCACTCACAGCTCCATCAGCCTTTGGTCAGCCCAACTCACCCCACATGCCCAAAGTTTTCCGTGCCTCCTTTGCTCCCAGTCTTTCTCACTCTTCGCCTGCTCTCTTGTTGCATTTTGACTCTCTGAGAAGCTCCTTGCTTCACCGAGTTGGCTTCCACTGAAATTCCTGATCTTCCTGCACAACAGGATGGTTTGCTCCCGAGCTCACAATAGGTTTTCTTCAAAAAGCAGCCATCACTTAAGATCGGTCTTTAATTTTTGGGTGGCTGAAGTGAGGTGAAATGAATCTTTTGACAATGACAGGGTCTTGAGAGCCAGCAGGAATGGGAGCCCTGGGCAGCAAACAGAGGAGTCCTTGCAGAGCCCTGGTGCTGGCCAGTCCCAGTTTGATCCCAGCTCCTTAACCCACCCCAGGGTGAGCAGCAGGACATCAGTCATGGGGGCCCAGCCACTGCTTGGAAGCAGAACCAAAGCATTTCCAGGGAGCTCATCCCAAGAGGTCAGCCTGGAGCGGGAGCCAGGCCCCGAGGAAGCCGGTTAGGGCAGAACTGGACAAACCTGCAGAGTCCTGACTGTAGCCACCAGTACCGGTTGGGGTGGTGGATCACCACCCAGGTCATGAGAATCAGGTCACCGAGGCCACCACGGGCCGGCAGCTCCTGACAGCCCACTGACTGTCAGAGGAACCAGGACTGCTCAGCAATCAGCGCACAGCGCGGTGACTGCGGTTCCTTATCTCCAGAGCTGGAGAAGTCCTCGGCTTGGCCAGGCTTGGCAGGAATGGCGCTTCCCATTGGAGTCACTCCTCCAGTGGCATCAGCCAGGGTGGGCAGCAGGGCACCGAGAGTGCCAACAGCACCGCCCCTTCTGGGGAGGATGGGGATGCTGCCTCTGGGGGAGGAGGATGACGTGGAAGAGGCAGCCAGGAGCTGGGACACCACCTTGGATAAGCCCAGCTGGATCAGTGCCTGCCTGAGCACCACACACCGCAGCTCTGCACTGACAGAGGAGCCCACTGCGGGTCCAGCTGTAGCTTTTCAGGGACACCCTGGGATACCCCCACAGACACCTTAAGAACAGACTGAAAAATGCACAGATGAGGCTACTCAAGCATTGTCTTTCCAAGATCTGGATGTGCCAAATGTTGCTGGGAGTGAAGGACCTGAGCTTCAATGGGCACTGCAGAAGATGTTTCACCAGGAATCTTCATTCCCACACAACAAACAACGCTAACATCTCCAACAGAGCAGTGGGAATGCTTGGAAAGGACCAGCCAATAAAAAGTCTTGGTCCTGAATTAAACTAAAAAGGCACTTTTATATCTATTTTGTGTGTTTTAATGTGTCCGATCCTACGTCAGCCGTGCAAAGCTCAGCTTTGAAGATGCTACAGGAAGAGATGAAAGCTCCAGATTCCCAAAGCAAAGCTCCACTGCAGCTTCTGCATGACAATGAGGTGCAAAAACGAGGCGTGAACACCAAGAACACCTAAAGGTGGCTGATAGAAGTTGATGAAGCTTCCCAGAGAGGTAATTTCTGATGTGGAGATAAGCCTAGAGGTTTAATCTGAAATGCTAACGAGGAAGGAAAACTGGAGTCGTTCTGAGGAAGGATTTGGACTGGAGATAGCATCTCCTGTAGGGTGGGATGGTTTTACCACAAGGCAAGCCCGATTCCCAGTGCCCTTCCCCCCGGAGGGAACAATGCAGCGGAGGTGCCACAAATCAGAGGGGTAAGTGACAGTGCTTTTATGGTGCCAAATGGAAGTAACAAAATGCAGGAAGCATCCTGTCAGATGTCACTTAGCAGCGCTATCACCGGGGAATCTGGGAACGGGATTTGCCTGCATAGTAGGAATTCCTCGGTCCACCAAGAGGGAGAAGCAGAAATGGCAAGAGGGGCAGAATCTAATCTTGGCCTGTCAGATGAACGGGAAAGATTCCTCAGTTCCAACTCTGTCTCAAGGTTTGGCACATTATCCTTTTACTGACCACGCTGATTCCCCGTTGCCCTTGTCGGATTCTTGCCTTAATCACAAGACAGGAGGAAAAAGAGGAAGCAAGAGAGGAATTCTCCTACTCAGGGTCTAACAACAAGTGCAGAAGATGGACAGTGCACACACGGGAGGGAGCTGCAAGGAGAACACCGGGAGTGATTTCGTAGGGAATTTAACACACTTTGAACACATTTCTGAAGACAGAATTTCCAAGGTTGTGATGGATTTTTCAATTAAGTGCAGCCCCATCACACCTTTACTCCACACGGTCCCCAAAGAGCAGTGAAAAGAGCCCAGAGAGCTGCAGGCTGGGATGGAGATGTCCATTATTTTGGATGGGAAGGAAGCCTCCAGCCCAGTCCTACAGCTGAGCCCGAGGATTTCAAATCCCAATCCCAACTTCCTGCAAATCACAGCGTGCCCACACTGTGTTTTTGTTTCTCTAACTAAACGAGGCCAGGCTGGGTCACAGCAAGAACATTTTACTGTGTGAGCAGAAGTGTTTTCTTCCCGAGCACACGTGAGTGCAGGAGTGTGAGAAAGCCCTGGAAAACTCAGGATATGATGATGCAATGACCTCGGTACCCACCTAGGATTTACCTGGGCACCACATTATCTCATTTGCTCCATGTGGGCTGGCTCCGGGAGCGCTGGGAAGCTCACACGTGCAGGGAAACCAACTTGGATCCTGGAAGCAACATCCTTGTGCTAACGAGGAGCTCCACCTAAACTAATTAGCCCTGCCTTTCAACAGCCTTAATTAGGTGGGGCACCATCCTGGGCTGTTGTGGCTGGACAGCTTCCGGTTCTGGAGCTGGCTCAGCCACAGCCCAGCCAGGGATCCCTGCGGGGAGCTGGCTGTGCTGGAGAGGGGCTCTGCTTGTGCCAGCCCCCAGCTGAGCCCAGGGGCTCTCCCCATCCCAAACTCCTCCATCCCAAGCTCCCTCCATCCTCACATCAGTGCAAAAACACCTCCTGCACCCCTGCAGCCGCCCCACAAACTCCTCCTCTGAAACCCCGAGCTGACTTTCACAAGAGGCCCATGGCACGGAAGGAACTCCCCAGCCAGACCACACAGCAACGATCTGAGCTCAGCCAGAGGAAAAAACAACCCCAAAGTCTGAGAGGTGCAGAGGATTAACTGTGCCGCCCGTCACCGTTTCACAAGAGCCTGGCAAACCACGAGCAGAAAGGCCCTCGCTTGCGTCTGCCCCCAAATCCAGGTGCTGCTTTCATCCCCAGACCTGTCTGCAGCCATTAAATCGGGTTTTGAACCGGGTTAACCTGGAGATAATAAAACTTCTGGTCTAAAGAGTCTGTCAAGAGTGAAAGTCCTTTGTGGTGAAATAAATGCTGGAGTAGGAAATGGAGGAGGAACCTCAGGGATGAATCCTGGAAGTTCAAAGCACGATGCTGGATCTACCTGAAAAGCTGCGCTTGGCCACTGGCATTGGATACAAAGACAAAGTTTATTAATAATCCTTAGCTCTGCGTGAGGAAAATTATCCAGAAATGTTAAACAAGGGGCAGAGCAAGGCTGCCCACATCACCTTAGCCACGTAGCACAGGCCACCGGTGAAAAGCTAGACCTGTTTAAAACAGCCTCCTTGGCTCCTGGGAAGGTTAAAAGGTCACAGTTTAACACTGAATTGTCCTTTATTTCCTCTCAATTTAATTTCCTGGAGGTTTTCAATATGAAGGTTCAGAATGTGGTTTGTGGAAGCATCCCAGCTATAATCCACAGGAATTCTTTAAGACACATAGCACCCTCTGTGTCCCCATGCCCTGCTCAAGCCATGGGAAGACAGGACATAAAGTCACCCCTTACATTTGGAGTGAGCATTTCAATGATATTAATTATAAACTATAATGAAATGGTGGTTTTTTCATGGCCAAATGTAATTACTTGAAAGCATTATCCTTTAGGATGGCAGCTTAAAAACCTGCTTTAGTTTGGAATTTTAATCTGTTTTCCTCCAACAGACATTTCATGTACCCAAGGGGAAACGTCAACCTCGCCAATTCACCTCAGCTGAACTCTGTGCCCTTGGTTTGCCTCTCACCGAAAGGCCTGGGACTGTCATGCCCCAGCTGAAATCCAGGGATATCTGCACGGAGCAGAGTCACCCAAGAATGCAGAACGTTGCAAAGAACGGCCTGTTTGGGCCTATTGGGCTGTGAGGCGAAGCCGTGAGTCAGCGCTGTCGGCGGATCTGGGATCGCGGCGCGAAGTCAGGGAGCGGAACCAGCACACAGAGCTTGGACAATCTCACAGCACAGCAATTAAAAAGCTGTTTCCTAATCCACGATCCTCCAGCTTTTAAAAATGCAGAATATTTTGCATGTGAAGCCAGAGAGCTCTGTGGTGACTCCCCAAAACACCCAGCTTTTCTCCACCCCCACACAGTAACTCTGATTTTGGGGTGAGCCTCAAGTCCCAATCACCAACTCCTCAGTGGCTGACAGCAGAGCTGAGACATCCCTGTGCTAATCCTGGGTGTTCATCTCCCTCCGTGCACAGCTTGTGACTCACCGGCCTTTCTGTTTCCCCAAGCGCACGTAGGGCTTTTGGAATAATCTGCTGAAAATCACCGAGTGAGTCCCACGGGGAACGGGGTGGGGAGGAAGAGGGAGATGGCAGGATCCTACAAACCAGCATCATTTGTTTTGACAGCTTTTAATGTTCCGTATTAAACCTCGCACGTGCTGATCTCCACCTGTGAGCTGAGGCCAGCACACCCTGGCTGTTCAAAAGGGGTGGCTGGGACACGGGACCGTATTTTCTCTGAAATCACCCAGGGAAACGACATCAGATTCATTCCCTGGTTATCCATAATCAGAATTTGATATTACAGAACACCAGATATTAATTTATTTGTAGGTTTTTTCCTACATCTGGACTATTTTAGCCAAATGTGAGGGTCTGAGCCCTGTATGACAACATTCCTTAAACCTGGGGTCAGTGCTGACCCAAATCAGGGTGTTTACACCACAGAGATGCCTGGAAGGGACAGAGGGGGACAAACCTGGCCCAGTAATGACAGGCAGACTTGAAAGCGTAACCACTCCCCAGATGGCTGCAGCCAGCAGAGGTAAGAACAGCCTTTCACTCTCAAAAACCATTTGATTAAAGCCCTCAAAAATACATTTATTTAAGCACCTCGATCCGAGTTCAAGGAAATCAAAATGTCAGCATTAAAAGCACCTCTTATTAACAATCCCAGCTCAAATGTCAGATTGAACTGACATGGAAATGGAAATGTTCCCCTCTGAAGGTCAGCCATGGCTCGGCCTGCTGGGGATTATCCCAGGGGTTACTTTTCCTGCTCTAAGTTCTATACTCTGGGGCACCTTGCAGAACTTCTTACATTTAGCAGCACAAGAGGCACCTCGTGTCAGCCTTGGCCAAGGTCTCCGCACTGTCACACTGTCGTTAATTCTGTGCAGTAAATTCGGCACAATTCACACAATTTCTGTGAATTTTAGGCAGCACACGGGTCCCCACTCGAGGCAGTGTGCACCAGGAGCTGTTCTAGCAGCCACATTTGGAAGTGTTACAAAAGAGGGAGCAGCTGCTGCTGGAAAATGTGGTGTGAGCAGCATCTCTGCTCAGGTTCCTCCCTCCTGACCTAGAGAGGGTGAGGAGCAGCTTTTTGGCTTTTACCTGCACGGGACCTTTGCACTGGAAGGGGATGGAAATGGTGCAAAACTCCGCGCAATAGAAACCCAGGAAGCTGCAAACAGCTCAGCAACAGGAATTTAGGGGAATATCCTGCCCAAAGAACTGGAGTTCAGAGGGAGGCCCTGCAGTATTTGAGGAGGAGCTGGATGGGGATCATGTCCCATAAAGTCTAAACCAGAAACACTCCAGTTCAACTGGAAACTTCTCCCTGGAGTTCTCCTCTTCAAGAGGATCTTTGGGAAGAAAAGGGAGGAAAACATTGCACAGCTGTCCAATGCCAGCAAAGTCCATTTCCAACAAACACTGCACTTGTGTGTGTTTATTCTTGGAATTTTCTGAGCAGGACTGGCCCCACGCTGTGCTCAGTGACAATCCCCATGGAACAGACGTTAGCCCACATCCTCCTGGGCTGTCCCAGACCAGCACAAATGCTCCCAGCGTGGATCCAAACGTCCTGTTCTCGAGTCAGTAACAGCAGGGACACGATTCTGGGTCACTCCTCGTAAAGTTTATCCAGGGAATGAGACAGGGAGGGAGGGAAGAGGTGCAGCAAAACAAGCTGGCTTTTCCACTTCCCAGAATTCTCCCCTGGTTTTTCAGAGAACACAAAGACTGCTCTGACCAAGTCCTGCTTTTGTCAGCCTAATATACGGTATTTAAAGAAAAAGACATTGCTTGTAAAATGTGACATTTCAGAAGCATTTTGGGATGAAGTGCTAAGCTTGTCAAACCTCCCTAAACACACGCTTGAGGCACGAAAGGTCTGACTGGATTCAACCCACTTGGAACAAAAACATTGGGGTGTCTGGAATATGCTCCAAGGGACCTGGCAAGCTCCATCCAAAGCCTTTCTCCAAATGCTTGGTTGGAACCTGGAGGCTTTGAGGTACAGGGAAAAAGTCTGTTTCAGAAAGCTTTTGAAGAGTGTGAAGGTGTGGTGGAGGAGTTTAGCATGCACAGATGATTAATTTGCTCCTGGAAAGGGAGATTTCTTCTGACAGCAGGATATTTATACTGGAATATCTGCATTAAAATGCACAGTTCCTTTAAAATTCACTTTAACCATGGAGTTCCTTAGCACTGAATAATGGATCCTGGATCCCAGATCTTGCTCCTGGCTCATGTTTGTCACTTCCAGAGCTACAGACCTGATTACAAAATCAAAATATATTAATTGTCAAATCAACACCCTGTAGGGTTTTGGAGGGTTTTTTTTATTCTGAATTTCTAAAATGGTTCTGTGCTTGAATGCCCAGCAAAGCCAATCAATGCCACCTTTAGGTGTGAGAATATATCCCACAGGGAGAGGTGCATTTAAATAGCTTTTAAAGGCTACTGCTTAAAACATTTAAATGTTGGTAATCATACATATTTACAGCAAACTGAATGAACTTTGAATAAACTGACAGGTTTGACTAATAACCATAAATAATTAGCAGCTGTTTCCTTTCTGTCAAAAAAGGTATTGCAATTATAGCATCCTTAAGGCTGTCATTTACAGGCACCTCTTAGAGCAAATATTACAATGAAATGTTTCATTAACTCTTGGTGTAACATTCCTCCCCGGTTGCACAACGATGGTTACATTAATTAGCACACCTTGCCTGGCTACAGAAATCATTTTTAGTTCATCAGGAGATGAAACTGGTGATGAAACCAGAACATTTCTGGCTGATTTGAACATCGAAACAATCAATATGTCCATTGTTCAGTGTCACTGTTTGGCAACTGCTGAGTGTGAATCAGAATGGATGCAACTCCATACGGACTAGAGGGAAAAGTGATAGAGCAACCCCTTGCTCCCTCTTTTAAGTCTACTTTGATTTTCAAAGCTCTGAAAGTTTTCATCTCTGTAATTGTTATTTTGTAATTGTAGAGTTAAGTTTGGTGGGCAGAATGTTCCTGCAGAGGACAGCAAATTCCAATTCTGTCCTTCAGGAACAGCACTTTTCCCTCTGTATATTCCCCTCCAGCCTGGAACCAACCCCTGCTCCCACCAAGACTGATTAATACAAAAAAATATTTGGGAATTCCTGCTGAGAATCAGAACACAACGTTAGAAACACTTTTTCAAACACAAGAAGGAAGCAACTTCCGCTGGGAATCAGATCCTGCAGGAAGACAAAGGCCTGGCCATTGGGGCTGGCTCTGGGATTTGAGCAGTGCATTTCCCTGGGAATGTCCCCACGTGGATTTTGGATGCAGCCTCTCCCACTGCCATGGCCAGCTGTGTCCGGGATGCAGCACTCTGCACTGAGCTCAGCCTCGGGGAGGAAGGAGAAGCTTCTCCAGAGCTGTGGGGCCGAGCTGCTGCTGGGGGCTTTGGGGAGCTCTGTCCAGCTCCCACTGCCTGGGAATGCTGTGACACGGAAGGGGCTCAAGCAGTGGGACAGTGAAGGACCTGTTCATCCCTAAGGCGTGCACAGACCGTGCCCCGCGACCTAAAAAATAACCCAGCCTGCCAGAGGTTTGGTTTGGGTGGTTTTGTTTGGTTTGGGTTGTTTTTCCCTCTGACCGAAGACACATCTCTCATTCTCATCTGGAACTGATTCAGGGTGCTGAGGACTGCGCTGTCAAAATCTCCCCCCAGAAGCTCTGATCATTCTGTGCAGCAAACAAAAGAGACACAGATTTTATCAGCTCTGGTATCAGCGATGGCAGAGCCCAATTGTCTCCGCAGGGCCCTTGCGCAATGCAGCGGGACGGGAGCGGCAGCGGCAGCGGAGCCGCCGGGGCCTGACCCGGCCTCAGAGAGCAGAGTGAGGCAGGGACAGCACGGCTCCGTGCCACCCCCAAGGTCCCCTCACCGCCACCGTGGGGCTGCAGCTGCCTGGCTCACTGCGAAAGAAGCCACCCATCAGATAAAGCCCTTGGAATAACCCGGACTGCACTGATGGTTTATCCTACGTAGCTGCGTGTGGGATCATCAGTGAAATGACAACCTCACCAAAAACCAGAGGTTCACCTCCGTGACCTCTCCAAAACACATCGCTGCTGCTGTCACAAACATACCTGCTCCTCCAGGCCAAGCCAAGCTGCTCCCTGCCCCTGCCTGAGGATGCGTGTGCTCAGGGCTCAGCTCCCAACCCCTCGGGAGCCTCTGTCCAGAGCCATTCCCGACCGGGAAACGGGACCTGCAGGGCCCAGAGCTGCCCCCAGCAGCGGGTACCTCCCACCCACGGGGGGTGAACGGCTGTCGCAGGCAGCCCGGCCCGCCCCGGGAATACAGCAGGACAGCGGGAATGCTCGGGGAGCCCCGCTCCCCCACGGCTGCGGGAGGCAGCTGGCCCCGGGGAGTGACAGGCTCCTGATGGCAGCAGCACGTGGAGCATCTTCATGTGACATCCACAGGTGGGGCGGAGGGGAAAACAGTTTTTATCCGTTGCTATGGAGTCATGATTAGCTTGTGTGTCTTCAGAGCCTGCCGAGGAGAAATGAAGGCTATTTTCTTATATAGATGTCATGAAATCAATCCTGGCAGAATTTCGGGAGTCAAAGGCTAAGCAGGTTTGCCTGAATGCCTCCTGTCACTTGATACACAAATAAATCTAGCCAGGGGACCTGAAACAAGTGTCACTTGTCAGCCAGAGCTGGTCACAAAAATGACTTTTTAGTCCGGTTTGGAGCTGTTTATGCACACAGCAACATCACAAACGTGCGTTCAATAAAACACAGCAATTATCTTCACCGAAAATGAGCCTTAGAAAATGAAGCAAAAAACCACCCTTATTGCAAAGGGTGACTTCAGAAGAAACTTTTCCCTTATTCTCTGCAAATGCTAAAAGCAAACCTGATGTTCTTCTTTTAAAATGTGTCTGCCTCTAGGTCTTTGGCACAGGTTCGCTGCTGGGAGGGCCGGCAATCTATTTAATGACTGCATTGACGTCAATAGCATAACTGAAATACTTACTAAGATGCATGAGTCCAACTTTCGGGGGGTGTGTTCGAGGCAGGCAGGCGCAACACGCGGAACAGACTCCGGCAGGAACGAACTGCCCCCGGAGAGCCGGGAAGAGCCTCGGGATGGCCCCGTGCTGGCTGCAGCCGCCTCAGCCCCGCTCTAAAAATCGCTCTGAAACGCTCTCTTAACGTGACAAGCAGCAAGAATCACTTCAGCGCTCACCAGCACTCGTTTAGGCGCGTCATTAAGCTCATTATCTACCTGATTTCTTACACGGTTTCTGAATAATCTGCATCACGCCAGCACTGCATCCTTTAAAAATCCTATCTGTAGGTGCTAACGAGCCTCCATTCGTGCACACAGCCACTTACTCTTAGCTCAGCCGCTCAGGAACACGTGGTTCCTCTGAACTCCTGTAAAAGCCCAAAGCACCACAACCACTTATCTTTTACAGTCGCTCTCCAAATCAAAAGGTCAAATCTTCAGCCGAACTCCCAGCAAAGAAACAGAATTTCAAAATGAATCCTCTACTCCGTGTGTGCCCAGAGCCATTCTCCACGTGCCAAGCAGGGGAGGATGGTGCACGAGCAGCAGCTCCGTGCTAATCACCGGGGATTTAGAGATATTTGTAACCCAGAGCTCACTCGGATGCACAAGGCTCCTTAACTCCTACAAAAAGTTGGGGCTCTCAGTAGCACAAGCATTATCCAGTCTTTGTTTATGCTTTACACAAAGATTGGTGCACGAGTCTGTGTACATCCTACACCCACAGGAAAAATGAAAGAGTACGAGTTTGGAGGTCGTGTAAAGGCATGTGAGAAGCGCAGGCAAACGTGCCGAGGTACAGGAAAGCAGAGCGAAGGCACAAGCAAGAAAAACACCGATCCTTCCCTCCCATCCCCAGAGAGGAATTTGAACAAAGCTTTAATCCCGTGAGCCCTGAAATGCTGTGGGTGATATATCCCAAAGGGCTACACCCCCCAAGCCTGGGCTGCAGGCAGATCAGCAATATTGTACCATTAATTGTGAGAACTGTCTTTAGTGAGGGCTGAGAGTATCCAAGGGGCTCCTGAGAAGAGTCTCTGCAAACCCCCCACAGCCTGGGAAGAACTCTGTGCTTTGCTCCTGTCACCACTAGTGACATTAAATGTGGCAGTGGATCAAATGGAAACGGGAAAACACTGTCCATCCCGGGACAGATGGTGTGGCACGTGGGCCATGGGAACAAAACATGCTGGGAAAAGTTTGTACCAAATTTGTGGAAGAACACGAGGCTTTGACCGACAGTGGCAGCCAGCGAAAGGCGATTTAATTCACAGAGAAAAAGGGTCAGTGAAGGAAATAAATATGGAAGAAGGAACAAAACCAAGCAGGAAAAGCCAGACTTGTTGCTGGTTAAAGATGTTATTGGTTGAATCATTGGGTAGGAACTGCAGACCTTTCACTGGGGCTAGGGGAGGAGAGAGGTGGATGGAGAAGGGAAGGCGCTGATGGATTCCTGAGCCCAAGGTGGCACAAAGGTCACCCAAAGTAACCGTGGCAGAGGCCACACTCAGCAGAAACAAAGGGGAGCAGGAGAAAAAAACCTCAGGAGAAAAAAACCAACAGGAGAAAGAACCCTCAGGGACACCGTGTGACACGGTGTCTCTCATTGTTCCTGTAACCCAGAGGTGGCCGAGCAGCACCGCTCCTGCCCCGGCCCTGCGCAGCTGCTGGGGACGCCACGCACCACGCAGGAACCCCCCAGCACTCCCATCATCCTGCCCAGCTGGGGCCTCACCACCTAACTAGGGACTGATGGGCTTTTGCTATGGCTTTGTATTTCCATGGTATGGTTTCTCAGTTAATTCATAAAAGCGATTTTGTGCGTTCCTGTGAGCTGCAGTTATAACAAAATAACAGGAAAAATCTGCCAGATTTACTTCAGCTGATACCAAAGACAAAACACAGGATGTTCAATCCATATTCCCCTTCCTTCTCTGGCTGTGCTCGTGAGGTTAAGAAAGCTGTGAAATTCACAGTGACACCAGCAGTGCCTTTCAAAGCCCTTTGTCCCAGGAAAAACTCGGCCAAAAGTTTTCCTACTTTCAAGAAAATGAAAGCAAAAAAGAATTCCCTCATTTCACCACAGCTCATTTATTTCACCACGGGCCTGGGTCCTCAGTGATGCAACACCAGCAACAGATTTGGCTGTTGTTGCTTGGAAAATCCTGGAATAATCCAGCTGGAGTAAACAGCTGGCGTGTATTCCTTGCAGTGCAAATGCTGGATGTAATTTTCCTCCCTCCGGGGTAATTTTATTAGTGCAGGCTGGTTTGCTTTAAACCCTGAGTTCTGTACTTCTCAGAACAGGATATAAATCACCCCGATAATGACAAATCAAAGGAGACATCCACGAGGTGCTCACAGTGATGTCAGGGGATTGTGGTAAAGCCATGAATCAATGGGTGACACTGGAGGGTTAAAATCAAATTCCAAGCTTCAACAAATCTAGAGAATCTAAACCCAGTTCATTCCAAACACAGCCTTTTATCTAGAGAGATGTGAGGCAGCCTAGTCCCAATCAAAACACGACGGCTTCCTTCTGCAAAACCTTCAGGAAAAACACTCTGCATCCTCTCAGCCACTGGCACAGAACTGCAAGGGTTCTGATAGGAAAATCTCTCCTTCCCTCCATAATTTCCAAGGCAGAAGCCATCAAGGATAAAAAAAAAGGTGCAGACATTGAAAAAAAATTCTTAAAAATCTCTGTTCTTGCTGCATTTAAATGGAAACTTCCTTAGAAAGTCAAGGGCTGTGATGGTTTTCTGCTGCCTGGAAAGGAGTTACAGAGTGTGACAGTGGCTGTGAAGAGCCAGACAAAGGCAATCACCTGAATTTAACCAAGAACCCCAGGATTTTCTACCAATAATGCCAATAGTTTACGTAGGAAATAACATCATTCTTATTAATGTCAAAAACGCATCTCCTCCCTACCTACAAAGTCTCACGATTTACTTAAGTTATAATGATCCAACTCACTTTTTAAAGTCTTATTTGAAGATTTCACCTAAAAGCAGCTAAGATTCGCGGTTAAAAACCCATTTACTTGAGGGGCCACAAATCCAACTCTTCCAGGGTAACACAAAACCTGCTCTACAATTCTGTGTGTCACACACTGCATTCTAAAAGGAATTTTCATGTATTCCCAGTATTAGAAGCTTGGATCAGCTAAAAAGTACCAAGTGTCCTACAGCTCACATTGGAAATACTGTAGAGAAATACGCCCAAAGTGTTAAAAAGTTGAGAGCAAATTTTTCCACAGAAAGCGTTAAGAAAATGAACCTAAAAATTCCTGGAAGGGCATTCTCTCCTCGTTATTAGATTCTGTGACTTACATAAACAGATCTATGGAAAGCCTAGGAAATTTTCCATGTTTTTTTTTTTTTTTTTTCATGCAGGCACAAATTCAAAGCCTTGCTAGACCCAACTTTTAATCAGGTGATGAGTTGCATTCCTGCTGGCTCTGACAGCAAGAGAAGGAGTTTAAGATTGTGTTGTCCAGTTTTGTTTTTGGATCAGGGGCTTCCATCTCCCATTAACAAGTTTGGAGGAACCTAATCTGGAAGCGTCCAGGACTCTGTGTGTCCCCTGAGAGTAAATAACACACAGCAGGAAAGGAAGTGATAGTTATCCAGGCTTCACACGCTGTAAAAATTAAGCTTTATTAGTCCCTCCAAGCATGTAATCATTGGAAAGGCTGAGATTAAACCTTACAAATGGGCACTGCTCCAAATCTTATCTCCTTCTCTCTGGAGCAACCTTTGAATTAGTGCAAGTAGGGACAGCTCTGATCCTGAGAGGGGTTCTACAGACCCTCAGCTTGGCTAAACCCAGCTGTTAAAATGAATAAACCTGTCCTAAGTAATCAGCTTCTGCTGCTCACCCTCATCCCTCCCCCTGCCCAAGCAGCCCCCACAGTGCTGCCCTGGCACCCCCTTCCCAGCAGGAAGCCAAGGAAGTCTCACCCAGGAAAGGTTTGAGTACACAGATCACATGGAAACAAACTGAAATAAACAGAATAAAAAAAAGATCCAGCTGTGTCTGAGCCTGTTCAAGGCTCGTAGGCTGGGGCTTGTCCAGGCCTGTGCTGACAGGGACTCACAAGAACAGCAGCCACTGTGGCCATGACTATCAAACCAAAATCATGTTCATCTCCTGTGCTAATATACCAGCAGAAACCCCAAACCAAACGATTAGAATAACAATATTTGGAGCCTGATAGTTCTCTCCTATTGGTTTTGCTGGAGGAACCCAGAGTTGCACCGGGGAGGGGGCAGAGAAGCAGCTGTGAGCAGAACTGTGCAATGAACGCTGTGTGCATTTGGCCTGGCAGCCCATCCCCAAACCCCACACGTACCTTGCAGGTTCACTCTGGAGACAGGTGGCTGACTCGTGGCTGGAGATCTCCTAGGAGGGATAAAGAATACTCTGTCAGGAGGTAGGATTTTATCTTTCCAAACCCTGCCAGCTCCCTCAGTTCAAAATCCTTTTTCATTCTCCCAAAGAAACCCAAACACTTCACAATGATTTGCTGAGCAGTACTGATAGATGGGTTAGGAAAAGCCAGAGATGGCTGCTCCCTGCCTGTTCTATGGGCTGGAAATGAGGAGAAATGTGCCACCATTCCATGCTGCCTCTGCAGCTTTCTGCTCAAAACCTGCCTGAAGGCAGCAAGGGCCAGGCTCTGGTGGCTCCCCCTTGGTCAAGGCCTTTTCCCATAAAGCTTTTCCCTCCAGGGTCTGGAATGGACCCTGACGTGATGTCAAACTGCTGCAAGGCAATGCCATAGATGAGGTCAGAAATGTGTCTTTAAACCCTCCAGTTAACACTGGAATTGCTCCTGAAGCGAGGAAGAAGATGCTGCAGTCACTATCGTTCAGCTCTGAAACAGCTGAAGGACACTTTTTGGACTCTGAGCAACAATTTCAGCAGCGATTCCTGAATTTTGGAGGGACCAAAAGCTATTTGAAAAACTTAGCTCAAGTCAAGCCAACAGGGTCTGACTGGAAAAAGGTGCAGATTCTCTCCAAATGTCAACACAGTTCCCTGTGAGACTCGCCAAACAAAACTGTTAATTTTTCAAGCTGAAACCATCATCAGACACTTGTTTTTTAAAGGAATTAAAAAGAGTTGACATCAAAATCAAGATACTTCGGTTTGGATTGACTGCAGTACTTCAGGCTGACCAAAAATGAAACTTTGGGCTTCTGCTTCCCTAAGAAGTTTCAGATCCATTTTAACTGAAGCCAGATTTCCCCACACTCTCCCCTCGCCAACCTCCTTCCTAACCCCAAATTTCGGAGTCAGCCGCTGAACTGCAATATCCATTATTCGCCAGCTCTCCTTTGAAGCTGGAATCAAAGCAGGCAGAGCGGCTCAATTGTGCTGCAATTGTAGCTCCGGGGGGTTCTTCAGAAGTGCTCCGGGAAGGCCTCGCTGCCCAGGTGAGGTCTGCGTGAAAGGAGCGCAATTCCAGCCCTGCTTCCAGCCCTCCGTCCCGACTCCCGCCCCGCCGGGCTCCACAGCCTGCTCCCGGCAGGAGCCTCCCTGGGATTCAAAGGCTGTGCTGGCAGGATGTGCAGGACCCAGGTTCTCCGAAGGGTTCAGCACAGGGCACACACGTTGGGTGCTGAATTCTCTGCAAATGTGCCCCGACCTGCCTCTGCCGAGCCTTTGAAAAGCCAAATCTTGAAATCTCTAAAAAACAGAAACTCCCCGACAGGGACACCACGCCACGGCTGCAGCGCTCCCAGAACCGAGGGATCCATGCTCCAGGGATCTCCAAGCCCTGAGCTGCACAGACATGCCTTTGGGGGGGTGGGGAGGGATGAGCTGCCGTTCCATAGGGTATTCCCCGCTCCACAGCCGGCACCGCTCCCATCATCCTCAAATCCATGTGCTGGCCGTGCCCATCCTGTTTTCCAGGCAGCCAGGGCGCAGGATTGGAGATCTGGGTTGTGACAGGCCTGTCCGTTCTCAGCCACCACCGTGCTCCCGCTGCCCGCTCCTTCCCTCCTGCCGCAGGGGATTACGAGGAGCAGGCTCCGGATGCTTTCTGACCGCGTCCTGGGCTGCAATTGCCAAACTCCAGCACTCCAAACCCATTAATCATCGTCTCCTCTTTTCCAATCAGGAAACTGCCTCAAGAACCCTGACGTTAAAGTCCAAAAAATATGACTGCCAGTTGTTTTTTTTTCCTCCAGGCCTTAACATTCATATTTTCCAGCAAATATGTGGGACAGCATCCTCTTTTTCTTTGCTCGGGCCAGGAGGGGTGGAGGAGGAGGAGGAAAAAAGAGAGGAAAGGAGGGGTTAAAGAAAAGCTGAGATTCTCATGATCCCCAGAGCAGAAGTTTAAGTAAAATATCACATATCATGAGACAGATGATAAAATCATGAGCTGGCAGCATGGCTGTAACCCAGCAGAGCTCTTTGGAAACCGTGCGGGAAGCTCCGCGGCACCTGGAAGCACATTCCGCCACGGATTGGGATGTTTGGCATAGGATGGTGTAAAAATTTAATGACTTTTACTTTGGCCGGGCAAACGACTTTATACCTCAATCAAATCTGGGAATGTTTTCCAAAGGACACTGTAAGATGCCTGTGTGTCCCGCAGGTTACGCCCTCGCTTCCTTCCAGCCCTGTCCAATTTCAGATTCCTCATTAGGAACTGCCGAAGTGCCCGAGCTGTCCAAAAAAGCAAAGCTTAAATAAAAGGAATATTTAAGCCATCTGGTTTTTTATTAACCTCCATCTTGGAATGCGGCGGTTCCTTCCCATCAAAATTTGCCAACGGGAATCAACAGGAGGAAAAGCTTCACGCCTGGATAAAATGCTGGGCTTTATGTAAAATAAAGATTGTGAGCTCGTGGTGGGCACCAGGTGATGCCACTCACACCCACAGCGTGGAGCGAGCCCGTGGTGTCCCACTGGAATGCACCCCTGCCCCTCATCCTTCCCTTCTGGAGCCAGCGGGACGCTCGGAGCGAGCAGCGCCTGCCAGTCCCAGGGTGGGATCAGTGGGATGGGTGGGTGCACACCAGACCTCGCCAGGAATGAATGATGTTGGTTTGAGGCAAAACAGCTCTCCTGGGGCAAAGCAGGCCAGAGGATGACGATGACTGGCTCAGTATAAATAGCCAAGGGGAAGCAGTGGTTCCGGACAAAGGCGTAAAAAGGAGTTTGTTTGGTTTCTCCTGTTCAGCAGGTAGAAAAAACAACATCCTCCTTCTGAGTGCATCACCTTCCTCATTCAGAGCAATCAGTGTCAAAGGAAGTGATGCAGGAATCAGTTCTCTGGACGGCCCTCTCAGAGTCGAGTTCCAGGATGCTGCTGCCTGTCCTGCCGAGAAATCCTTGTTGTCCCCAGAGCCTCACACTTGGGGTGCCCCCCTTGGCACGTGTCCTTTGGCCATGAAAACTCACGGGAGATCGGCTCAGCTGGGTAGAGCCTGGTGCTGATAACACCAAGGTTGTGGGTTGGATCTTTGTATGGGCCATTCAGTTAAAAGCTGGACTTGATTCTGCTGGATCCCTTCCAACTCGGACATTTCTGGGATTACTACTGCTCTGTGAAACAGTGGTGGAAATGCAGGGCAGGACCATGGCTTGACTGAACAGAGGTGTTGCCTCTGCTCAGAGCTGGGCACCTGTGGAAGCCAGGGACAGCCAAGGTGGCAATGTGATGAAGATCACAGAATTGTTTAGGTTGGCAGAGACCTCTGAGATCACCAAGTCCAATCCAACACTGCCAAGGCCACCACTGACCATGTCCCCAAGTGCCACATCTACACAGCTTTTAAATCCTGCCAGGGATGGGGACTCAGCACTGCCCTGGGCAGCTGCGTCAGGGCTGGACAGCCCTTTCTGTGAAGAAACTCTTCCTGATATTCAAATAAACCACCTCTAGTGCAGCCTGAGGCCATTCCCTCTCCTCCTGTCCCTGTTCCCTGGGAGCAGAGCCCGACCCCCCCGGCTGCCCCCTCCTGTCAGGGAGTTGTGCAGAGCCACAAGGTCCCCCCTGAGCCTCCTTTGCTCCAGGCTGAGCCCCTTTCCCAGCTCCCTCAGCCTCTCCTGGGGCTCCAGCCCCTTCCCCAGATCCATTCCCTTCTCACTCTCCAGCCCCTCAATTTTTTTTGTGGTGCAGGGCCCCAAACTGCCCCCATGATTCGTGGTGGACATCACACAAGCCGAAACACATCGCTCGCTCCTCAGGGAGGACCTGAGGGCTGAGTGGATGAGGGGATGGGAGAATGAGGGAACGAGGGAATGAGGGGTGAGGGGTGAGGGAATGAAGGAATGAGAGGCTGAGGGGATGAGGGAATGGGAGGATGAGGGGATGAGGGGATGAGGGAATGAGGGGATGAGGGGATGAGGGGATGAGGGAATGAGGCAATGAGGGAATGAGGGAATGAGGGAATGAGG
>VXBT01002372.1:0-130558 GCA_013400235.1 Oriolus oriolus | reverse complement strand
GAGGGGTGAGGGGATGAGGGAATGAGGGAATGAGGGGATGAGGGAATGAGGGGATGAGGGAATGAGGGGGGAGGGGATGAGGGAATGAGGGGATGAGGGGTGAAGGAATGAGGGGATGAGGGGTGAGGGGAGGGACGCCATGAGGGGAGAGGAGATGGCGCCCCCTGGCGTCGCGCGCGAGCCGCGGCGGAGCCGTGAGGCCATGGCGGAGCCTGAGGCACCGCGGCCGCGGCTCCCCGGCCCCCGCCGCCCCTGCTCAGCCCCCGCCGGCTCCTCTTGGGTACGAAAGGAGCTTAAAAAGCCAGGCTTACTTGTTGGAGGTGCCGTGTAAATTGGTGAGGAGCGTGAAGTTGTTCCTCACGCTTCTTAGGCTGGCCAGCACCTGAGGGAGACAAAACCGCAGGCATCACCTTCTCTGCTTTAGTGCTCTATAAAATAAATCTATTTTAGAGGCCAATATGCCACCAACTCACCTGGGCGAAAGGTGTGACAATCAGGTCGTCGCCATGCCTAAGGAAAAATGGAGAAAATTTATAAATTTCTGTATAAATTTACCTATAAACAGCAAAATTCACCTCAGGGAATGAGCGTTTTCCTGAGAGGGGTTTCCTCACGAACAAACCCACACAGCACTTAGTTAACACCACATAAAAACTTGTTCCTAATGGAAAGGTCACTGTGTATATCCAAAACAACCGGCTGGAGCGAGCGTTAGGACCGGGAAAGCCAGGCAATAAAAGCCAGGAAATTCGAAAGTTAAGGCTCATGCTTGCACCGCGATGGAAAAAAACCAACCGTAGTGGTGCGGGGAAAGGTCACCTTTGAATTTCCTGGCTTTTGTTGATCTCTGTCGCAGTCTTTAATCTTGTTCAGACGCCGGGTTTTGTCCGGCTGTTTTCATCATGGAAGATTTGAGCAGAAGTTCTGAGCAAAACACACCATTGCCAGCAATAAGAGGGTTTTTTTCCTTTTTTTTTTTGTGGTATTATATATAGTACTTGTGCATGTATGGAAAATCCTGTATGATTTAACTCACTGAGAGATGGCAGGGTGTACAATCATTGAAGGGTTTGGGGTGGAAGGGAGCTTAAACCCCAGCCAGTGCCACCCCTGCCATGGGCAGGGACACCTCCCACTGTCCCAGGCTGCTCCCAGCCCCAGTGTCCAGCCTGGCCTTGGGCACTGCCAGGGATCCAGGGGCAGCCACAGCTGCTCTGGGCACCCTGTGCCCGGGCCTGCCCACCCTCCCAGCCAGGAATTCCTTCCCAATATCCCATCTATCCCTCTGGCAGTGGGAAGCCATTCCCTGTGCCCTGTCTCTCCATCCATTGTCCCAAGTCCATCTCCAGCTCTTTTGGAGCCCCTTTAGGCACTCTTAGGAGCAAGGCTGTAGTCAATTCTATTATTAATCCGATAATTAATAACAGGATGCACTGAGCAAGGGCAGCAGAGCCGGCTCCAGGCTGCCACAGGACGCTTTGGAGAGCCGTCCTCCAAAGGAATTGTCCCCGCTGTGCTGCCACAGAGCTCATCCCCTTGTCCTGCCTCGGGTATCAGTGCTATTAAGACTACAGTTTAATTAAAATTGTCTCCACGCTGATGGAGACTCTCTCCTGAGGGCTAACAGAGCCTCGATGCCCACTGTGGATGGACGCTTCAGCTGCAGAGAGCCATGAATTTGGGGAAAATTATGGGATTCCCCCACCCCAGCACACTGCTGGGAATTGTTACAACCCACCGTTTACACCAAACACTATTTGCATAATTTGAAGTGGTTCCTTCAATAAATATTTACTCCATTTTAACTCACAGCAGGGATATTTTCTTGCCAAACTCTCATGGATCTGGCCAATATTCAGATTTCCATTATGTGACAAAACTTTCGCAACAGTTCAACTTCTTTTCATGAGAACTTTTTTCATAGCTCAATGGCCACTTTAAAACTTTAAACTGTGCCTTTCAAAACAAAGGGCTGGGAATCCAGGACTCCCTGTGGGTACTGATCCTCTCGAGCTCAGCCATCTGTCTCGGCTCGCTTTCCACCCGGTTCTAGGGAACAGCCCCCAAAACAGGATGGAGAACAGCAATACTGTAAATAAAAGCACAGCACAACTTCTCTGTTATTCCAGGATACGGCTTTGAAAGCTCTTCTGCTAACTTCTGGAGAAAACGGGAATATTTGAAGGATGGGAATGGGAGAGGATGTTGGATCAGCACCTGTTTTGTGCATTCCAGCTACGAAATGTGTGCGTACCACCCATAAGCTCTTCTTAACGCAGCCCTGAGGGCGCGAGCAGCACGGAAAGCTCTCGCTGAGTGTAAAGCACGAGCGGAATCGATGCTTACTGTTCACTCGGGAGGGAGGAGTTCCTGGACATGGTCTTTGGTGAGAGGTCATAGTCGCTGTCCGATCTGTACAGGAACGACTCCCGGCGCTGGCTGTGGCCCGGGAACGTCGTGTGCAGGACGAGTCCCGACGAGGAGCTGGCCTGCGGGTCCAGCGGGCTGCGCCCCGGGGACGGGCCATTTTCCACGTCGAAGCTGCGAACGGAACACAGAGCGCGGGTCACACGGCTGCCACAAGAGGGCTCGCAGGACATGTGTCACCCCGGCGCGGCTCACCGTGCCACCGCGCTGCGGTCACCAGAGCCCCGCTCGCTGGCACGCTTCTCTGGTGTGCGAGCAGGACTCTGCGTGACCATAAACATTTACCCCGGAGGCTCCTGTCCTGACTGCCTCCTCACGCTGCCTTCAGCATGAATTTCTCCCAGCTCAGCACAGCTCTCAGCAGGAGCACGCAGCAGCTGAAGAGGGCAGGGTTAGATTAGAGACGACAGAAATTCCTCCCTGTGAGGGTGGGGAGGCCCTGGCACAGGGTGCCCAGAGAAGCTGGGGCTGCCCCTGGATCCCGGGCAGTGCCCAAGGCCAGGTTGGATGGGACTTGGAGCAGCCTGGGACAGTGGGAGGTGTCCCTGCCCATGGCAGGGGATGGAATGGGATGGGCTTTAAGGTCCCTCACAACCCAAACCATTCCAGGATTCCGTGGTTCTGAACACCCCACTCCACCCTCAAGGCTGTTTGCACAAGCCCTGACCATAAATTTGCCAAACCTCACTCCAAGCCTTACAAGCACAACAGGGACTGAAGACACCACAAAGTGACACCACCCTCCAGCCCAGCCCTGGAGCCAAACTTTTGAAATCCTGCAAGATGGGAGAGCACTTGGCAGTCATGGGAGCTCGATGCCCAAATCATGTTTTAGCCATTCAAGGTATCAGTTCAGTGAATTTTTAACAGCTGGGCTGCAAAATGAAGGGCTGTTTAAAAACCAAAAAAACACCAAGAACTAAACTTTCTGTCACCTTTTCCATTTCACACCCACTTTCTTGTGGTTTCATAACTTGGCTGCTGCAACCTGTGGCTGAAGTCACCCTGGCCACTCTGGCAAGTGACACCCCTTGTAAACCCTGGAAATGAGCAGGTTGGCCTCCTCTGCCTGGGCATTTGGGCCTGATAGAAACACCAGATGTGTGACCATGGCCCAGCAAAGCCAACTGAGGTACAGCCACGCTCTGGAGGAATTTCCTTGCCTTTGGAAGTCAGGCTTTGTCTCCTTGGAGTAGGAGCCGAGTGCTTGCTCCAGTGCCTCTTGCCGTGCCTGATGCTCTCCCACCAGGACACCAGGCTGTGGTGCTCCCTGCCATGCCTTTCTCCATCCCTCCACTCTTTAATCCAGAAGATTCCCTGAGCACAGCGGCAGGGAAGACCCCAGCTCTCCCTCCTCTCTGCAGAGAGTGCTTTAACTGCGGCAGGAGGAGCACATAAAGTATTAACGCCTGAACTTGCCTGAATCCTGCAAGTTTTCCACATTTCTACAGCACTGGGATGAGCTGGACACATCCAGGCTGCCTTAGTGAGATGCCTGGCACAGCCAGTGCCCAGCTGGGAATACTGTGGCTGCTCCAGCTCCCGGCTGCCCGCTTCCCGTGCTCCCTGTTCCAGCACCTGGAACGCTGCCGTATGGATCACGCCGTTAATCCAACTGAAAAGTGCTTTTATTCCTTTCCTCAAGTTCAACATGCAGCCACACCAGTGTTCCTCAGGGTCTTTTCCCTTGGCCTTGATCCAGCACTCAGCCACTCGTGTGCTCAGCAAGATGTTAACAGAAAATTCCCCAAAAAGTGACGGATATCAGAGTTTGGAGTCTGCCAGGAGTACCCCATGTGAACAGGCACTCCCAGCGGTACAGCCTGTGGGCAAGATCCTCAAAAACCCAGGCATAACTCTGCTGCCGTGGCTTTTTAATAGTTACAAGAAGTGGAATATGGGAAACTATTCCCCTTGGATGATCCAGTGGTAGGAAAATGTGACCTGAGGTACACAGAGCAAGGGCTTAACCTTGCGTTTGTCACCAGTTGCTCTTGGTTTGCACAACACCCACCTGGAACTGTGTCCTGATGCCAAAAATACCCCCCAAACAAACATTTGCTGGAATTGGTGAGAATTGCAATAGGATTGTAAAGTTGCCTTCTCAGAGCTGCATTTCCCACTGGTTTTTTTATTGGAAGTTAACTGCTGAGCTCTGCTGGAAAAACTTCATCACGTTCAGAACACTGCACAGACTGTGAGGGTCCTCTCCAAACTTTGCACACCTCACAGGCTTCGTCCAAGTGGAAAAAAAGCTGCGTTTGCCTACTTAAAAATAAGGATGGCAGAGTATGAAGCAGCAAAAAACCCCAAAATTTCCCTTGCAGTTTATCTTCAAGCAGCAGCACTCACAGCGAGACACCTCATTTTTGATATAAATAGTGTTATCTAAATGTATGGGCCAGAAATGTGATATCTAAGGTCCCTAAAAATCCTTCAGAAATCCCTGTCCCCATGGGAAATCTCCACTCTAAGACATGTGGGAGCTGACACCGTTCCCTGCCTGCCTCCAGCCTGCGTTATCAGACCGATTTACCAACATTTCCCAGTGCTGCACACTCCCAGGAGTGACCGTGTGTCTGGAGGCCACCAAGGGATCCCAGGGAACTGAGCCCTGCCAGAGCCAAACTGGCTCCGGAGGAGGAAAGGGGACAGCAGCGCTGGAAGAGCTGCGCAGGGCAGTGGTGGAGTCTCCACTCCTGGAGGGATTTCAAAGCCGTGTAAATGTGGCACCTGGGAACATGGGCAGCGGGGGGAATGGATGGACTTGATAATCTTGGAGATCTTTCCCAAACTTAGTGACTCCACGATCCACATAGGATGGGCCGTAGCCCAGCCAGTCCCATCTCTCAGCAGTGCAGAGCTGGGAAGGACGGTGGCCTTTCCCCAGATTTCTCCCCAGACTCCCCAGGCAGGCTGGCCGGGACGCCGCTGGGATGGCGGAGCAGGGCAGGCGCAGGGCGAGCAGCAGGGGTTGCACAGCAAAGCTCAGCACGAGCCGCGGGGCAGCTGCGGCTCCTTTCCTTCATCCCTCGGCATTCCGAAAGAAGCCAGGACCTGAAGGGAGCGAGGAGGGAGGAAGGAGACAGCAGGTGGCAGGAGTTAGCTGCGAGCGGGCACCCGCCTTGGACCTGTGCAAAGCTGCGCTGAGACACGGTAATGAACAGACAGCGGCGAGCCAGGAGCAATCACTGTACAACACAGCGAGGCTTGTGAGTCACTCTGCAAACAAAGAGAATCAGAACAGCAACCCCCAACTGTTCAAATGCTGCAGCGTTACTGTAACAGCTACAGGATCGGAGAATATCCTGAGCTGGAATCGACTCGCAGGGATCATCGATCCAACTGCTGGCCCTGCCCAGACGCCCCAACAATCCCAGCCTGGGCATCCCTGGCAGCGCTGTCCAACGCTCCTGGAGCTCTGGCAGCCTCGGGGCCGGGACCATTCCCTGGGGAGCCTGGGCAGTGCCCAGCACCCTCTGGGGGAAGAACCTTTCCCTGCTATCCAACCTAAACCTCCGTGGCACAGCTCCAGCCGTTCCCTGGGATCGTGTCCCTGGTCACAGAGAGAATCAGTCAGTGCTGCCCCTCCACTGCCCCTCGGGAGGAGCTGCAGACCCTGGTGAGTCTCCCTCAATCTCCTCCAGGATGAACAAGCCAAGTGCCCTCAGCCGTTCCTCATATTTCCACTCCAGACCCTTCATCAGCGCCAGGAACTGATGTCCCTGGATTAGCACTGCCCAGCAGCAGTCTTGGAACGTGGCAAAATTTGGCAAAAAGATTGAAAAAAACAGGAATGTGCCATGATTTGGATGTAATTCAGAGTCATTCCAACAGTCACTGCAAGTCAAGTGGTTTCCATGAGAGCTGCGCAGCCCCACAGTTTGCTCTGGAGTATGAAACACAAACACATCTCAGCCCAGCAGCCCAGGCAGGCTCGTGGATCTTTGTTTATGTTGGGAATTTACACTTTTCCCGAGGGTGACAGCACCAACTCTCCAAGAAGGTTCCCCATCTGCTTTGCCTTCCCAGAGTCATTCCTGAGGACATCACTCCCCATCTCCGAACTACAGTACCACCTTTATGATATCAAATAAGTTTCCAAAATATTTCCAGAGGTTCGGGCAGACTTTGTTAATTATAAAGATCCTTTCTGAGATTCGTGAATTTCACCAAGACATCCCTCAGGATTCTTAAAACCGTAAGCAAAGAGAAATGCTGTTCCTTCCATTGCCTGGCCGCTCTCTAACGGCACCTGTTCCCCATTATCAGAACAGCTTGCTGCTTTTCCTAAATAATCTTCCATGTGGAAAGGGCTGTGCTTGAAACCATCAGCACTTAATGGCCCCGGATGGGACACACGGAGCCGAGCACAGCCATGGCACGGGCACAGGGCTCCCTGGGGTGACAGCTCACAGCTCCACAGGCGTTACTGACCTCCTTCCCCTCCCAACCTTCTCCCACTTTGGGAAAACCTCATTGTTCTCAGGAGCCTCTTAAAAGTTCAAATCCCTCTGCTGGGTTTGTCCCCCATGTGGCTCCTAACTTTTTTATGCAGGTGAGATCCCACCTGCAGAGCTGCCTCCAGTGCTGGGACCCAGCATCAGGAGGATGTGGAGCTGCTGGAGAGAGCCCAGAGGAGGCCCCAGAGCTGCTCCAGGGCTGGAGCCCCTCTGGAGCCAGGCTGGGAGAGCTGGGGGTGCTCACCTGGAGAGGAGAAGGCTCCAGGGAGAGCTCAGAGCCCCTTGCAGGGCCTAAAGGGGCTCCAGGAGAGCTGGAGAGGGACTGGGGACAAGGGATGGAGGGACAGGACACAGGGAATGGCTTCCCACTGCCAGAGGGCAGGGCTGGATGGGATATTGGGAAGGAATTGTTCCCTGGGAGGGTGGGCAGGCCCTGGCACAGGGTGCCCAGAGCAGCTGTGGCTGCCCCTGGATCCCTGGCAGTGCCCAAGGCCAGGCTGGACATTGGGGCTGGGAGCAGCCTGGGACAGTGGAAGGTGTCCCTGCCCATGGCAGGGGTGGAATTGGATGGTTTTGAAGGTCCCTCCCAACCCAAAGTGCTCTGTGGCTCCAGGATCCTGCGATCTCCAGAGCTCAGTGTCCCCACGCAGAGGCAGCAGCCCCTGCAGCCCCTCCCTGCGCTGGCACAGCTGCCTGGCACAGCACCCCGGCAGCACTGACTGAAGTGTTTGCAACAGGAACTGTCAGCTGCTGCTAAACACATCATTAAGCCTCTGCATGTATCCAGAAGCAAAAATATGTGTTTACTTGACTTTGTTATCTCTGAATAAAGAAGTTCAAGGCCAGGTCGGACAGGGCTTGGAGCAAACCGCGCTGGCGGGAGGTGCCCCTGCCCTTGGCAGGGGGTGGCACTGGATGATCTTTAAAGTCCCTTCCAACACAAACCATTCTGTGACTTTAATTCAGTCTCTGTTGCTGTTCTCCTGCTCAGTGGGTACAAGAGAGGCAGCACAACCAGAGCCCCCGCCCTGCTCACACCTGGAGCCCAGAACAGACCTGAGAGCTGCTGCTGCTCCCTCTGCAACCCAAATCCACCTTCAGCAGAGCCCCGAGACAAACATGAGTCTCCAGAGCCCTCCAAGCTCTCCAAACTCATCAGCAGCACCCTGGGGAGGCTCCTGGTTTGCACAGCAAATGGCAAGGATTGCATCCAGCACCGTGCCAGGTTGGAGCAGCCACCGGGAGACGGCTGGAAAAGTACAGCGGGAGGTCAAAAGGAGTTTGGATTGTCTCTTAGTGCAAAGGGTTCCAAAAATGTAATCCTTTCCATGTTTACCACAGATAAGCAGCTCCACATTATCCTGTAACAAGTGAACATCATGGGGTTGTTTAAGTCCCCCCGAGAAGGAATCCTGAGTGAAAAAATCCAGTTGTTACTTTTCCAAATGTACATCCTGGGCTATTTTATCCTCTTCCAATGGTTCACTGCCATTAATCTCTGGAAAATGCAAGGCACAGGCAAACACAGCAGACACCCCACCTCTGTTTTTACTTCCAGAGCTTAGAAAGACACATGGATGTGAGAGTGATCATTCCCAACAGAGGCAGCAATGCCATTTCCCAAGGGCTTTTTCCTCCTGAAAATATTCCGGCTAACAACTGATGGAGCAGTTGTTTCCCCTCCTACCCAGCTAAGGTGTAACAAGGTACAACTGGCACAGGGTGCCCAGGGGAGCTGTGGCTGCCCCTGGATCCCTGGAAGTGCCCATGGCCAGGCTGGACGGGGCTTGGAGCAGCCTGGGACAGTGGAAGGTGTCCCTGCCCATGGCAGGAGGTGGAATGGGATGAGCTTGAAGGTCCCTCCCAATCCAGAGCACGCCGGGATTCTCTGCTGCCCCTCCCTGTGCAGCACCGACAGCTCTCCTCACCCTCCAGGTGTTCCTGCCCAGCACCCTCCACCCACCCACAGCTCACCAGGACCAGATCTCCAGCACATGAGCCGTGCTTTTGCTGCATGGAAGAACCCAGCTGAGCCTCCCCGGGGGAAAACTGCCACTTTTCCCTGCTGGGAAGTGCTGGAACGGCTCGTGGCCAGTGGGACAGGCGGCACAGGGACACGGGATTTCGGCAGCACCTGCTCTGTGAGACGCCGCTGTCCCACAGCACAGATGTTTCCATTCCCGCTCCAGGGCAGTGTTTATCCCAGCCTGGCCTGGCTGCTCTGCTCTGCTCAGTGTCACTGCAGCTCTCCCAGCTCTCCCAGCCCCAGCTAAGGCCTGTGGCATTTCTCAGACTGTCTCTCCCAACCCGCAGCTCACGGGTGTTGCCTCCCGCGGAGGAGGCTGCCCGCGGTGGCCTGGCTCGTGTGACAGGGACACTGGTGCCTTCTGGTGGGGCTCCAGGACACCTTCCAGCCCTTCTGCCTCTGGACAAGCCCTGATCCCTGCGCAGAACCAGCCTGCGGGGATAATGCCACCCAGCAAGCGGGAACACGGGGTCCAGCCCTGCCTCTTCCCCACCGGGATATTACTGGCAACAGAAGGCCAATTCCAGTCCTATAGCCCATCTTTTATTGATGCGTCTTCAAGTATCTCCTACCCCTCTTAAGTACAATCTGCACTTAATTCCCCTCCCAGAGCACTGATGGCAAAGCCAAGCCTTCAGCAGGGGTCTCAAGGGTCCCATCCACAAATGACCTCTGCTTCCAGCACTCGGGAAAGCATTCCCAGATCTGCACGGAGCTGAAGCACCAGGAGGCTGCTGGCCAGAGCCAGGCTTTAGTCCAGCCTGCCCTTGAACAGAGGATCTCCTGGCAGGACTCCAGAGGCACTTTTGCCTTGTCAAGCAGGGAGGGAGCTCAGAGCTGCTTTGCTCCGTCCAGCCCCACTTCACAGAGCTCCTCTCATCTGCTGTCAGCCACGCCGGAGACAGGAACAAAGTGACAACTGTGCTGACAACTCACAGACACCACAGAGTTTCCATTCTACCTGAGCTGCACAGGCAGCCTTTGAGGTGCAAGATTTACACATTTCCTGCACTCATGTTTTAAACTCCCCCCAGCCCTTCCACAGTATCCCAAAGTCCAGCAGTGGGTGTGTGGAAAGCTGCTGCGCTCGGAAATGCATCCAGCCTTTCCACTTGATTCATGGAATAATTATTTGACCTGGTTTTTGGATTTATCTCCATAATTGGGATCCGTGGAGCCTGTCAGTAAAAAGACAGTGAAATGTCCTAAGATGGTATTCAGATCATTAAATCCTTTGGAGACTCGGCCTTTAACAAGAATTAATCCAGTTGGGTACATTTCAGCAAAATTTTCCTTGCTTCACATCTCTCACATGCCTGCACTCTCCATCTTTGCTATCCATGGGAAAGGACACTGCGATAGCAAATGTCAGAGCCCACGGATGTGATTCCAAGGGCAATCTTTTTAATAGCTCTCATTGATCATTTCAGGGCCAGCAGAGGCTCAATGCAAAAGTTGCCTCATCCAAATCGTGAGCAGCTGCCAGCTGATGCTGTTTGAGGGGAAAATGTTAAGGATGGAAAATCCTGGCCCTTTGGCACAAAGTGTTTGCTCTGTCCGAGGGGTTTGCACGTGGATCACAGGGATGTTGGGAATGGCACCTGCTGTTCCCCCCCAGAGGGGATCACAAATGCCAGAGGCAAAGGCCACCAAAGCAAACGGGATCTTCGTGCTACAGGACAAGGCTGATGTGAAAACAAGAGGGGATAAAATGGACAGGAATAAACTGAGGTTGGAAATCGGGGAAATCTGTGCCTCGAGAGCAGCCAGAGCAGTGAACAGCTTTCCCGTGGGAGTGATGGGGTAAACACCAACTTGATGATATTCCTGGTGGGATTAATAGTGTAATTCATGGAACACTGCTCCAGGGAGAGCTCAGAGCCCCTTGCAGGGCCTAAAGGGGCTCCAGGAGAGCTGGAGAGGGACTGGGGACAAGGGATGGAGGGACAGGACACGGGGAATGGCTTCCCACTGCCAGAGGGCAGGGATGGGTGGGATATTGGGGAGAAATCCCTCCCTGGGAGGGTGGGGAGGTCCTGGAAGAGAACTCCCAGAGCAGCTGTGGCTGCCCCTGGATCCCTGGCAGTGCCCAAGGCCAGGCTGGACGGGGCTTGGAGCACCCCAGGAGAGCAGGAAGTGTCCCTGCCCATGGCAGGCACTAGATGAGCTTTAAGGTCCCTTCCAGCACAAACCATTCCATGATTCCGCGATCCTGCGAAATGCCCAGCCCAGCTCGGGCGCAGGCAGAGCCAGGGAACACAGCGCCTGCCGGCCCAGACAGCATTTCCATAAATTTGCATTTTTCCTACTGCCAGTGAGGCGGAAGGGACCCCTGGGCGGGAGGCGGCAGGGACAGGCTCTGCCTGCCCACACCCCTCCCTCCTCCTCGGGCAGCTGCAAAACCAAATGGGGGAAAGAGGGTCAAGTTAAAGCCCCGGTTCCGATTGTCTGCTGTTCAATCACACGGTCTGCAACGAGCGTTAATCACTCAGGACAGCAAACGGGATTTAGCAGAAGGAAAAGCTTCTCCAGCGTGGAGAGAAGACAGAGGTAGGGAGCAGCAAGAACAAAACCTCTTAAAGGAGTGACTGTGAGCCCAAAAATCCAGGCAGGGCAAAAATCCTGCAGCACATTTCGTGTGGTTTGTGTCAAATAGTGGAGTCAGGCAGCGAATACAAAGCCATGGATTTTCCAGGTGTGCTCAGGATATCGATCCTTGCAGGACTGACAGCTATGGAGCACTTCTGTGAGGAGGGAACACCATCACCCCGTACACACAGCACCCCTCATCTGCTTTCATTCCCCCTGAACCTTTCCAGCAGCCTTCCAGCTCCTCCACCCAAAGCAAATCTTCCAAACCCCGCTGAGAGCCTGGCTCCCCGTCCTCACCACGGTTCTCCCACTCTCCCTGGTGCAGGAATCTCCACTCCATCCCTAGAGCTCACACACCCAGTTTCCCAACCATTCCCCAGAACACGTTTGTGCTGGCAGCAGCCCCCGTCCTCTCCCTGCCAAATCATCTCCCTGCTCAAGCACTACCTCAGGTGATGGTGGAAAGGCTCCTGCAGCCTCCTCACACCCCACCTCCACCAGCTCCTAAAAAACCTCTTGGGAAGGGCTGATTTCACTGATGTGAAAGCAGATAGAGCACTGCTGGCACCCAAAATATCATTTAATAACACTGGTAATGTTCCCTAGACCTGCAAATCTTCTCCAGACCTGCTCCAGGGCTCATTTTGATCTTCCTTAATTAATGATCCCTTAGAAGCTCTGTTTCATGTTGAAAATCACTTGCTGCAATCACTGTTTTGGAGTCACTTCCTCCAAACCATAAAGCTTTTCAAAAGAAATAAGAGATGTGGGGGCACTGAGCAAAATCAGCCCAAAACTAAAATCTGAAACGAGTCATCAAGTCCAGGAGCTTCAAAAAACGCAACAAAGCAGCCACAGCCATCGGAGATTTGGAATAAATATCAGCAGAGCGCTTGCTACGATTAATTACTGCTTAATTACATAGAAGGTGAAGTTTGCAGTGTGAATAAGCACAACTGTGTGGGCCTGGCACAAAATCATTGTATCTGATTGCAGTTAAAGCTTAATTCCTGAGCTGATAAGAATTGAGCCATCCTGGGTGTTTTAGGGTATTGATAAAGGGTTTGACCTGAGCTAATGAAGAATGAGTGGGCAGAGGTAATCGATGGCCAAAGTGGATCCATTTAAAAATATCGACTCACTGTGTGGAAACATTCGGTGTGGTGAAACCTGGAGAGGAGGCACTGACGGGGTCCCTGCCAGGAGGAGGAAGAGATGTTTGAGTTCACCAGTGAAACTCAGGAGAGAAAACACCTGGAAATAGTGAAGAGCTTCTAGAAACACCTGAAACCAGTGAGGAGCTGATAAGAACACCCGAAACTGATGAGGAGCTGCTGGAAAAACCTGAAACTGGTGAGGAGTTGGTGAAAACACCTGAAACTGGTGAGAAGTTGGTGAAAACACCTGAAACTGGTGAGGAGCTGCTGGAACAGATGGTGCCAGACCCTTCAGAGGTGCCCAGCCACAGGACAAGCAGTAACAACCCCAAACTAAAACACAAATTCCACCCGAACATAGGGAAGAACTTCTGTACCCTGACGGTGGCAGAGCACCGGAGCAGCTGCCCGGGGAGGTCACGGAGTTTCTCTCTGGAGATGTTCCAAACCCGCCTGGATGCGTCCCTGTGTCGCAGCTCTGGGTGACCTTGCCTCCAGCAGGAATCCATCTCCTTTGTCCTCCTGGGGCCAGCCCTGGGTTCTCAGGTCAGGAGCCCTTTGTGGCACCGTGTGGCTGTTCCTGGGGCCGGCTGCTGGCCAAGAGGCCCATCAGTGCCGGCCCCGGCAGCGCCTGGGAACCATCAACGTCCAGAGCCAGGGTGGGAGGCAAACAACGGGATTCTCCTGATATCCCTCAGCCAGAATCCAACGCGACACGCTCTATTAATACCCCGGTGTCACCCCACAGAACATCTGACCAGGGGACAGCAAATGCCACGCAGATAGCCAGGGCCTGCTGGCGATCATGTGAGGAGCAAACAAGATAAGCTGGGTGGCAGGAGAGGCAACCAAACCCTCGTGTCAAAGCCTTCCGTGCCGAGCACTCAGCCCAGAACAGCCGGGGGTTTTGCCTTGTGCCAAGGTGCTGCTGGAGGTGGGCAGGGAGGCTGTGCGGGGTGCAGTGCCAGCAGGGAGGGGGGAGCAGCGTGTGCCAACCCGGGGGGCTGTGCAGGCCTCACCCTGCTCCGGTGAAAGGTTTATTGCTGCTCACAACACGTTCACGATGGATTCTTACTGTGCTTTGTAAGGAATATTCTCTGGGATTCAATCTAAACCCACCAACGTTTCTCTGCGTGCTGTTAACTCACAACCCCCAAATTCTGGCTAAATTCGTACCTGCAGGGAGCAAAGGCACAATGAACCCCAACCCCTTCTCATGAGGGGGAAGCAAAAAGCCACTGAGACAGCCAGAGAACGTCACCATGGCCACACTGGTGGGTCTCGCCCCTGGTGACTGCCCTGAGGCGGCAGAGAGGCAGCAGTGCCACCTCAAGGATCCACTGCTCTGACTGGCTGAGGGCTGACCGAGCCAAGCTCCCTCCAGGAGCGAGGGCTGAAACCTTCCAGGCGCCTCCAAGACATCCAGAGCTGGCCTAACTCCCAGAGCACAGCAAATCTGTGGAGCAGAAAACACAACTGAGCTGCTGATTGACTTGAGTGGGATGGATGAGTTAATAAAGCCTGGTACTTCATCCCAGCAGAGCATCCTGCGGCGCTCCCTCCTCACAGCAGCTCCACAATCCTCTGAATAGGATCCCTGCTACTCAAACCTCTTCCCGGCTCAATGGAGCCATTGAAGCCCGGAATAGCCTGTGCTGCATCTTCACAAGAGGATGAGATTCTTGCTGCAGTCTAAGAAAGAAAAATCACTTAGCACAAATCAGCTCTTTTAAAAGCACTGATTAAATAGATATTCACAAGGCGCAGCACAATGGTTTGGTTTGCCATTGCAGCCCATTACACAGCTCCTCATTCACGCCCAGGAGAGCTCTTCCTTTGCTTCCCTAATAACAGGAGAGAAAACGAAGCCATGGAAAAGATATTAAATTGCATGAAAATGGGTGAGTGGCAAATCCACAAACTGGGAGAAGCAGAGACAGACAGGATTTGGGCTGGCAGTGCTGGCTGCCACCGTCCCCAGCTGGGAGCCCACAGCCCTGCAGCACCAGCCTGAGAAACTCCACCTCTCCTGAAGGCACGATGGAATTCCAGAGTTTATTGAAGGGTTACATGAGGAGCTGGCCAATACTTAAAACTTCATCTCTTATTCCATAAAGATCCAAGGAGCTGCACCGAGGGCTGGAGCCCCTCTGCTCTGGAGCCAGGCTGGGAGAGCTGGGGGTGCTCACCTGGAGAGGAGAAGGCTCCAGGGAGAGCTCAGAGCCCCTTGCAGGGCCTAAAGGGGCTCCAGGAGAGCTGGAGAGGGACTGGGGACAAGGGATGGAGGGACAGGACCCAGGGAATGGCTTCCCACTGCCAGAGGGCAGGACTGGATGGGATATTGGGAAGGATTTGTTCCCTGGGAGGGTGAGGAGGGGCTGAGACGGAATTCCCAGAGAAGCTGTGGCTGCCCCTGGATCCCTGGCAGTGCCCAAGGCCAGCTTGGACGGGGCTTGGAGCAGCCTGGGACAGTGGGAGGTGTCCCTGCCCATGGCAGGGGTGGCACTGGATGATTCCACAGATGTTCCCCCCAGCCTGGGCATCCCTGCAGCCCCAGCCCCTCCCAGCCCACATGAAGAACGAGCTGACCTCTGTCAGCCTCACACAATTCCTCCCCCACAGCCGCTGTGTGACACGTCAGACCTCACAGAAGGTGACACTTTTCTTAGAGCTTTGGCAGTTTCCTGTGTTTCCTCAGGAAAACAGGCAGGTTTTTTCTGCCAGAATCCACTTTTTCACACTTTTAATCTGAAATAAATCCATAATAAATCTGTCATCACTGGGCTTTCTTTCCTGGAGTTAAACTGGTCTGGGAGAGCAGCAGTGCAGGCAGAGTTTAATGGAATGGCTCTTACACTGCACAATTTGAACGCAGCAAAGCAAAAGGGGGTCAGCTTGTTCTTCCAGCCTCCACTCCAAACAATCCCCTCTCTTTATGGATGGAAAACGTCGGCAGCCCTTTGTGATCTGAGGGAAACTGGGACATTCAACCCAGCCCCACTTCAAGCCTTCACTCTCAGACCTTTATTCCTTCAGCCAATATTTATTCTCTGATTTGCCAGAAGTCCTTTCATGCTCTTAAATGGAGAGGTACAGCCAGAGCCTCTCCTTCAGTGCCACTCTGCCCCAGTGAATCCCTGTCCTCAGCAGCGTCCCCAAGGGCCAGCAGCTGGGATCCAGCCGCTCCCTCCAGTCCCAGGGTGCCACAGCCCCAGGAGCTCCAGGGTCGCGAGGAATGGAGAATTCCAGCACCAGGATCAATGTGGGATCACACAGAGCCACAGAATCCTGTCTGCTCCTCGCTCAGGGCCACCAGGAAATGTTTGTTTGGGAGAACAGGAAGATTTTGGCCCTGGAACCAAACGGCGACACACGCGGAGCCTCTCCGTGCGCTCGGCCTTTCCCTGCCCCGCTTTGCAAGGCTCGGCTCAGCCGCCAAAGCCCGGAATTTTCCCTGGCGTCACCCTCTCGCCGCAAATTCATTCCCGATCTTTGTGATGTCACCCGGCTCCAACGCCCCCGGGGCTTTTGCCGGAGCCGGGAAGCGCTGACGTGTGTGGGAATTCTCCTTTGAGCTGACACAGGGATGAGTTATAAGAAATTCCTGCCTGCGCTTCCTCCGGCCGCCTTCAGGATCTTTCCCTGGGGGGGTTTCCGGTAAAGTTTGTGCAGGGCTCAGCCTGCCCTGTTCCCATCCCCCCAGTCCCACCCTGCACGACACTCGGCCGAGGCCAAGGAATGTTCCAGGGGTTTGTGGAGCAGGGACACAGGTGGGCAGGGGACACTGAGCCCCTGACCCCATGGCTGCAGTAAGGGGCTGGCAGAGGGAACGGCTCCCAAAAGAACAATACCTGGGATCAGGGACTCTGGGACCATCGGGACTGGGATGGCTCATTCCTCATCCACCTGGGATATTGGGAAAATTTCTTCATGGAAGGGCTGCCCAGGGCAGGGGTGGAGTCCCCATCCCTGGAGGGATTTAAAATCCCTGTGGATGTGGCACTTGTGGACATGGGGGAGGGGTGGCCTTGGCAGTGCTGGGAATGCTTGGATTCGATGGTCTGAGACGGCTTTTCCAACCAAAACCATTCCATGATCCTACACGATCTTGGGAAAATAAAAAAGTCTAATTTGAAACACCCAACAGGACCTCGAATGATGCACCTGAGACAGACCCATCCCGTCACTGCCTTCAGATTTTGGATTAATCTCCCCTTCCAAACCCATTGCTAAACCATCTTTACACACCTCTTCCTAAGGGGGTGATAAAAATTGACCAGTGATGTCAAAACAGAGCATAGAATAAAGATTAAAGCCAAATTATCCACGGTCAGTGTAAGAATAACAGACTTCCCCAACATAACCGGCCACTAAAACATGATTTAGAGCTTTCCAAGGGCTCTGCCAGCTCAACCTCTGTGTAACTTCTGGAACACTTGGGCTGTGATGAGTTTATAGCACAGTTCTGAGATTATAAATGGCTTTTTTCTCTTTTAATGGGGATTACAACCAAGAAATATTTACCCAACCCCTCAGCAAACCACGAGAGGAGCCTGTCAGGAGCCAGCACTTCAGTGAGGTTCAACAGATCCCCAGTTCCCTGTTTTTAGCTCTCCTGGATGCCCCAGAGCAGGATCCTGATCCCCCCGAGCATCAGGGGGGAGGCTCTGCTTGCACACGGCTGGAAAGGGACACTCCAGGCTGGGAATGCTGCTCCAGAGCTCCACTCCTGCTCCCAGGGCCATGGGTGGCACCAGGAGCATCCCCAGCTCCAGGCTCCCACCACGCCCAGGCTGTTCCAGGAGCCTCGGGGAGGGTTTCACACCCACTTCCCTCTCTTTTTTAGGAAAAAGGTTTTGCCAATAATCTTCCTCTCACTTCTGGGGAGGAGTGGGGATGCTTTTCCTGGGATGAGCAGGAACGGGCGATGCCGGCTGTTTATGGAAACAAGGACAGCAGGGGGAGGGCATCACACCCTCCCCAAAAACTCCTGGATCTGCTCATCCTCCCTGGGAAGAGCTGGCATTTGGGAGGCATAAGGACAACTCCTCCAGCAGTTACAGCCCCAGCCCTTCTCCCACACAAGGAGCTGGGAACTCCCGCATGGAATTCCCCTCCTGCCACTTTCCAAGAGCAGAGGATTTCACCCCAAACATTTGCTTATAAACTTCCAAACCAGGAAATGACGAGTGAAAGTTCCACCAAGAAAAGGTGAAGTTTGTGCAACACCACCTCAAACCCACCCCTGCCAAAGCCAAACGAAACAAACCCAAACGAGGCAAGATCAAATCTCTCCCTTCTCCTCACATTAAGTCATTCCCAGGATTTCATTTTAAAATCCAGCAGTGTGCCGAGAAGATTTTGTAATTACAAACCAATAAGAGAAATCATCCAGGAGGAATAATTACATAACTCCGAGCTGAACTCGCTGCTCAGAAGAATTCACAGCCTGGAAGAGCCGTAATAAATAGCTCCTCGTCTCCTTGTGCTGCTGCAGCTGATGAGTCACCGCTGTTCCCGGGATCTGATCCCAGAATAGTCCTGCTCCTGTGTGCGCTGCATGGAAAAGCAGCCGGCAGGGCCTCGCTGCTCAGCCGAACAGCTCTGGGGTCAGCACTGATGTGGCCGTGCTGGGAAAACAAAAGCTGGGCAATATTGCACTGGAATGCAGGGAGTGGGGCACGCCCGAGCCGGAGGGTGCTGCCCATCCCTCGGGGTTGGTACGGCTTAAACCGAGCCCAGGGGTTTGCAGGGGACGGCTCCTGAGATCCCACATTTTGGGCCTGGCAGCTGAGGAGAGCCCTCCTGTGCTCCACGGCTGAAACCACACACACGGAACCAGGGAAACACCAGGGAACACAGCCAGGGGTGGGACACAGGGAATCCAAAGGGAAGAGACTGTCGAGGCTGGGAGAGCTGGGAATGCTCTGGAGAGGAAAAGGATCCAGGGAGAGCTCAGAGCCCCTTGCAGGGCCTCAAGGGGCTCCAGGAGAGCTGGAGAGGGACTGGGGACAAGGCCTGGAGGGACAGGACACAGGGAATGGATCCCAGTGCCAGAGGGCAGGGATGGATGGGATACTGGGGAGAATTCCTGGTTGGGAGGGTGGAGAGGCTTTGGAATAGCATTCCTAGAGCAGCTGTGGCTGCCCCTGGATCCCTGGCAGTGCCCAAGGCTGGGCTGGAGAGGTCTGGGAGCAGCCTGGGACAGTGGGAGGTGTCCCTGCCCAGGGTGTCCCTCCACCAGGGTGGAACTAAGTGACTTTTAAGGTCCCCTCCAACCCAAACCAGTTTGGGATTCTATGACAATGCACAAGGAGAGGGTTTTTAATCCTCCAGAAAGGAAACTTCGGATGTTCCCAATGTTCTTTCCAGTAAATATGCTGGAAGGTGAAGGCTGCAGACGCACTTTGAGATGTGCATAAACACCAGGAGATGAAAGAATAGAACCTGTTTGGGAATGAGGTTGTGAAGCCAGGTGGGGAACAGTCTTTCTGAGCCCTGTCATTCTGCCAGTCTCCCCTGTGTGGGGATCTGTCCTGCAATTCCCAAAGGATCCTGATATTCCCTGAAAGTGGCAAACACACTTTGGTGTGGCACATAAGGCCAGAGAACACTTACAGGTAGCTAACAGCCAATCCCACAGGGACAGGGATTTTAATTGGATTATAGATTTCCAGACTGGCTTAGGTTGGGAGGGACCTTAAATCCCACCCAGTGCCACCCCTGCCACAGGACACCTCCCACTGTCCCACAGTGCCCCAAGCCCCAATGTCCAGCCCGGCCTTGGGCACTGCCAGGGATCCAGGGGCAGCCACAGCTGCTCTGGGAAATCCATTCCAGGTCCTCCCCACCCTCCCAGGGAACAATTCCTTCCCAATATCCCATCCATCCCTGCCCTCTGGCAGTGGGAAGCCATTCCCTGGGTCCTGTCCCTCCATCCCTTGACCCCAGTCCCTCTCCAGCTCTCCTGGAGTCCCTGCAGGCCCTGCAAAGGGCTCTGAGCTCTCCCTGGAGCCTTCTCCTCTCCAGGTGAGCACCCCCAGCTCTCCCAGCCTGGCTCCAGAGGGGCTCCAGCCCTGGAGCAGCTCCGGGGTCTCCTCTGGGCTCTCTCCAGCAGCTCCAGGTCGTTCCTGTGCTGGAATCCGGAGGCTGGAGCAGCTCTGCAGGTGGGGCCTCACCTGATGGGGCTCCCGCAGGTGCCCCCAGCCCTCCCCAGGCTGGATCTGCCTTGTTTGCTGCTCCCATCCCCGAGCTCCCGAGAGCTGCTCTGCCTTCCCAGGAAAGACGTCAGTGCTGCCCCAGATACCGAGGCTGCTGCTCCAAACGCTCCTTCCCAGACTTCACGTTAATCCTCATGTCATTCCCAGCAGTTTTGGGTTCATCCTCGTTTCACCTTTCCCACATCCCATGTCCAGCCCTTCCCAGCTCCCTCTCCTTCTCCAGCACGCAGCAAACCAAGGGTTCATTTATCATTTCCCCACCTTTACACACCTGAGCCCTGCTCATCCCCCTGCAGGTCTGAGTTCCCCCCGGCTGGGTGATCCCAGGCTCCCCGCAGCCGCCTGTCCTTGGGAGATCCCATGGATGCTCCGGGATCGCCCACTCTCCTCCTCAGCTCTCAGCCAGAGCTCCCCTGTTGGGAGCCTCCACTCGAGCACTCCGAGTTGTATTTCGTGCTCTCCTAAACGCCAAAAATATCCCATCTGCCAAAGGCAGCTCCTCTCCCAATTCCTGACTCCCAGAAACAATCCCACCGATCCCAGCTGCTGCGTTCGGCACAGCCTGGGCCAAACCCCTGGAACCCGAATGCTCCCGAGCCAGGGAGGCACCATGGAATCTGCTGCTTCCAGTGGGGCAAATCCACTTTTCTGGGAGCTACCCATGGCAAAGTTCATGACCTCATCCCGGCCACGTTTCCACCACTAATTCCCATTTTCCATGGCATTTCCCACTCCCATTTCCTCCCCTAATTCCCGTTTCTCCTGGCATTTCCCACTCCCATTTCCCCCACTAATTCCCATTTTCCCTGGCATTTCCCACTCCTATTTCCCCCACTAATTCCCATTTTCCCTGGCATTTCCCACTCCCATTTCCCCGCCTAATTCCCATTTCTCCCGGCATTTCCCACTCCCGTGCTCCATGGGGGCTGAGGAGATGCCATCCCACGCTCAGATTTAACCAGAAAGCTTGGATGAACTGGGACAATCCCTCAAAAACCGAAGGATCTGTGGGACGAGGCCTCCCAGCAGGAATCCATCAGCTCATGGGCTGCTTCCCGACCGAGCTCCTTTGCAGCATTCCCACACTGAGACAATCAACACGTTTTTCCCAGGCTTTTCCTCCCGACAAAAAGCTAAAAAAAGCGGAACTGCTCTGAAAGGCTCGCAGGCATTTTCTGCCCTAGAATTCCGAGTTACGTAAAAAACGGGACTTATAAATGAGAGTTTACATCAAAAAAGCGACAAAACCACGTAAGCATTTGGGGCTGGGGAGAAACAGACCCTGTAAAATGCTGAATAGACCCCAAAAAATTATGAATAGACCCCATAAAATGCTGAATAGACCCCAAAAAATTATGAATAGACCCCAAAAAATTATGAATAGACCCCAAAAAAGGATGAATAGACCCCAAAAAAGGATAAATAGACCCCAAAATATTATGAATAGACCCCAAAAAAGGATAAATAGACCCCAAAATATTATGAATAGACCCCAAAAAAGGATGAGTAGACCCTATAAAATGCTGAATAGACCCTATAAAATTATTAATAAATCCTGTCAAATGGTTATTAAACCCCTTTTTAAGCCAAGCAACGATTTTGTCACTTTGGAATTTGCTTTTTCCTCCCCCGAAAAAATGACAATCGCAGCGTTTAACGCGCAGCTTGAGCGCTTGACCGCGTCCCTAATCTCACCGCTGTTAATTGCACCGGCCGGAATCGATTCCCCGAGCGCTGGGGAGGGTTTTGGGGAGCGTTTTGGGCAGGGTTTTGGGAGCAGCCCGGGGCTGGAGCGGTGCCAGCGCAGGGCTGGGATGCGCTGATGCTCCCATTCCGCCGCTCCATTGACGTCAGCCGGAGCCTTCAGAGCGGCCCCGCACGTCTGGAGAGCTCGGCAAGGAGCGGCTGAACCACCCGGCGGCTCCCGCAGCAGCACCAGGGGGGTTTTCTCCGCCCTGAACCTTTGGCGGGTTTGTCTTCCTTCCTCCACACCCTTCAGCGAGTGTTTAAATCCATCGAAACGAAATTGAAACGAGCGGCGAGGGCCGGCCCTGCCCGTGCCGGGGGAATGGGATGGGAGGGGTTTTAAGGCTCTTTGCAGCCCACCCCAGGCTGGGATTTTGGGATAAACGGAACCGAGACAAAGCAAACGCGGTGAAGGACACTCTGGGTGCTTCCAGAGGTAACCGAGGGGCTCTTTTCGCTGGAGCTCACACGGTTTAGGGAACGATTTTCCAATCCTCATTAAAATCTCATTTGATAAAAGCATGGAGCGAAGGTGTGCTGTGATACAGGCTGGGCTCGACCCTCTGGCTCACTTCCAGCTCAGGGTAGTCTGTGATTCCAGGATTCTATTACTCCATGATTCCACGACTCTAAGCTCTAGAATCTCTCTTTTGTAGCTGCTGCCCTCGAAATGAGCAGCAAAGACGTTCCCTGTCTGGTCCCAGAGTTCTGCTCTGGTGGCATCCGGGCACTGAATCCTTCTGCCACAATCCAGAATTCCCAGGGCAGTGGGAACAGGAGAGGGATGATGATGATAGTTGCAGTTTAGAGGGAAAGGCTTTTAATCACACCTGGATTCCTTGGAGAAGTCCCGAGGATTCTCCTGTGGAAGTCAGGACAGGGAAAAGCAGCGGAAAATCCTTTGTTTAGTTCTTAGGATTAAACTTGGGCTGAGCTTTGGGCCTGGGGAGCAGAGGACAGGTCCCAGCATCCACCTGCCCTGCTCTGTGCTGAGAAGGGAACTCGGACACAGGGAGCACCTGGATTTTTCCTGGACAGAAGCAACTGGAGCAGAGTTGGGAAGGGAATGTTGCCCAGCCCCTGGAAAAGCTCTTCCATTATTCCCCCCTTCCAAGAGGATGAATTGCAGGGGCCTGGCTCAGCGGGAATGGGGAGCTGCTCTCAGGAGGGCAGAGCTGGGACTCACAGGCTGTGCAGGCTGGGATGAACCACAACAATTCACTCAGCTTCTGGAATTCTTTGTGTGTGACAAACCCCAGGGCAGCAGGAAGCCCAAATTTCCCTTGTAACATTCCACTTCTTTCTGCTGGAAAGAAGACAAGAAACCCCTTTTCCATCACGGTGCTCGCTGCGCGCTGGAGATTGCCTCATCTGCCACAGAGGCTGGAGCTAAAAGAAATCCATATCCCAGTTATTAGCCCCTGGAGAAGAGGGTTAGGAAAGAAATCCTGATCCAGCTTTTGGAACAGGAATCTGCATCCCTAATCCTGCTAAGATGCGGGAGTGGGAAAAGCCCTGAACTTCTGAAAATGCTGAGAGCTGAGTTTGCATTCACGGGATTCCCGAATGGTTCAGGCTGGGAAAGACCTCAAGGATCAGCTCATTCCAACCCCTGCCTGGGCAGAGACACCTCCCACCATCCCAGGCTGCTCCAACCTGGCCCTGGGCACTGCCAGGGATCCAGGGGCAGCCACAGCTGCTCTGGGCACCCTGTGCCAGGGCCTCCCACCCTCCCAGGGAACAATTCCTTCCCAATATCCCATCCAGCCCTGCCCTCTGGCAGTGGGAAGCCATTCCCTGTGTCCTGTCCCTCCATCCCTTGTCCCCAGTCCCTCTGCAGCTCTCCTGGAGCCCCTTCAGGCCCTGCAAGGGGCTCTGAGCTCTCCCTGGAGCCTTCTCTCCAGGTGAGCACCCCCAGCTCTCCCAGCCTGGCTCCAGAGGGGCTCCAGCCCTGGGAGCAGCTCTGAGGCCTTCTCTGGATTTCTCCAGCAGCTCCAAGTCCTTCTGAAGTCACATGAACCCAGAGAAAGTCATCCTGGGGCTTCCTGCTCAGCCCTGACTGTCACTGTCCCAGGGGATGCCCACTGGACACCCCCAAAGCAGGGCTGGGGAGCAGCTCCTCCATCCAGGCTCAGCCCTAGGGTCTCTCCAGCCAGGGAGGACTCAGACTGCACCTCTTGGACAAGGCAGGGAGCAGGAGCAGGAGGAGGAGGAGGAGGAGGAATAGCCCGGAAAAACAGCTCTGTGTGCACGACAGGCAGAGATGTCCACAGACTTGGCTGAGAAGTTCCCCATCGCAGTGAAGCTACCCAGACCCGTTCCCTGGAAGTGCAGATAATGAATGGAAATATGGGAATGTAAACACGTCAGGAGCAGCCTCGCACTCTTATCTGGTGCCTTTCAATAGCAGCAGGGAAACACAGCCAGGAACAACTTGAAAAGACCCGGTCTGAAGAGAAGGGAAAGGTCACGAAATGCCAACCGCATCCCTCTGCCGGGATCCCTCCGTATCCAGCTTCCCACCCAGGCAAACGCTGCCCGTTAAATCCCAGCATTTCATCCCGAATTCCCTCTCAGGCAGGCATTGTCTCTGCCGCAGACACAGCGAGTTCTTTGTGCTTCCTCCAGGCACTCGTGAGCACAGGAGAAATATTTGGCCTCTCCTTTCTAAACTGTGCCTACAGATTTCAGAGCTCTGTCTCTCAAATCTACCTCCTGCATATAAATCACGGCTCTGTTGGCAATCCTGCCTATTTATAGGAGGCTGCGGAATTAATCCGGGAGGAAAACCAAAATGGTTTGAGATCCAGCTGAAATCCATGGAAATAAGGTGACTGGAAGGTTTAACCCACAGGTCTGGAGAGTGTTAATTCCCAGAGCAAACCTCCAGTATTTTGAAACTCGATATAAAAATCCAAGTGAGATTTGTCAGGGTCGGGTTCTTTTCCCAGGGAACGGGGACAGGACAGCAGGAGACAGCTTCAAGTTGTGCCAGAGGAGGTTTAGATCGGATATTTGGGAAAATTTCTTCCTTTCCAGCCCTGGCACAGCTGCCCAGGGCAGGGGCGGAGTCCCTATCCCTGGAATGATTTAAAAGCCACACGGATGTGGCACTTGGGGACGTGGGTGCCCTTGGCAGTGCTGGGGGACTCGATGGCCTCCCAGGGCTTTTCCAACCTCAGTAATTCCATGATCATGGCACCACATTATGGAAAACCCCTCCAGCCTCACATCCACCTGCACCATCTCAGCCAGAGCCAGGGGAGCTGGGGGGACCAAGGTCAGGGTGACTCCTGATCGCGTGGCTGTCACTGCTCCGATAACTCTGTTTGTATTCCAGGAGGACCTGCCACTCCAGCTGCTATCTGGGAGCTGTGGAGCACCTCTCCAAGATTCCTGAGCTGTCAGAAATCCTGGGATTTGGTCCCACCACTTGATACCAGGACAGAGTTTCTGCTCCCTGACACCGAAGCTCAGCCTCTGCAGGTCCAGTGCAGGGGCCAGGCCTGAGTTTGGAGCCATCCCTGTGAACAGCCACGAATTCCCACATTTCTCCAGCAGGAACCGCTGTGCCAGTGCAATCCCAGTTCCCATTTCCCCAGAACGCGGTGCCGAGCCCCGCTGCCACCCTGAGCCCAGAGCAGAGCCCTGCCCTGTGCACCCCGAAAGCAGCAGTGACCCACGTCCCACACCGGCCACGAGGGCATGGAGGCCACCGGCTCCTCTCCTGAACTCAGGGGAGAATGTGGGAGCTGAAGGCCATCCACGGAATCATGGAATGGTTTGGAAGGGAGCCTGAAAGGTCACCTAATCCAACCCCTGCCTTCACCTAGGCCAGGGTGAAGATCCAGTTTAAAATTTCCTTTTGGGTGATAGGACAGAGGAGGGAGAAGCTCCGAAGAAGCCCAAAAAATTTATTCCAGAGCAAAGAAATCCCTGAAGACATTTCAGCCAGGAATGAATGAGTCTCACCCACGAGGCTGGCTCTGAACAGCACCCAGGAGCTGGATTAGCAGGTCAGGATTAGCAAGGCTCAGTCTGACTCAGGCTAGGCCAGCACGTGGCTTTGTTTCCACGTGGGCACAGGTGAAGGAAGTTTTCATGGGATAATTTATCCCTTCCTTCCTAAATCCATACCCTGACGAGGCACCCTCGGAGCTGCACAGCTTTAATTCCCTGGAACTGCCCTGACTGATCCGACGGCTCCAATGTGCCCCAGGCCCCATCCCTGCCAACGTCCCCTCTGGGATTTCAGGGCTGCTCAGTGTTTGGCTCAGTTCCTCGAGCTAAAATGACTTCTGTTTCCTGCAGCCACAGAAATGGGTCTCCTTTCTCCATGGGAAACGCTTTTTCCCCTAATTCCCTCAGCTGTCCATAACTCATCCACACGCTCTCTTCTCTTCCCTTCATTTGTAAGTCTGGTAAATTAATTAACACTTCCCACCCAATATTCCTCTTTTTAGCTTATTGGGGCTCTTCCTCAGGAGGAACTTCCCAAACCAAACCAACAACAGCCCCTGCAAAACATCAAGGGGAAGCCGTGGGGAAAATTCCAAGATAGGCTGGGTTAGATTGGATGTTGGGAAGAAATGCTGGGAAGGAATTGTTCCCTGGCAGGGTGGGGAGGGGCTGGGATGGAATTCCCAGAGCAGCTGTGGCTGCTCCTGGATCCCTGGCAGTGCCCAAGGCCAGGCTGGAGCAGCCTGGGACAGTGGAAGGTGTCTCTGCCCATGGCAGGGATGGAATGGGATGATCTCCAGCCCAACCCATTCCAGGATTCCATTACTTTAATCCAGGCCCTGCATTTTTCCTCTTCTCAGAATATTTCCCTTCCCATTCTCTTGTCCCTGGAATTGCACACAGGGCTCTCCTCGAGGAGCAGGACGTGCTCTGGAGAACCCAACCCAACCCCATCCCTCCCCAGCAGCACTCCAAGGCTCAGATCCCGGATATTTTTATTCCTATCCACAAATATTGAGCTGAAGGTTCATCCCAGGGCCACGGTGAAACCATTATCAGCCCTAATGAGATTACAGAGAGGAAATGCTGTGTAAAACCAGAATATTTGTGTACAGGTGAGATCCCAGAAGGCAGCATTTGAATATTTAAAACATAAAATTATCCCCGCATTCTCACAGATTCCACAGATTATCCACACTGGAAGGCCACACGGATCACACCACCCAAAGGCTCCAGCCCTGATCTCCACCAGCGGATCTTCACCTGTAAAATGAGGTTTTGGTGCCGTGTCCCAACCCCAGCCTGGGAATGCCTCTGGAATTTCCCTCTCCTCTCCTGTCCCCCTGCCCTGGCCGGAGCAGAGGCAGCAGCAGCTGCTCCAGCTGCTCATTAAAATGCAACAGGGGCTGCCAAGAGCCGCGAGAAGGTGCCAAGGTGGCACCGCGGAATTGCTCCAGTGAAAGGACATTTTAGGGACTCATGAATTTTTAAGGGAAAACTGAGGTTCATAAACACCTGAGAAGGAAAATAAACCAGGACAATAGGAAGTTTTCCATCCTTTCCCCACCCCATCCCCACAGTCCCCGCTCGCAGGCATCGTGAGGGCGCCTCAGATCAAACTCTGAGCAGGGAAGACGGGAGAAGAAAATATTCAGCAACCCCACAGCTCCAGGAACCCCCTTATCCATGCTCCCGGCCAGCAGCTGCTTTCCAGCCAGGAAAAATCCTGATTTCCAGGCTTTTGTGCCCACCAGGACTGCTGGGATCCGGACAAACCCATGGCATACTCACCAAATCCACGAATGGCGGCGGTTGGGTAAAATATTAATATTTAACATCTTCCCGGCTGATCGGTCCCTTCTATCATCCGAGAAGAGTCAGGACATGTCCTGCTTATCCCAAACTTGTGTCTCTCTGAAGTTGGCTCAGTGGCACGGAGATGTTTTCCAGGAGTTTTTATTCTTTGGGATTACATGGCAACTCCCATTGCAGGTGGATGTCACTTTTCAGAGGAATCAAAAAGTGGGGGTGCCTGTGGCACAGCCTCTACGGACTCCCAAACTCCTTCATTTCTAGCAGGAGAAAGAGAAAATGCATCTATTTCTGGCACCCCCCTGACTGCAGTTTCCTGCTCTCATTTGTATAATCCCCTCCAGTGATCCTGAGACGGGGGGGAAAGGCTTTTCCAAGCTGCAGCAACATCCCCTTTTTCCTGTTTCTCCTTTCCAGGTCACATCCCTCCTTCCTTCAGAGCCGAAAGTTTTGTGACACTGCAGAAACTCCTCTGGCGGGTCCCTCCCGCGGAGCATCCGCAGGGATGAGATTCCCGGGGTGCAGCAGGGATGCGGCTCCAGGTGAGGGGTCACAGGCAGCACGGAGCGGGGCTCGGTGGGAAAAGGCCTGGATTTTCCATCCCGCCAAAGCAGGAAGGGCAGGGAAGCGCTGCCAGCTCCCCGCCGGGGGTCAGCGCAGGCGGCGAGCGGAGCGCTCTGCGCTCCCGCTGTCCCTCCCGCTGTCCCTGCTGTCACCCGGCAGCGGGGCTGTGCCTCCGCGCGGGCTCCCAGCCCTGCCCATCCCTGCCCGGCTCCAGGTGCCGTGCCCGCGGGAGGATCCCGGCAGCAGGGACCAGCCGCAGCCTCGCCCCGCGCAGCGCCGGCGGATTCGCGGCTCTGCCTGCATGAAATGGAATTTTACAAGATTTACAGGATCCGAATCCCGCCGCTCCACATCAAACCCGCCGCGGCTCCCTGGTGCATGGAGACGTCAGGGGTGGGTGGGAATGGGGCTGCATCCGCCCGGGAGCGGCTCCCGAAATTCCGGCCCTCCCCCCCGCGTCCCCGCCGGAGCCGGGAGGGGACCCGGGGACAAAGGCAGGGCTGGGAGAGCCGGGGATGGAGGGATGGAGGAGAAGGAAAGCGCTCCCAGCGGCGCCGGGCGATGGGTCGGGATGGATGGAGGGATGGATGGATGGATGGGGAATGCTGGCGGGGAGCTGCCCCCGCCGCCCTGCCCCACCCGCACCTTGCGGGGCGGACAAAGGGACGCCGGCGGGGCCGGGCGGGCGCGGCGCTTCCCCCCCGCGGGAAGCGCAAAGTTCAGGGGCACCGAACGCGCAGCACGCACAGAAACATCTCCCCTTCGCCGGGGTTGGCTTCTTCCCTGAAGTCCCCAGACGTTTCACCTTGACAACCACAGGAAGGGATTTTATCCATCAGCCGGAATCAAAGCTGTCGGGAGACGGGCACAAAGGGGAATTTTATAGGTGGTGCGTTTGTGCAGGTGACGGGCAAATGGGGTTTTATAGGGGATGGATAAATGGGGTTTTATAAGGGAGTGGGATTTCTGTAGGTGATGGGCAAATCTCATCAGCCGTCAGTGATCCATAACATTCCCTATTCCCAACGAAGGGGTGCCAAAGCAGCAGGAGGGGACAGCAGGGGACAGAGCAGGAGTCGCCCCATGGATCTCAGAGGATCCACAATCCACAAGCCCCGCTCCCTCCATTAAATTCCGAGCAGGAAAGGCGGAATGAGGAGCTGTTGTAGCAATTAAGATGCCAAATCCGATTTAAAAATACAGGGAAGGGGGAGAGTGGCAGTGTCATTCCATCCCCACTCACACTCCCAGGCTGCTCCGACGCACTCAAAGCTAAGGAAAGGTTCTTCCCGACTGGAAAAACCATTTGGTTCTCTCCTCTAACTGGGAGATGAGACATAAACCCATATTTTTGTTCTATTGATGTTATTGGTAAAAATAGAAAATATTTATAAAAATTAATTTTATAAATATTACAAAAATAGGGGCAAATTGAAGGTCCAAGGGAAAGATCAGGATGGAGTACGGATGATCCACACTCCGAAAGTCTGCGCCTCTCCTTGGCTTTGCTCATCTCCAGTTTGGCAGGAGCCAGTTTTACTCTCAGTGGTGAAGAATTTTGTGGATACCATGGAATTCTGCATCTTATCCATGGAAAAGGTACCAAACATCCATGGATGGAGGTAAATACACAGATACACAGACATATCCCAATCATGGAATCCTGGAATGGTTTGGGATGGAAAGGAACTTAAACCCCATCCCATTCCAGGGGCAGGGACACCTCCCACTGTCCCAGGCAGCTCCCAGCCCCATCCAGCCTGGCCTGGGACACTTCCAGGGGTCCAGGGGCAGCCACAGCTGCTCTGGGAAATCCATTCCAGGGCCTCCCCACCCTCACTGCGAGGAATTCCTTCCCAACATCCCATCCATCCCTCTGGCAGTGGGAAGTCACTCCCTGTGTCCTGTCCCTCCACCCTCCATCCCTGGAAAGCCCCACCCTGTGGAACCAACAGCTGCCACACTGGCCACCAACATTCCCCTCACTGTTCTCGGAAAAAAAGCCAAAATTCATTCCCTGCCAATCCTGGAGCAGACACTTCCATGAGCTGTTGGTTTTTCCCACCCCACCACGCTGAGTCGGTGCACTTTCCCTCCCCATTCCCATTTTTCTGGCATCTCCCTTCCCAATCCAGCCTTTCCCTGCATCCAGCATCCCGGATTTGACGTGGCTAATTGCAGGGAGCGCGGCGGTAATCACAGGGTGGCTGCCTGGGAAGGATAATCACCATTCCCTGGGATTCTTCTCCTGTAGTTTCTTAGACAGTTCAATAATTATCCCGAGTGAAAACCCAGGAATTGCAGGATCAACAGGACAGAAATGGATACAACTCCCAGGGCTGGGATCAGAACCCACTGGGCCTCCCTCCCGCTCCCACACACTTCCCAAATCCCCAGATTGTTCCTTTGGATCCAAAGCTGCACCTCCGGATTCCACCCATTTATTAATCAGCCTTCGCGAGCCGCGCTAACGAGGAGCCCTCCTCCCACCGGGCCAGCCTGGCAGCCCCAACACCGATGCTCCTCCAGGGAAACTTCAAACATTTCCTGAAGAATCACACAGAAACCGGAAAACCAGCCCGGAATGGTTTTTTTTTCCACATCTCCCAGCGAAGTTACATAAGGCAGCCCCTGCTCTGCTGCTGCCTTGAAACTCTGCAGGCCCTCGGCGCTCAGGCACCTTTATTCCTTCCATCAGCAGCAGGATCCTGGGGAGGCTCAGGAATGTTCCCTGTCCTCACAGCAGCCTGGAAAGCAGCAGCGGATATTTTGGGAATTTTGAGACAAACCAGAAGCATGGAATATAAAATACGTTTATTCAGCGCTCTGTTTTCCCAGATTAAAGCCCTGCACTGATGTAATATTGGGGTTTCACCCCCAGTAATGGGGTTTAACCTCAGATAATGGGGTTTCACCCCAGATAAATAAATCCTAAATATGTTTTCAGGGATGTTTTTCTTCCTCCTTGTTGCTAATCATGGAATAATCAGGATAACACACAACCACTCTGGCTGATGATAAAAACCACCCCGAAAGGAACTCCCCCCACGCTGCTCCTGGCACTTTATTCTCTGCTCTGCAGGGCAGCACCGACCCTTCCCCAAATACCGGAATTCCTGGCGTGTTTTGCCCCACGCCAGTGGCACCCCAGGAGCACGAAGCCATTTATCGATCCGGGAGGGCTGCGATCGCTGGGGCTCCTGAGCAGCTTTCCATTCGTCCCTCCTTGCTGGCCACGCTGACTGAGAATGATGAAATCCTGATTTGCAATTCTAATTCTCTTCTTTTTCCTGAACAGGCTGCCCAAAAGCTCCAGGAATATTATTTTGCCAAACCTTTACAATAAACACCCCCGTTGTCCATGAAATCCTGAAAACCACACTGATTTCAGCTCACGGAACACAGACCCACTCGCAGCAATCAGCTCACAAACCCTGATTTTCCGAGCATTGATTCGTTTCAGAAATTTGGGAATTCTATCCAGCAAATAATGAGCTGGACCTGCTGTAGGGCAGCTCGAAAGCTGCAGGAGATTCGGTGTGCCAGGAGCTGAATCATTAAATCCTGGAATGGTTTGGGTGGGGAGAGAACTTAAATCCCATCCCATTCCAGGGGCAGGGACACCTCCCACTGTCCCAGGCTGCTCCCAGCCCCAATGTCCAGCCTGGCCTTGGGCACTGCCAGGGATCCAGGGGCAGCCACAGCTGCTCTGGGAATTCCATCCCAGCCCCTCCTCACCCTCCCAGGGAACAATTCCTTCCTAATATCCCATCCAGCCCTGCCCTCTGGCAGTGGGCAGCCATTCCCTGGGTCCTGTCCCTCCATCCCTTGTCCCCAGTCCCTCTCCAGCTCTCCTGGAGCCCCTTCAGGCCCTGCAAGGGGCTCTGAGCTCTCCCTGGAGCCTTCTCCTCTCCAGGTGAGCACCCCCAGCTCTCCCAGCCTGGCTCCAGAGGGGCTCCAGCCCTGGAGCAGCTCCGGGGCCTCCTCTGGACTCATTCCAGAAGGTTGTTGTCGGTTTACGGAGCTCTGGATAAAAACTGTCAGGAGATGGCACAAGCACTTGACGTTTTCCAAAAACGGGATCCCTAGAAGTCATTTTCCAGCAGGAATTTGCCATTCCTGGAGCGCTGCTCCTGACCCACCCCCAATTCATGCTCCACAGATCCAATCCCAAAGTGCCCCCAGCACCATTCATCTTCCCAAAGCCGACACATTCCCTCCATCCTTCTCACCAACACTTCCCTTCCCCGTTTCCCATAAATAACATCTCGTTTTCCGGCGGGTAACACTCTATCCAAGGAATTCAGCGTGGAAGAGGAGGCGTTTCCAAGCAGACAGTTCACCCAGAGGGGCTAAACTGGGAGACAGAGCCACCAGACTGGGGGGGGGGAGCAGCACAGAGGCAGGAAAAGGAGCAGAGAAAACACGGAAAAACACAAAAACACGGAAAGAAAAGAAGGAGAATCATCTCATCCCTGCAAAATTCCTGAAAATTTTCCAACCAAATGACTCAACAGCGGCAGCTGCCTTGAGCAAAGGGGTCTGGGACTCACTGAGCTGGCAATTAATGAATGTTTGGATCTATTTTCCATCAACACCAGCTCTGCTGACATCCTCACGGCACGCGCTGACGGGAGCGCGGCAAACCCGGGAGCTGGGAATGAGCAGCGCGTGCTCCCAGCAGATTCCCAGGTTCCCACCTGGATCAAATCCTGACCTCCCGTTTTATTGCATCTTTTACATTCCACCTTGGCTCCTTCCAGCCTCTGGAGCTGTCCCAGCCTGCGGAGAAGCTGCTGCAGGGATGGGGTTCCCAGCATGGAAGGGATTCCAGGAAAAGCCGGCCCCCTTTGTCCGACTGGAGCAGAAACCACCAGAGACTTTGGGCCTGCAATGAAATCCCTTCGATGCTCCACGTCTCTGGAATGCCGGTATTCCTGGTATTCCCTCAGTCAGGGGAGCAGCAGTGCTGGATGTTCTCCGGGTGAAATGGAACCACAGGGGAAAAGCGCCGGAATTCATGGAACCACTGAGGTTGGAAAAGCCCTTCAAGGTCACCGAGTCCGAGCTGTACCTGATCCCCACCTTGTCCCAGCCCAGAGCACTGAGTGCCACCTCCAGGAATTCCCTGGGCACCTCCAGGGATGGGCACTCCAGCCCCTGCCATGGCCTGACCGCCCTTTCCATGGAGAAATTCCTGCTGGTGCCCACCCTGAGCCTCTCTTGAGGCCGTTCCCTCTCCTCCTGTCCCTGTTCCCTGGGAGCAGAGCCCGATCCCATCTGGCTCCTCCTGTCAGGGAGTTGTGCAGAGCCACAAGGTCCCCCCTGAGCCTCCTTTGCTCCAGCTGCAAGTTCCCTGTGGATCAGGACCCCCGTGGGATGATCAGGGATGAGCTGTCTCTCCTATCCAGCATCCTGAGGCTTCCCAAGCTCTCCAAGCCCTGGCTCCGGGTCCCTCTCCACCAGGGAAACCCTCTGGAAAAGCAGCTGCCAAATGAACGCCCAGCACCAGAATTCTCTTCCCTCTTCCCACTCCCACCCGCAGGCCCCAAGGGAAGCGGAGCCCCAGGATCTCTCCCCCAAACAGCCCTGGGCTCTCACGTGGCGTTTCCAGCCCGGAGCACCCAAAGCTGGGTTTGGATTCAGCTCCCAACACAAAGATCCGGATCTCCAGCCCCGGAACAAGGAGCAGGATGGCGGTGGGAAGGCCCTGAGCATCCCCAAACATTCCTGGTTTCCCTCCTCCTCCTCCTCCTCAGCACTGATTTACACGGGAATAAAATCACTGCCTCTGGAATAGGTCATAATATTATGACTTATAACCCTGCATAGCTTTTTTTTCTCTGTCTCCAAGCTCTCTCCAGAGCTTTCCCATCTCCTGGAGTGAGGCAGGGCTGGATTTTCACACGTTCTGTGTTCAAACAAGCAGCTGGCAATTTGGGAGCACCACTTAAGGAGCGATTTCCTGCCAGGATCCAGGGAGAGCAGTGCTTTCCTGCCGCACTCGGATCGCTCCTTTCTGCTCTCTCCCCCGGTGTTTGCCCCCACCAGCCCTCGAGTTCCTCAGAGCACAAATCCGTCTGCACGGAAATGTTTCCCATTCCGCCGGGTTTTGTGGCAGGGAGGAAGGTCCAGAGCAGCCAGGGGAATTGAATCCCGTTTTCCAGAGGTTTCCAAGCGGCTGTTCCACACCCACGGTGATCCCGGGTGAATCCCAGGAGGAGAAGATCCCAAATCTTCGCAGTGGCCATCAGCAGCTCCTGAAGGCTGCCTGGTGTCACCCCCGTCCCATCGCCAAGTGTCACATCCCTGCAGCATCCAAAGAAAAGCTGGGAATACAGGGACCACGTGCCTTGGAGCAGGACAGAGGGAACAGTCCCGCCTGCAATCCTAAGGACAAAGCTCTTCATCACCCTTTAACAAACACTCCAATCCCTGATTCCCACTCTAAATAGGTCCTAAGCCCTGAAAAGTTGGGAATCTTCAGTTTCCCAAACCCCTTCTGACAACTGAAGAAGTGAAAATATTGGAAAGCCAACCAGCACTGGGATTTAGTTTCACACACTCTTTGGATGATGAGGTTGGAATGTGTCCCTGCCCATGGAGTGAGATCAACTTTGAGGTCCCTCCCAATCCAAACCAGTCTGGAATTCTGGGATCTTCTCCTCGACATACGGAAGCTCCCCTCCCAATCACACCTTCAATTTCGGCCACAAAAATGAACTTCCCTTGACAGCAGTTATTTTTCCATGGAAAATAACTCCCATTCCAACCCCCAGCAGCTCATTAATATTCATTTCTCCATGCTCTCAGCCGAGCCAGGAGATTTTGGCACGCTGGGAACCGTGAACATTCACAACAGCGCTAATTTTTAAAAAATTTGGGAAGAGTGGATGTGCCAGAACACTTCCCAGACTTAGCTGCACACAGTTAAGCTGAGCTTTGTTATGCAGAGCCTGGTACAGAAAAACAGAGCCTTGGAGCTGCTCTCTGGGGAATAAAAGTGGATATTCCTTCAAATTCCATCTGGGCACACCTGTTCTCCAAGGAGGCTCAACAATAAACCTCAAAAATACAAAATAATGGGAAGTGCCTGCGCAGCTCTCCCAGAGCCCCTTTGGATGTGCTGAGGAAGGGCTGCTCCCAGAGCAGTTTTCAGGGAGAGGTTCAAGTCCTTTGAGGGATTTAATCCTGACTCCCAAAGTATTCCATGTCACACACAGTGAATGGATGAATTTAACTGGAATTCCTTATCACTGCATTCCCTGCCCTCTAAATATCCCCCGCTCGGAACAGAGAAAAGAGAGGCTCTTTCCAGAGTTTTCCCAAAAAACCCCTCCACTCACACAAAAAGGAGTTGGACTTTGGCATCCGGACTCTTTCCAAGTTGTTTGCCCATTCCTATAATTTTCAGATCATTCTTTATTGCTCCCATTTCCCTGATTTTCAGAGGAATGGGGATGGGATTGGGAAGCCTCTCCCCTTGGCACTGCTCTGCCCTTGCCCACCTCACACCTGCCAAGGGCACAGTTCCATACCCCTGGCAGCCGCAGCACATAAAAACAACCATTCCCAAAATCCTGGAATCCTGGAATGGTTTGGGTTGGGAAGGACCTTACAGATGATCCCATTCCATGGGCAGGGACACCTCCCACTGTCCCAGGCTGCTCCCAGCCCCGTCCAACCTGGCCTTGGACACTTCCAGGGACCCAGGGGCAGCCACAGCTGCTCTGGGAATTCCATTCCAGGGCATCCCCACCCTCCCAGCCAGGAATTCCTTCCCAATATCCCACCTAACCCTCTGGCAGTAGGAAGCCATTCCCTGTGTCCTCTCACCACGCAGAAGTGTAAAACCACTCTGATTTCCTTTCTTTACTGTGGAATTTACCATTCCATGTGCAAGCAGAGCTGGAACACATCCCAGGGGTGTCATTCCAGCCGTGAACGACACTCCTGCAGCTCCACGTCTTCCCAGAGCCCTCGGAGCACAAAGTGACCCCACGGACCCGAGACGCCAGGATTGGGATGGGGCCACCACCCCTTCCACACAATCCCAACGGCAACCGGAGACAAACGCTCCCAGTTCCAGGGAAATGGGAATCCAGGTGCTGCCGGAGAGGTGATGCCACCTGCCAAGGCTCCCCTCTCCCGGGAGCCTGGCGATGGCATTTTCCTGCAGGAACCACGGGACGCGCGGCGAGCGCGGAGCATTTGTTTCCTTGGAAACAAAACCCTTCCAACCTGCAGCGCACACAATCCTCGGGAAAAGAAAACTCTGTAATTAAAGCCAAGGCCTGGCTATTTTTAGCCCCCGAGATGTGAAATCCCAACTGTTTTACCAGGAATGGAACCCAAGGAAAACACACTCATCTCAGTTATTGGAGGAGGAAATCTTTGTATCCACCCAAACAAGAAACCCACGGAATTGTGCTGAGGAAAATAATTGCTTGGCCTTTTGAAAATACAAAATAAATTGGATCTGGATATAAACAGATTTGGATTTTAGGATCCTCTGCACCAGGGTTAAAAGAAAAACTTGAAGTGACAAACCCAAAACAACCAGGAGGGAAAATTGATTCATTCCCTGGAGCCTGGACTTGATCCTGGAGCTCTTTTCCAACCCTAATGGTTCTGGGATAACGGAGTCAGATCAAGGAATTGGAGAGTTTAATTGAAAATACATTGGCCAATCCTATTGTGCCGATGATTCCTCGCTGGTTTTCCTGGTGAAAACCTCTACAGTATTGCAATTAAAGAGATGCCAATGGAATTCTATTTAAAAACCACCTGGAAAGGTCAATTTAGAAGAATTCACTCTGGAATGTAAAAGAATTCATTTTGAAATTCAAAAGAATTCACTCTGGAATTTAGAAGAATTCGCTCTGAAATTTAAAAGAATTCACTCTGGAATTTAAAAGAATTCACTTTGAAATTCAAAAGAATTCACTCTGGAATTTAAAAGAATTCACTCTGGAATTTAAAAGAATTCACTTTGAAATTCCACTGTGAAGTTGCAATTTTCCCCTAAGAAAATATAAAAAATCATGGAATTATTTCTCCCATAAATCTGTAATTTTGAATCATTCTCCAGCTCCACTGTTGGGTTCGATCCTTGGATATTTTCTATAAATTCCAGGGTATTTTTGCCGTGCACTGAGCAGATCATCAAAGATTTCTGTTCAATTCCACAGCTGGGCTGCTTGGGGAAACAAAACATTAAAAACAAATTTATTGAATTAAAAACGAGATGAAAAACAAGAGTTACAAAATCGTAACTTTGTGTTTTACACAGCAAAAAGGAACCCGGGAGTGAAATCCTTCCACAGCCCTGAAGTTTTATTTGTTCTCTGGAGATTCTCCCCTTGGATTTGGATGGATTTTCCTCTGCCTCGTATAAATGTTTGGAAATGAGGAAGATTTATCCTCTGCCCATCACAGTTTTGGATTAAACACTGCATTTTAGGGGGTTTTTCCCATCATAAATCAAGGAATTTTCAATCCAAGGAAGCATCCTGACACTTTCGAGTTGCAGCAGTTGAGGTGAAGCACAGGGCAGGGAATTTTAAGGCTTTAACGGATAAGGATTATTGTGATAAATGTTGAAAACAAGCTGAAATTTCTTGTTAAAACTGAGTTTTAATCTCTTCTTCACCAAGGAAATGCCCTGGGAACCATCCCAGCCACAGAGAGGAGTCCAGTCTGGAACAACCATTTGAAAATACAAAACTCCACTGAAATTCCGAATTTTTTCGTGTCTGAACTGTCCTTTCGAAGGGAATTATTGGGTTCTGATCGCAGCAAAAGCCCTCAAACAATTCACAGAAAATCAGAAGCAGATCTCAAGTGGGCAGCCCACAGGAGGGTTGATAATGGGCAACAAAAGGGAATAAATTCAGGGAAATCAGGGAAGGGAAGAGGAGAAAAAGGGATCTCGGGCTAAATTTCACCTCACGTCATCCACAAAAAATTGAGTCAGCAAGGAGAGACTCAGTGGATGTGTTTTTACAGATCTCCTCCCAAATTATCCCAAGTAGCAGCAATTATTATTCCCATTAAGCAGGAATGGGTTTTTCTGGTATTTAGGACAATACTTTAGCAGCTTTTGGGGCAGAAAATCTCATTAGGGCTCTTCCAACCCGAGCCATTCCATGAGTTTATCATTTTACAATTATGGGGACGAGAAGATGATGAGCATCCCCTTGAAGATCCTATGGAAAAGTTATGGAATCTACTGTTCCTGGAAGCTCTGGATGACTGAAACTGCCATAATATCCAAGATAATCAGGGAGCCTGGACAGAAATCCGCTTGTTGCCCCAATTCTCTTAATCCCACAAAGTCTGGCCTGTTAAAGACCAGGATTTGGGGTTACAAATCCCAAACATTCCAGGTTTTGTGCCTTGTGGACCGAAGCAAACCCCTGCAAGCCAAGAATTCCTGGTTCTTCTATTTAAGTCAATTTGAGGAGGATAATTCCTCTCCCTTCTTCATCGAGCGGTGTGTTCCCTCAAAAGGAAGGGCTGAGGGACTCAGACACCGCACAAACCCAAAAATCCCAAAACTCCTCTGCTTTTTGGGAATTATTTTTGTGTAGGGATCTCCCTGCTTGAAGCAAGACCTTCCCAAATATCCAGGAGGGACCCTACAGGTGTCACCCCCCCATTCCTGCCATTCCCAGTTGGCTGAAATCCCAATTATCGCAGCAGGATGGGATTTATTGGTGTTTTCCCCCAAAAGGCAGCCTGGATATGGGATTTTCCTTATTTTCTGAAAGGATCGGCACCACTCAGAAATTCTGGGATGGTTTTTGTCCCCTAAATGAGAGAATTCCTGGCTGATCCGTGACATTTCTCTGCCTGCCCAAAGAATGCTTTGTCAAGACCCATAGCATTTTTCCTGAGATATCCAGTATTCCAAACAGGCTCTAAAATCCTCCTGGCCCATGGAAATCCCTCATGGAACACGGAGTAGGGGCCTCTGGAAGAGCCACATCCCAACCCAGCCCAGGGTTTGTCCAGTCCTGAACACTCCCACAGATGGTGATCCCACAATTCCAGCATTTGACACCTTCCCACTCCAATCCCATGGAATTCCAGAAATTCTTGCTGCTTTCCAAGGATACTCCTCATTCCCATCAGCTGTTGATGCACAAACACCAACCTTTTCCAGAGCAGGCGGAAATGAGCCCCCTCCACCAGGAGCAGTGGTCCCACGGGCACTGCTCTGGGAATTCCAGCTTCCTGGAGCTTCCCAGCACCTAAAGGGGCTCCAGGAGAGCTGGAGAGGGGCTTGGAACAAGGGATGGAGGGACAGGACACAGGGAATGGCTCCCCACTGCCAGAGGGCAGGGATGGGTGGGATATTGGGAAGGAATTGTTCCCTGGGAGGGTGGGGAGGCCCTGGAATAGAACTCCCAGAGAAGCCATGGCTGTCCCTGGATCCCGGGCAGTGCCCAAGGCCGGGCTGGAGCAGCCTGGGACACTGGAAGGTGTCCCTGCCTGTGGATGGGATGAGCTTTAAGGTCTTTCCCAATCCAAACCAGTCTGGGATGGAAAATCTCCAGCTGCACCAACTGCCACAGGGGAGTCTGAGAAGAAACTTCCAAAGGCCACCAAGAATTACAAAAAAATTGGGGAACACTGGGCAGGAAAGTCCGCCTAAATTAGGGATCAGTTCATGGACTGAACGGGCTCCCTCCCAACCAGCTCCTGCTTCCACAGGGCAACGTCCATGATCAGAGCACAAATTCCCAGCTGGAGATTTCCCAGCACTCTTCCCCTTTCGGGGCAGAGCTTCAGCTCCGGGAGCAGAAGGAACCCAACACATCCATGTGGGTTCACAGGTGGCAGCCCAAGGAGCAGCGGGAACATCCCAAATTCCAAGGCTGATCCCTTCCCTGCCTCAATGAACTCATCAGCCCAAATCCACCTCATATCTCAGCACGGGAAACCTTCTGCATCCTCCCCTGATCCATTTGTTTGCTCTTTTCCAGGAAAAAGGACACAAAACGGGAATGTTCCACTCGTTATCATTTTCCCTGGCATCTCCAAGTCCTTCACTCCAGGTCTCCACCACAAATCCCGATTTTCCCTGCAGATCTCCAAGGACAAACTCTGCTTCCAGCCCCACGTCAGCAGCTCTGCTTCTTGCTGCCAGCTCGGGACTGAACCGGGAATTTGGGAAGCAAATCCCAGTGCCAGTGGCAGGCTGCAGCTTTAAATCCCTGCCTCGTCATCGCTCCAGCCCTGCCCCAGACTGCTCCGTCTCCTGCTGATCCACATCTTCCGCCAGCCCACACACTCCTGGATCTTCCAGCTCCCGGTTTTCATCTGCTCCGTCATCCTCAGCTTCTCCTGGATCCTGTCACTACCCGCTTCCTCTTGCTCCAGCAGATCTGCTGAGTAACGTAATTCCCATTTTTCCCTCAATTCCAAAATTAAACGCGGAGTATTCCTGGTTTTATCGGAGGTTGGATGGGGCTTGGAGCAACCTGGGACAGTGGGAAGGTGTCCCTGCCCATGGGATTATCTTCGAGGTCCTTCCCAATCCAAAGCATTCCAGGATTCTGTGATCCCAAAGCAGGGATCGACTCCATAAATCCAAGTACAAACAGAAACAATTTGAGTCAGTTACAAACCCCAGACATTCCTGACACTACTGAAAAAATGAAAAAAAGATATCCTGGAATGAAAAAAAAAAGGGAAAAAAAGATATCCTGGAATGAAAAAAAAAGGAAAAAAAAGATATCCTGGAATGAAAAAAAATATATATAAAAAAATCTTTGTTTTGTCTCCGCAGCCCGATTGTTTCCTGCTGAAAAGGAGGAATTTGCACATTCCAATTTATGGATTCTGGCAGGGAAATTCCCAAATCCCCAGCGAAGTCTCACCCTCAACTTGCATGGAAAAAAAGCTTTAAAAGAGTAAAAAATAATTATACATAGTCTGAAAAAGGAGGAGGAGGAGGAATTCAGGCTGGGAAGAGCAGACCCAGATCTCAGGATTTACTGCCAGGAAGGTGAACAAAATTCTACCGACAGGTCATCCATCCTGGAATCAAAATCCAGGAATTTATCTGGCTTGGAGTGATCCCATCCCCAGGAGAGAGGCAAATTAAATATTCCAGGAATAACGGAGCTGGTTTGGATCCAGAGATCTGGATTATGAACTTCCCAAATTTAGTTTATCTGGATGAATCTCCTAACAAATAACCACTGGAAGAGACGTTGCAGGGAGAAAATTGTTTGGAATTCATTATAAAAAGTGAATGAAATTAAAGATTTGGGTTGAATATGTTAAAAAAAAAGGAAATGAAGCCAAAGATTCTGATGGGAATCCAAAGGGCAGGATTTAATCAGGATTTCCCTTGGCTCCAGCATCCCGGCCTGCACTTCCAATAAAGCAGTGCTGCCTGATGATTTCCCGGATTTCCATGGAAATGGAAAACACGGTTTGATTATTATAATATAATAAAGGATATTTTAAAATTAAAATTTAATATAATTTAGTGGTGCTTGGAGATCTTTTCCAACCTTAATAAATCCATGATTTTATGACCTAATGGTGCTGGTTTCATCACAGAGCATCTCTCCCAGAAAACAGAGAGTGGTGTCCATAAAATTCATGAAATCAAAACCTAATTAACATTTCATACTGATTCCTTTAATTCCTAAAGGTTGGACTCAGCGATCCTAAAGGTCTTTTCCAGCCTAATTGATTCTGAGATTTAGGATGGCTGGATTCTTTCATCGGGATTATTTTTTAATGCCTAAAATTTGAAGAGTTTTCCAAAGTCTAATGGATGCAATCTGGGAGCAAGACAGGGAAAATCCAATGGCAGAAAGGATTTGTTGCGCTTAATTAATGATTAATAATAATAATAATTAATTAATAATGACTTGGGGCAAAGTCTTATCCAGAAAATCAGGAAACTCAGGAGAATTGCTTTATCCCTTTGCATCTGCCCCTTCTCCCAATTTTCAGCCAGCTATGAAATCCCAGTAATTCCCATCCACGCGCCACGTGGAATTCCTCAGGAAGAAAGACACTGGATGTACAATTTCCTTTGGAAAATCCCCACTTTTCCCCCTGGAGAGGGCATCAGTATTACACAGAGCCGTGGAATTTGTAACAAACACAAACAGCTGGGATAATAAATTCCAGCAGAAACGACGGCAGGAAACATCCCAAAGCACCTGCACGGCCGAGAGTAGCGATCTGTAAACCATCTCCCAGGGATCTGAGCAGGGACAGCTCTGGGAGCACCAGCACGGGGATGTGGAGCTGCTGGGAACAACTCCAGAGGAGGCCCCGGAGCTGCCCCAGGGCTGGAGCCCCTCTGGAGCCAGGCTGGGAGAGCTGGGGGTGCTCATCTGGAGAGGAGAAGGCTCCAGGGAGAGCTCAGAGCCCCTTCCAGGGCCTAAAGGGGCTCCAGGAGAGCTGGAGAGGGACTGGGGACAAGGGATGGAGGGACAGGACACAGGGAATGGCTTCCCACTGCCAGAGGGCAGGGATGGATGGGATATTGGGAAGGAATTGTTCCCTGGGAGGGTGGGCAGGCCCTGACACAGGGTGCCCAGAGCAGCTGTGGCTGCCCCTGGATCCCTGGAAGTGCCCAAGGCCGGGCTGGACAGGGCTGGGAGCAGCCTGGGACAGTTGGAGGTGTCCCTGCCCATGGAACTGGATGAGCTTTGAGGTCCCTCCCAACCCAAACCCTTCCATGATTCCATGTTGGAAAGGACCTTCAAGCCCACCTTGTTCCAGACTCATCCATGGGGATTCGGACGTTCCAAGGGTTTCCTCTGGGCCATTTATTACACCAGATTTCTAAATCCATTTAAAGGCTTCCGTAAAGTCTCCTCTGGTACCAAACCACCCAGGGAAAAGCTTGGAATGATTTCCAGGCTGGCAGTCAGGATATTTTTGAACTTTGGGATTTTTCAGCTGGAGAGGTTGTGGAGTCCCCATCCCTGGAAGTGTCCAAGGCCAGGGTGTTCAGGGCTTGGAGCAACCTGGGACAGTGGAAGCTGTCCAGGGTAGGATGGAGATGGGATTTAAGGTCCATCCCAACCGAAGCCAGTCTGGGATTCTGGGATTTGAGGTTTGAGCATCCAAACCATTCCTGGAACAACAAAGGATCCATTCTCCCACCATTTCCCTGGAGGAATTTCTGAAGTGCCCAAAACATCCCCAGCAACTGAAGCCTTGCAGCTTTCTAAGGTAAGGAGGAATAAAATATTTGAAATCAGAAGAATTCAAACCCAACCTCAGCTGTTCCTGAACCAAATCCAACCGGAGGAGCTGAACTCCCTGTGCCACCCGGAGCTGGCCAGGTTGGGGATTCCTTTATCAATCCATTAAAATCCTATAAAACACTAAATTCCAGAAGGAAAAGGCCAATTTTTGACCTGTTTTTCCCTGACAGTTAATGATCCAGTTCGGCTCCTTTTCAATGTGAAAAACGCTGTGCAAATGATGCAAATCCTTTTTTTTTTTTTTTTTTTTTTTTTTAGGAAAATGCTATTCCAGACTTTTCCTTGCAATATAGGAATGATATGAAAACGGATTATCGATTACACAAACAATTCTAATTAAAACCACAAAATTCTTCTCAACCGGACCAGAACCTTGTTCCAAGGAAAGCCACAAAAATGCTTTCCTTAAGAAATAAAAAAGCTCGAAATGTCCGTGTTTCCATGGAGACAACCTCTATCCTTTCATGCTTCCTAATCTATCCTGGGCGATCAATACTTTATGGTAATTGTTTCCATGGAAATTGCAACCAGAATAATCCTCTTTTTCCATGGAAAAGCAACAAGAAAACAACTTGGGGAAGGCAGACGGGTCTGCGGCAGCGACGGCAGAACGAGCGCCGGGGTCTTGAGGAAAACAATTCAAAATTTGGGTTTGATTCACCCGGTTCAGCAGGTTTTGGGAAGTTTCAGAGGGAATGTGAGGATGAGGATGGAAAGTTGGGTTTGCCCAGCACTGGGATCAATCCTGTGATTCCAGGTTCAGAAAGAACCACGCAGGGGTGGAGAGGGACGGGAATGAGGTGGTGCCAGTCCGGAACATCAGGGACAAAAGGAATGTCAGAGTTATAAAATCATGGAATCTCCTGAGCTGGAAGGGATCCACGGGGATCATCCGGTCCAACTCCTGGCCCTGCACAGCCCCCCCAACAATCCCACCCTGTCCAAACGCTCCTGGAGCTCTGGCAGCCTTGGGAATGGGACCATTCCCTAGGGATCTGTTCCGTGCCCCACCACCCCCTTTTCCCAATATCCAACCTAAACTTTCCCTGGCACAGCTCCAGCCGTTCCCTGGATCCTGGTCACGGAGAGGAAGGATTGGCACCTCCATTCCTCCTCAAACAACCAGAGCTGGGGAAAGCAGGGTTTATTCCCACCCTGGAGCTGCATCCAACCTGCTCATCCCGAGGATGTGCAGGAATCTGGGTATCCCCCACGGAGCACCGGAGGGAACAGCCCCAATCCCATTATCTCAGTCCTTAACTTTCAGAAATGATAATTAAAGGCTAATTAGCATTCAACTAAAATCATAAAATAAAATGAGAACGCAAAGTTCACCCTTCCCATGAAATTCCAGCCCCAGTCGACCACAGAAAACTTCCAATAAAGCCACAAAAAGTTCCATGTGCAGGAAAATCCTTCCCTGGGTTTCAGTTTATGCCAAGAGACCTCCCTGCCAAAGCTTTTCCACACTTTGGGAAAAGGCAGCTCCAGGTAAAACAAATGCCATCAAAATTAGCACCTGGATCAAAAGAGAATTACCTGGAATACTTCAGGAAAATCCTGAATTAGGAGCATTTGAGCCATTTGGGGTGGTTTTCCATGAGAACCAAGAAGAGCAGCACGATGGGAATTCATTATGCTGATGATGGACTTGATTCCAGGAGATTAAAGCATTCCAGCAGTGCTGATCCCATGGCAGCTCCCAACAAACCTGTGCCAGGAAAAGGCAGCAGCTCGGGAACTCCAGGATCCTTCCCCACCCGTTGGAAACACTCCCATTTGTTTTCCAGGTAAACTATCCAGTAAAACGGAATGTGGCACTCCCTGCTTTAGCTGTGCAGCATGGAATCCTGGAATGGGTTGGATTGGGAAGGACCTCCAAGCCCATCCATGCCACGGGCAGGGACACCTCCCACTGTCCCAGGCTGCTCCAAGCCTTGTCCAGCCTGGCCTTGGGCACTGCCAGGGATCCAGGGGCAGCCACAGCTGCTCTGGGAAATTCATTCCAGGCCCTCCCCACCCTCCCAGCCAGGAATTCCTTCCCAACATCCCATCTAACCTTTGTCACTGGGATCCATTCCCCCTTGTCCCTCCATCCCTTGTCCCCAGTCCCTCTCCAGCTCTCCTGGAGCCCTTTCAGGCCCTGCAAGGGGCTCTGAGCTCTCCCTGGAGCCTTCTCCTCTCCAGCCCAGGGTTTAATCCCAGCGGCACCACTGGGGACAAAGGTGGTGACACAGACGGTGACAGCAGCTCTCAGCAGCCCTCCCACAACATCCACATTCCCTCAATCCCCAAACTGGGACAGTCCCCAGCCTGGCTGACTCTGGAATCCCACTGGAGTAAATCCAACCCTACACCCCGATGGCCAAAGGAGCCCTGGTGCCTCCTCCCGAGGACACCTCTGACCCTGTGTGTCCCCACAGGGCTCCAGCAGCTCCGCCTCTTCCATCAGCTCCAAATGCTGATGGATGTTTTAAATCACCAGCTAATCCATAAAAACGTGAAAAAAAAAAGGGAAACTTCCAGGGGAGAACTGCGGGAGGGACACAAAAGGCCAACGCCTCTGTCCCAGCAGCTCACCTCCTTTCCAAGGAAGCTCCCAAGGAAGCCCTGAGGCCACGGAGCTGCCAAGTCCAATCCATCAGAGCCGGCTGGGAGCGCTGACCCCCCTGAACCCCGCCTGGATGTGCAGAACACAACATTCCAGAGAAAGCACGGGCACAGGGAGAACCGGGAGCCATTTCTGGCACGGAATTCATGCAGATTTGATGAGCACTCCTCTGGAGACGGCCTAAAAACGGCACAGGGTTTGTTTTCCCAATTGTCCCCGCAACTGAGGGATGTTTTTCCCAAACAGCTGCATCCGGGGGGTGGATGTGTTTGTCATTCCAGGATTTTAGATCCATATTTATATGTTTATATGTATTTTTTATATCTCTATATAAGAAAGTAGCACCTAATTATTACCCTATATCCTCCCAGACTTCTTTGGGAAGAAACTCAAGGAAACTACCGAATCCCACGGCTGGCAATTAGGAAGATTTCCATAAATGTAAGAAATTTGGGAAAAATGCTAAATATATCAAGTCAATAAAAACATGGATTTCCCACTTAGGATGAAAAGATAAAATCTGTATTTTGTGAGTGGTTTGGGATGGAAAGGAGCTTAAATCCCATCCCATGGACAGGGATACCTCCCACTATCCCACGTTGCTCCAAGTCCCATGCGCCCTTGAACACTTCCCAAATGTATTTATTACTTGGATAATTTATGGCAAAGCTCTTTTCCAAAGCCATTTAAATCCTCTCAGAGAACAAAACACTGAATTTTAGCCCTTTTAGTGCCTATGGATCAGAATCCTTGAAAATACAGGTCTGGAAGAGGATATACAGATAAAAAGCACCACTGGAATTCTGCAGCAACAAAACTGTGGTATTCCCTAAGCCTGGAATGGATACTCCATGAATTCTTAAAATTAAATTAAAACAAACTCTGCTGCATTATTTACATTTAATTAAAATTTTGGTTTAAAAGCTTTAAAGAAGCTCGGAAATTTCTAGAGGAAAGCCAGGAAAGGGAAGGAAAAACCTGGAAATTTTGCAGCGGAAAGCAGAGGAATCAGGAGGTAGGAATGCAGCTTTACTGGGTGTGACCTGCCATCCAAAGGGAATTTTTTTTTGGAAAGGTGGAAGCCAGGGAAAAACTACAAGTGGCAAATAAATATTCCCAAAGGATCTGTTCTGTTTCCAAACCCCCATGCCTGTAACTCCACCTCACTCCACTTGGATATGGAATAAAAACAGCTCAGTGTGGGGTTTTGTAACCACGCTGGAAGTCCCCAGTTGTTCCATTTTCCCCCAAATTTATACAATCCTGTTACACTTCAAAATCCAGCTGAGAAATTCCTGGGTTTTTATCCTAAATTGCTGATTTAAGAGCAAAGAATTCCTGTAAAACTTCCCTGATGGAGAATCTACCACGGGAACCTATTTCAGTACTCCCTGTTTTCCATTCACATCATCTTGCTCAGGTCCAATTAAAGAGCTGTTCCCAGTGCCTTTTTCCTGGGAATTAGAATGCTTCCAGCCCACTCTGAGAGCTCCAAACTATTAAAACAGAATCCATCAAATTCCCAAGTCCATATGTTCGTCTTCCCAAAGCTCTCCTTATTCAAGTGCGTTTCTCTCCCTCCTCCTCAGGTAGCAGATGGAGTAGTACAAATCCCACTTCCACACATCCCGGGGAAAGGACTGCAGTCAATCCAGCTCAGCTTTAAAGCTGTAGACACCAGGAATGTGGGATTGGGAAGATGTGGAGCTGCTGGAGAGATTCCAGAGGAGGCCCCGGAGCTGCTCCAGGGCTGGAGCCCCTCTGGAGCCAGGCTGGGAGAGCTGGGGGTGCTCACCTGGAGAGGAGAAGGCTCCAGGGAGAGCTCAGAGCCCCTTGCAGGGCCTAAAGGGGCTCCAGGAGAGCTGGAGAGGGACTGGGGACAAGGGATGGAGGGACAGGACACAGGGAATGGCTGTAAGCTGAAAGTGGGTAGATTTAGATGGATACTGGGAAGGAATTCCTGGCTGGGAGGGTCGGGAGGCCCTGGAATAGAATTCCCAGAGAGGCTGTGGCTGCCCCTGGATCCCTGGCAGTGCCCAAGGCCAGGATGGACGGGGCTGGGAGCAGCCTGGGATGGTGGAAGGTGTCCCTGCCCATGGCAGGGGTGGAACGGGATGGGATTTAAGGTCCTTCCACCCAACCCATGCCATGATTCCATGTTTGAGCTGCACCCTGGATGTTCCTCACTCCAAGGCCTCCCTCCAGGCTGGCGCAGGGCCGGCAGGAATCTCTTTGGACAGTGACACCCAGCACAAATCTCGGGACGCATCCGGCCAGTCCCTGGCAGGGAACCACCGCAGCAGCCACGTCCTTTGCTCCCAGGCTGCTGCGTGAGTTCATCCCACCCATCCTCTCCTCCTGCTCCCTCCCGTGCCTCACTCCAAACTCCACCTTCAGGGATTTGCAGAGCGCCAGGGAATTATGGAGAACTCGTCCATGATTTCCAGTGAGGACAAATTATGGAGAGAGGAAGCTTTGATCCCAGGACACGGCCCCTTTGATGCAGATGATCCATGATTTTGGCACAGATGGGAAGGGATTTACCTCTCTTCTCACGCTGGGATGTGTTTTCCAAAGAAAACTTGGAACCCTTTGATGTCACCTCTTTTGTGTTGGATTTACTGACTCGAGCCTTTGTTGTGGGGGATGCCAGGAGTGAGAAGTTTTCCAAGATTCCCTTCCTTTGAAGGATGGTCCAGTATTAGGGATGACTCAGCTGAAGATGAGTCAGACCCATCACTCCATGACGAGGGACTTTGAACTATTGGAGATGATCTGGAAGCTCTCAAAACACAGGGAAAAACTTCCTAAATGATGGGAGAATCTCAACAGCAGCAGCCTCATGGAATATGGTATGGATTGTACCTACTTTATGATTTATTGGATTTTTTTACTGGGAAAAAAATGCACTTTTTGCTTAAAAGAGGCAGGAAAATCACCTGAGCACAGGAATGTTCCTGACTGGGAAAGTGATATCCAGTTTTTAGACTGGAAAAGCCCACAGGAATTAAAAGAAATCTTAATTTCTCCAGGATTTCTGCTGAATTTATCCCCTGAAGTGAAGTAAATCTTCCCTGGACTTCTCTGAGCAGCACAAAAAAAAAAAAATCCAGGAATTTATTCAAAACTTCATTTTCCTCTCACTACATCAAGAGATAGAAATATTTAATATCAATTTATTTCCTGACAATTAATCTTAAAATTAATTTAAAATATATAAACTCCATCTTTTGTAAAGATATAAATATAAATATATATATAAATAATAATTCATCTTCCTGTTAATTCGTTTTGTTAATTATCAGTGAACGTTCCATTTTCATGGAAAAAGAATTGGGAATTATTGGTAAACTTTCAATTTTCAAGGGGGAAAAAACCCCTGTTCCTTCAAAGTGGGTTTCAAATTTCCAGGGAGACCTTGTCAGCTTGGAAGGACACCTGGGAATTCCCTGGGAATGATTTCTTGTTGCTCTGACCTCCTGCCAAACAACTCCGCTGCGAACAAGGCACGATTTACTTTCTGGGCATTTCCAATGGGATCATTCCTGTATAATCCCATTATTTTTTTTCATTCCACTACAGAGGAAACTGGAACAGAACTGGGAGGCCTTGACATAAACAAAAATCCCCCAGAATCTCAATTTTAAATGTTTTTGTGACAAATCCTAAGGCACCAACACACAGAAGCCCTCAGGTACAATCCCTGCACCTTGTTAGGCTCTTCCAGGTGGAAAACATCCCAATATCCATGGCATGGAGAGGCCAGGAAGAAGAGGGAATGTGCCTCCAGCAGGGCACCAGGGCCAAGGGATGCCCCACACTCCCAGGAGCAGAGGATCCACGTCGATCCAGAGAGAATCGTGCCTACGGATGCTCCCAGAGCTCGGTGCTCCTGCCCCCTTCCCAGATTTCAGGGAAAAACAGGCAGAGAATGGAATCTCAATGGGATAGGGAAGAGAAGGGAGGTCAGGCCGCAGTGGCTGAGCTCCGCTGACCCCCTGCCCCGCTTCACTTCCCTCTTTCCTCTCTCCTCCTGCAGCCTCCATCCCCTTGGCCCTTCCCCTCCACGCCATTCCCTCTCCACCGGCATTCCTTCATCCCTCTCTTTACCTTTACACTGTTTTTCCATCTCTTTCCCCCCTTTTCCTGGCATTTTTATTTACAGGGTCACTCAGGGTCCACCAGAGCCATAAAAATGACTCCAGCAGCATTTTCAGGGCTCTGATGCTTTTCTATCCCAGCTCCCACCAGGATTATTCCAGACAGGGCAGCACCAATGCTGCTGAATCAGCAGTCAAAGCATCACTGGGAATGACCCTTCCCAGTCCCCATCCCAACATCCCTCTGGAAGCACCTTCCTGAAACCTGAGATGATTCCCGTGGCTCAGTTTGCGGCTCCAATTGCAATTTGTGAGCAGCCAGGGAGTTAATCTATATGCAAATGAGCGGCGTGCATATGGCAGCGCTCCGCCGAGGACCCTCAGCTTTGTTCCACAAATGTTCCCGGCGCTATTTTCCCGGGATGACGTCCGTGGAGTCATGGTTACAACAATGCCGCAGGAAGCATCCCTCGCCTCTCCCGCTCGGGAACAGCTGAGCCACGCACAGATCCCTTCCCCAGGCTCAATCCCACATCCAGGGTGGGGGTTGGAGGGGGCAGGCAGTGTTTTAATAGCCCGGGAAGAATCCAAGGGAAATTTGCCCCCATACAGCAGCAACCAACGGGATGAGGCGGGATGAGGCAGGATGAGCCCCCCTTCACCTTCTCATTATATTTTAATGGCTTTGATTATTAAAAAAGTTACTCAGCCCTTCCAAAGGCTCCTGAGCCGGCTCTGAGCTCTCCTGATTACTCCGTCACAGTCTCCATTCCATGCCACAAGGAACAGCCAGCAATATTCCTGACTGGAGGGACACTCAGCAATGCCTGGAAGCTCCAGGAGAGGCCTCTGAACCTTTTTCCCTGCGAGGTGTAATTCCAGCCTGCTCTCCATCCTATTTTCCCTCATTTCCAAACCCGCTCATTTTCCACCTTGCCAAAACATTCCTTGGATTAGGACCCAAATAACAGCTCTGGAGTGCAGATAAGAGACCCTTTTCCAGGCAGGAATCTCCACAGTTGGCCTTTCCTGTAGTTTTTCCCTCACAATATTTTCTCACATCTCAGGCCTTGTGTGTAATTTGAAATTTTCATTGGAATTCCCAAACATTCCTGAGATTAAGACTCAAACAACAGCTCTGGAGTGCAAATAAGAGACCCTTTTCCAGGCAGGAATCTCCTCAGCTGGGATTTGCAGTGGCTTTCCCCTCACAATATTTGCTCATAATTTGAAATCTCCATTAGAATTCCCAAACATTCCTAGGATTAAGACCCAAATAACAGCTCTGGAGTGCAGATAAGAGACCCTTTTCCAGGCAGGAATCTCCTCAGCTGGGATTTGCAGTGGTTTTTCCCTCACAATATTTGCTGATAATTTGAAATCTCCATTGGAATTCCCAAACATTCCTTGGATTAGGACCCAAATAACAGCTCTGGAGTGCAGATAAGAGACCNGATTAAGACCCAAATAACAGCTCTGGAGTGCAGATAAGAGACCCTTTTCCAGGCAGGAATCTCCTCAGCTGGGATTTGCAGTGGTTTTTCCCTCACAATATTTGCTGATAATTTGAAATCTCCATTGGAATTCCCAAACATTCCTTGGATTAGGACCCAAATAACAGCTCTGGAGTGCAGATAAGAGACCCTTTTCCAGGCAGGAATCTCCACAGTTGGCCTTTCCTGTGGTTTTTCCCTCACAATATTTTCTCACATCTCAGGCCTTGTGTGCAATTCGAAATTTTCATTGGAACTCCCAAACATTCCTGAGATTAAGACCCAAATAACAGCTCTGGAGTGCAGATAAGAGACCCTTTTCCAGGCAGGAATCTCCTCAGCTGGGATTTGCAGTGGTTTTTCCCTCACAATATTTGCTGATAATTTGAAATCTCCATTGGAATTCCCAAACATTCCTTGGATTAGGACCCAAATAACAGCTCTGGAGTGCAGATAAAAGACCCTTTTCCAGGCAGGAATCCTCACAGCTCGGATTTGCAGAGGTTTTTCCCTCACAACATTTGCTCATATCTCGGGCCTTGTGTGCAACTTGAAATCTTCACCAGAATTTCAAAACATTCCCCCTTTTCTGTTCCCTGTTGGTCCTTCCTGAGAAGAAGATTACTCCTGTCAATCGCCTCCTTGTTATGCAATTTTCTCATTTTTCTCATTACTGAATTCGCCTGTAATTTCCCCATTATCTGTTTTCAAAGAGGCTGCTTTGGGGTGTGGTGTTTTTTGGGGGTTATTTTGGAGTGAATGACTCCCACCCGTGCCTTTCATGGCAGAAGGCAATAATTAAAGTGCAGAATTTCAAGCATTTTCTTTGACACAACCGTTGCTTTCCCATTATTTCCCCGTTTTCCCCCCCTCCACCACTGTTTTTAAAGTGATGAGCAAGTGACAGACGTGAAATGTCACAGGGAACTGGCAATGACAGCGAAGGATTTGGGACTGAAGCAACTCCAGGCCACTCCCTGCCACAGCATCCACAGAGTTCAAACCAACTAAAACGAAATTTGAAAAAGCCAAACCCCAAATCCTTCTGTTTTCAGCTGGCTTTTTTGCCCTTTCCACCTTTTATTTGGGTTTTAATCATCAGCTGAATGCCTGGGATGTGTCTGCAGTCAATTAATTTAAAAATTTAAATTAAATTCAATTAAAACCCCCCAGTTTCTGGTGAAATCTGCTTGAATTCCCAAGTTCTGACACTCATAGAACCTTTCTCAGCGGATCAGCGAGGAAGGCAAGGCTTCCACTGAAATAAAAGCAGGGAAAGATTCCTTGGAAAAACATCCCAACACTGCTACAATGTCCACATCCCCGACCTTAAACCTTTAGAGTTCCTACAAAAACAGGTTTTAAGATTCCAGAAGAATTGTTTAGGTTGGAAGAGACCTCTGAGAGAGATTCCAACCAGGAGATCCTATGGAAAAGCCCTGTCAGAAATGAATATTGTTAGACTTGAAGTAAAATCTACTGATTCCTGATGATTCAAGAGGAGCAGCTCCTGCTTTTTCCAGTGCTGGAATAACATCCAGCATTTCAAAAAGTCATCTCAAAGTCAAACTCAAACCCATTTAACTGCAGGACAGAATGGAAATTTCCACCCATGGAAATGCTTTAAAAAAAGGAATTATTTTAGTGGTGGGAATTTATTTTCCTTTATTAAGTTCTGCTGATGCCATTCCCTAAAAAAGGATGATTTTTCTGTATGAGATGCCCTCTTTGGGGCATTTCAACCCAAAATCAGTATTTATTTCTTATTTATTTACAACTGAACAGGACCTGGGTGCTGGCACCTCCTTCAATGTGTGCGTAACGCCCAACACAGGAAAGAAAAACCCCTGTTTGATTTAAATATCAAAAAGGCAAAAAAATGTGTGTATTTAGAGGTCAAAACTCCCAGTGCTCCCTCTTCCAAACAGCACAGAAAATCCCTTTTTGTGTGTCTGGAGCACTTTTCCCTAAGAATTATTGCTTGATGAAGAAGGGAACCCTCAGAAATCGCTCTTAATAAAGAATCCACTTCAAATCCTAATTCAATCTCCAAAACTCCCCTGAATTAGTCCCCGTTATTGCTGGCCCAGGGAATTATCCAATCATTTCCATTTGCTGCGGATTTGTTGGCACTGAACTTCGCTCCACACGCAGACAACAGGGTCCTGCCAATCCGGGAATGAGGGAATTCCTTTCAAAATAAGGATCTGCATCCACAGCAGCACACAGAGAAGGGCAGATTCCAGCAGAAAGGATTCCCAGCACTGGGAATTGGACAGCACAGTGGGGCAAAGCAGAAATTCCCAGGAACGGAATTCACTCCATTCCTCAACTCATTTTGTTGTCTCATCATGAACACGGAATTCCAGACTGGTTTGGGTTGGGAGGGACCTTCAAGCTCATCCAGTTCCACCCCAAGCCAACCCATTCCACGATTCCATAATATCCTTACGATATAAATGATATTTTGAGGGATTTCAGAAGAGAAGCCGACAGCAAAAAGAAATAACCTTTGTTTGAATCCCTGCAAATGGGCAGTAATTTGCATAACAGAATTGATAAAAATTCAATTTCTATGTTTTTAGTGTGAATTCCATGACTTCACCTCACGGAATGAACTCCCAGGTGAAGGGACAAAGAGTCCCAGGAAGCAGAGCAGCTTTTAACCCAAGACAAAGTAATGTCCTCATAAATGAAAAATAAACCAATCAAGGAATACACTCCTGAGGTGATACCTGAGTGGGAACATCCATCCACTGCCACTCCAATGCTTTATAAACAAAATAAAAGCTTGTTAAGGATGTGATGTTCACATTCTGGGAAGGTCTATCCAATTGTGTCCAGAACAGAGAGAGGGATTATCCATAAAATTCTAATTAACCTTGGATCCAGGTCCTGCCTAACATAAAGGGCTGCTTTTATCCTGTTCTGTAAGACAAGAGACCAAGGAATTGGATTAACAGCACAAAGATTTACACCTCAGTAAGAAAGAAGTACAAAATTAAATCCTGCCCAGGAAAATCCTGCAGGGTTTTGGCATCACAGAGCTGGATACACAGAATTTGGGAATACAGGCAGTAACTGGCACCATTTCCCAGCACTGAAAACAGGTGAAAATCCCTCTGGGAGAGCTGCACCATTTGCCAGTTCCTCAATTCAATCAAAAAATGGAATTAAATAAGAATTTCCTGGAATTCACAGACCACTCATTTCGATAATTGGAATAAAGCAATCCCGGTCTCACTCCAGTGCTGGACAAGACACAATTCCCATGGATTTGTTTAAAAATTCCATTCCTGTTCCATGAAAACATGGATGTAATTTAGGGGGACAAGACTTTTAGGGAGATTTCCTGCTTGGGGAATGTAAAGGGGGCAGCAGCAGCAGCTCTCTGGAGAGAGGGCTTTGGTCTCATAGGGAGGGGGATGCCCACAGTGGAGGGGATAACAGAATCCAGCTTTTCCAACAATCCAGAGATCAATATTCAGAGAAGGGAGGCAGGAGAGACACAGCTGCTGCTCCAGATTAAACAAGGAAAAAGTCCCATAAATAAAATGAGTTCCCAGAAGAGACCTGGAGGATTTGAGCCTTTATGGAAGTTAATGGAACAGTCCCAGGGAGGATGGGAATGTTGTAGGATCAAAGAATCCTGGAATGGTTTGGGTTGGAAGGGAACTTAAAGCCCACCCAGTGCCACCCCTGCCATGGGCAGGGACACCTCCCACTGTCCCAGGCTGCTCCAAGCCCCGTCCAGCCTGGCCTTGGGCACTGCCAGGGATCCAGGGGCAGCCACAGCTGCTCTGGGCACCCTGTGCCAGGGAACAATTCCTTCCCAATATCCCATCTAAATCTACCCAGTTTCAGCTTAAAGCCATTCCTTGTGTCCTGTCCCTCCATCCCTTGTCCCCAGTCCCTCTCCAGCTCTCCTGGAGCCCCTTTAGGCCCTGCAAGGGGCTCTGAGCTCTCCCTGGAGCCTTCTCCTCTCCAGATGAGCCCCCCCAGCTCTCTCAGCCTGGCTCCAGAGGGGCTCCAGCCCTGGAGCAGCTCCGGGGCCTCCTCTGGGCTCTCTCCAGCAGCTCCAGGTCCTGCTGCTGGCCCCAGGGCTGGGGCAGCTCTGAGGTGGGGTCTCACCCGAGCAGGGCACAGGAGCAGAATCCCCCCAGACCCGCTGCCCACGCTGCTGCTCCCCAGTAACAGCCCTGCCACGTTTCACATCCCACCCTGGGAGTGCAGGCACGAGCAAAGTGGGATCGCTGACGTTTGGAACTGCAGCCTTCAATTTCCCAGCAATTATTTCCGCCCTGACCTGCAGCTCACACAACACACACAGATCGAGGGACTTCTGCCTTCCCGGGGAGGCTCAGGCTTTAATTACAGTGACTAATCAGCCTGTGCAGGGTAACTGTGACACAACAAACTCACCCAAACCACGGATTTTTACGGAAAAAAACCCTCCAGGCAAAGCAGGGATGTGGCTGATCCAACCCTCCCTTCCCACTGCACTCTAACCCTCTCCAGCTTTTTTTTAGAGCAGATCCAGCTTTTATTCCTTTGGAGCTGTGTGGGCCAACAGAGCCCGGAGAGGCAGAGGTGGGAGTGGAGCACAACTGACAGTGCAGAACATCCTGGCTCTGCTGCCAGAGGCTCCTTTTCCCTGGATTTATGGAGTACAGCAAGATTTGTACTCACCTGCATTTAAAAAAGGGGCTTTAAATAGATAAATGAGTAATGTTTTTCAGGATAAATGTTCTTTTATGCTCAGAGCTGTTGATTTACTACTTGTACTACATTGTTATGGGGTGGCTTTCCAGGGCCTGAAGGGGCTCCAGGAGAGCTGGAGAGGGATTTGGGACAAGTCATGGAGGGACAGGACACGGGGAATGGCTTTAAGCTGGAAAAGGGTAGATTTAGATGGGATATTGGGAAGAAATTCCTCCCTGGGAGGGTGGGGAGGGGCTGGGATGGAATTCCCAGAGCAGCTGTGGCTGCCCCTGGATCCCTGGAAGTGCCCAAGGCCAGGCTGGAGCAGCCTGGGACAGTGGAAGGTGTCCCTGCCTGTGGTGAGGGGGCTGGATAATCCCTGAGATCCCTCCCAACCCAACCTGCTCCATGAATTCCTTCAGTTCCCCACAGAAGTTCCCTGGAATTCCCACTGTGCCTCTGCTGTGAATTGAAAACCACCCCTGTGAGGGGGTTCCAGAAGGTTCTGCTCTCTTCCCACCATCCAAAGCTGGTCCTAATCAATCCCAAACTTCCAAAAGGATTCAGGCTCAGGACCTCCCAGCCTGCCCAGGGGATGGAGCTCAGGCCTCTCCATCCTCCCTCCAAAGCTCTTCCCAGTGCCCAGATCCTGACTGGGTCCCTTGCTGCTGGTTTTGCTAATTACTCCTTGCCCTAAATGGGAACAAGTTTCCTTCTCCCGCAATTTCCATGGAACTAAGAGAAAGCAGCTGCCTGGAGAGTAAGTAACACCAATTTTTAAATCTCCCCTGATGTTTTGCTATTTCTGCCTTTTTCTTTCCTGATGAAAATCTGACTTTGCTTCTGCCACACTTTTTCACAGCAAAATTCTACAGCACCTCCTAAAATTAACCTGTGAAAACGCAAATTATTTGCTCTGAGGGTGTTTCCTCGGGCTGCTCTGATGTTCCATTTTCTTTTCTGGACACAGAGGTTACAAATGAAAGTATTGCTCAGCCAGCCAAATCAAAAGATGCATCACAAGAAGCAGCAAATTGTTGTTGTGACAGATTACAAAGCACAGAACAATTCTTTTTTAGTGCTGGAGGCAAAAATATCAATCCTCTCCGCTGGCCTAAAATCAAGATTTCAATATTAAAGCAGCTCAGCTTTCAGCACAAGGCCAGCGTTGAAGTGTGACGTGCACATGGAGATCATCCCCATGAAATTGGCTCAAAACCCCCGAAAATTAATTAACAATTATAACTGGGAAGATGCAGCCAGATTAATGAGTTCCAATTTGCGTTCTGGATGTTTTCTGCGGTAAACAAGCAGCACCAGGAGCGGTGTGGTTGTGATTCCTTGCTGGAATGCCTACGGAAAGCAGCCGTGAATCATCGGAACAGTCATGCTCCTCAAAGGGAAACATCAGCCATGAATACGCTGGAATAATGGGGAAAATCAATCCCTCGCGACTCCCGGCTTCCAGAATTCCCCACAGCTCCCAGGTGCTCCTCGGGATCTGACACAGAGGCAGCTCCACCTGCCAGGTGTCTGCAGAGAGTCCCAAAATCCCATGGAAAACAACAATGGGATGGGGCCACTCCTCTGAGCAGAGGGAGCTCCCCATGCTGGGTGTGATCAGCGGCCGAGGTGAGGCAGCAATCTCCAAATTCCAAATCCTTTCCCTCTTTTTTCCCACCATCATCTACACCAGAGCCCCGTAATCGTGGCTGGGTCAAAGAGAGCTTCCCCCAAACCTTTTTTTCCATGATTTTGACTGGAGAACAACAAACCAGAGACACTCAGAGCCCATAAATCCTGACCACACCACTCACTGATGTCCCACAAATAATTTCTATCTGCAATATTAATAATTCCATTAGGGGAAAATGACTAAAATCCCCCAAAAAATTAATGGGGTGATTGTGAACATCCATAATAAAAGAACTTAAAAGTGAAACATTTCATGGGACCTGCAGGTTCCCCTCGTGCTGTGCTGGGTTCAAAGCTCACCCACAGGCACTGAAAAGAACCCTTGGCCAAGTGGGGTTGGAAGCAGAACAAATAATCGGGATTTCTGTTGGAAATTCCTGGTTTTCAGCCTCGTTTTTATCAGAGATCAAGTGCCCACAACCACACAACAACTCAAATTTTGGAGTGGCCGGATTTCCAACTCTTATTTCAACAACGAAACCGGGACAATTTTCACTCGTGCTCTGCCAGGACACTCCATGGATATTTTCAGCCATTAAAAGTTAATGCATTAATTGAAGGAAATTGGAAATTGTTTTCCCAAACCCATAAAATCCAGCTCCTCAAAATCCAAAACACTGTCAGGGATCACAGGTTTAACCGTGGTGGTTCCACACAAAGACATTTTGAGAGTGAAGAAATAAAGTGATCACACTGCACTTTTCCACACAATTATCCACAGGGAGCTTATTAAGGCACCAAAACCCAATTAAAAACAGGAGATGAACCTAAATGTTTTTTGGGGTAATTACTGGATTGGGTCTGCTACTGCTTCAAACACAGCATGGTGCCCTGGAATATTGGTTTGCCAGGAAAAGAAAACCCAAAAAACCCTACAAACACAACCTGAGATAAGTTCAGCTTTAAAAACTATAATTTAAAAAGGGAATTTAATCTCTTCTCACTGATTTGCACTTTGGGATAATCCCCTGGGGACTCCAGTGAAACCTTCAGTGCAGGGAAGGGGATGGATGGGCTTTAAGGTCCCCTCCCACCCAAAGCATTCCATGAGTCTGGGATTTAATGATTCCCATGCCAGGCTCTGCAGAGGGACAGCCTGGCACAGCTCCCCTGCAGCCCTGAGCTGGCAGCATGCCATGGGGGGGCTGGAAGGACCTCAGAGCCCATCCAGTGCCACCCCTGCCATGACAGGGACACCTCCCACTGTCCCAGGCTGCTCCCAGCCCCAATGTCCAGCCTGGCCTTGGGCACTGCCAGGGATCCAGGGGCAGCCACAGCTGCTCTGGGCACCCTGTGCCAGGGCCTGCCCACCCTCACAGGGAACAATTCCTTCCCAATATCCCATCCATCCCTGCCCTCTGGCAGTGGGAAGCCATTCCCTGGGTCCTGTCCCTCCATCCCTGTGCCAGGGCCTGCCCACCCTCCCAGGGAACAATTCCTTCCCAGTATCCCAGCCATCCCTGCCCTCTGGCAGTTTAAATCGTTCCCCCTTAACTTAAATCACATCTAACGTGTGCCTCCTTCCCTCTGCCACCAGCCTCCCTCTCCCTTTGGCCCTCTGGACACAAACTCCTCTGGAGCTGCTCCTCGCCCACCTCCGGACTGACCCCTGGCCGTGCTCCCACTCCCCAGATCCCCACCCCGATATCCAAGCCGGGACCTGAGGGATGGCCCAGCTCCCTGGTGAGGCCTCAGGCTGTGGGATGCAACCCCACGGGAGCCCCTCTGCTGTGACACGGGGCCAGCGCTGTCCCCTCCCCTGGGCGCTCCCAGCCCTGGCTGCGCCCGCCGCGACTCCGAACGCAAGAGGGACAACAGCCACTGCCCAGGTGCTGCTGGAGCCCTTGAAACATCCAGCCCAGAAAATTCCTCCTGCTCTGTCCTCAGGAGACTTCAAGCCGATGGCCTGGATATTAATCTTGCGCGGGGAACGTAAATCCGAGGAGAGCGGCGGGAGGCCCGCACATGTCACACCAATCACAAGCAGTTCGGCCGAGGATTAGAGCGGTGCCATGGGGGAAAATGCTTTAAAAGCTCGAGCCAGGGCCTTAACAATATTGAAAAATATGAAGATGCACTCCCCATCATTCTAAAAACTAAACGCAAGATTAGAAATGTGGCATTTTTCACCTCAGCTTGAGTGCAAATTCATCCACTCCCTACGAGGCCCAGCCTGCTAAAAGCAGGGCCAGAAATAGATGTTACAGCTGATTAAATCCTCAGCTAAACAAATTGTGTGCAGGAAAATGCATTAGAGAGATGCGAGAGCAGCAGGACACTCGGATGAAATTGGATTCTTTGGATCATGTGTCTGAAGCATTCAAAATTCCCTTGTTTATCAGGAAAAATTAGCACAATAGGGATACTCTGGGCATGGAAACTCAACGCTCACACCTGAAATGTGTGGGAGAAACCAGATGGCTTTGAAAGGAAATTAAAAAACAGCATTAAAAGCCCATGGGATTAGAATACAGAAGGATTTAGATAAGAAAACAGCTCTCTTTTAGCTAAAATAGTTATGCAGATTGTCAACATTTGTTTGCAGGTATTAATATAAAAAAAGAAAAAAAAAATCATATTAGAGTGGTAAAAGATGAAAGTATTACCAGGAATAATGGAATGAAATGCAGAATAGAAGTGAGGATTATTAAAAAAACCTTCTAGACCATGGTATTTACTAAATATGAATAGTCGTGATTATTTGGTGTATTAAAAAATACATTTAAACACAGGCTAGATATTAAAAAATACAATAACTGAATATTATTATGGTAAATCCTTCCGTATTTAGCCAGGAATCACAGACTTTGGGATGAGGGGAAGGAAACCAAGAACAAGGAACTCCAAGTTCCTTCAAAGATGATCAATTCTCTGTTTGTATCGTACCCATACATCCCATTTGACATAAATTCCAGGCTGTATGGAAATGTGATGGATCATTTTCAAAAATCACTTTGGAGTGCTGAAAGGATGACTGAAAATGCTGACAAACAAAGCAGCCTGAGAGTGAAAACAGGACCTCATTCCTATGAGAGCTGTGACAGTTTTTCCATCCTGGAAAATACATCTGTGACAATTCCACAGCAGGAATGGCTGCATCGGGTCCCTGTTATTCCTTCTGGTGTGCACTCATCAATCTCCAAGTTTTTAATTGTGGCAGCAAGCCAAAAACCCTAAAACCAAATAACACTCCCCCCAAAAAATTGTATTTTTCAGCTCGATAATCGAACCCTTGTCACCAAAACATGAATTAATCAATACCACACTTATTAAGCTCTAAGAAGCTTTTAATCCTGGTTATTCCTTTCAGCTGAGTCATTACTAGAATATTTTCTTGCCTTCCTGAAATGATTAATGGTGGTGACCTTTTCCAAACTGGGCAGGATCTTCCCTGCACACAAAGCAAACCCACAAAAGCTTAATTTAAAGCGCAGCCCCAACCCAATCTACCCAAAGAATCTCTGTCAACAATTAATTGAACATTAAGGAAGTCGAATAAAAATGTGTGGTTGCTGGTGATTTTGTTTTGAAGTCGTTTGTCCTCTTTAATATCCTGCTCCAGGCAGGAATTATCGGTGACAGAAGCAGGCACAGTTCTCACACCCATTTAATTCAGAGCACAGCGCTGCGCACATCGATGTGCCGGCACCACAGAATCCTCCCAGCCCAGCTCCCAGATCCACAGGAAAGCCCTTGGGAAGAGCAGATCCTCAGGAAAAAACCCCAACACATCCCTGCTGCCGCTTCTAAACAAACAAATCAATAAAATGAAAGCCCAATGCCACCAGCGGAGCAGCAAAAATCAAGGAAAAGGGGATTTGAAGGAGAAGTCTGTCCCAAAAAAAGGCCACTGCAGGGACAGCTCTGAAACTCTGACTGATCACTGCCATTTTTTTGTTCCAGGTAAAATTATCCCGGATTTTGGGAGCAGCTCTCCCTTGGAGTAGGAGCATCCACTCACCTCTTACAAGCTACAGGATTCCCAAGCCAGAGGGATGGCAAATGGGAATAGCAGGTAATTAATTCCCTGCACTGGGATCACACTGGAATGGGAAATGAAGGGTTATTAGTCAAATGGGAATATCAGAGTATTCCCTACCCTGGATCACACTAGAATGGGAAATAAAGGATTATTTGTCAGTGGGGCCATCAGGAAATTCCCTACCCTGGGATCACACAGGAATGGGAACTTAAGAGTTATTTTCAAGTACAACAAACATTTTCCAGAGATTTCTGTATTCCTGTAAATCCCAAATGCCTCAGAACTGTGGCTGCCTGGAAAGGTGACATATGTTACAATCCTCTGCTCTTGAAGTCACAGGAATTCTTCCTTTGCCTTTGAAATGCAGCATTTCAGCTCCTGCAAACGCAGATCAAGAGATCCAGGATGAAAATGGGGCACTCGGAGCTGGGAAAAGCATCTGGATCCGTGTGTGCTGCTCCCAGGATTGAACACCGACATCCCTGCTTTAATTCCTGTCCCTCTCGGAGATTTGCTTTTATCTCTCCTATCTCTTTCTAACCTTGCTCTGTGGTAATTGTATTTGTTAACTCGTGTTAATTAAGGCTGCGAGCTCACCAGGGAACATCCTCCCCTTTGTTTTCCAGCTCCGTATCAGGCCTGGCAGAGGGACAGCACCAAAAAAGCCTCAGATATTCGGTTCAACAAATATCCATGGAACTGTGGGATAAAGATGGAGCTCCTGAAGTCCCCCCCGTGTGCTCGGATCCAAACTTTCCTCCCCATAAATCCTGGTGCTTTAGGAATATGGTATTATGGAATTAGAATTACAGCTTCTGGGGAGAGATTTTAATATTGACTAATAAAAAAATCCATGCTAATTAAATCGTGCCTCTCTCAGCCAAGAGCTGGTGCCCTTCAAAGGTCCACAGGCTCCAAGCCCTGAATTTGTTGTTTGGTTAAATGCTGGGTATTTATTCTCTTTGTTTACAGCCAAAAAACGCTGGATTTTTATCTCCATGACAGAGTTCCTAAATTAGTGACCCTGAATTATTCATTAGCTATTTAGCCAAACACTCTCCCCAAACCCCCAGTCGTTTGCAACTAAACAAAACCACATTAAATATTCCATTTTTCTCTCTAAACACTGCAATTTTTTTTCCCCCCAAAGATTCCTTAAGGCATCCCTACTTTTGCCTGGAGTGATGCCGGGCTAAAAGGCACATTTAATAATCTGTTTCACTTTCTTCTCTTCCCTTTCCTTGAGCCATGAATGGAAGTGAAAGCAGAAATGGAGCTCAGCTTGTTATCTTTGCAGAATCAAATCCACCCGACAGCGGCTGATTTGCCTCAGGCAGTGCCATTCCCGGTTTGTGTCACTGCTCCCCGGGACCATTCCCGTTCCCAAGGAGGGAACTGGGATGTGACAATGGCTGCTGCCACTCATTCCCAAATTGCTGCTTCCCCAAGGAATCGCTTCCCGCCGCAGGGACCTGAATGAACGAACCCAGGGCGTTGATTGCACGGGGAATGTTTTCTTTGCAGCCTTGAAATAATTCGAATTTCTTTCTCTTTGCCTTCATTAGGAGAAATCAGAAATAAGCCAAGACCTGGCTTAGGGGAGCAATTTATCTTGAACAACTCGAAAATTAGATTTTTAACGCTAAAATACAGTGGGAAGCACTAAAGAAATACAAAACCCAACCAAGAGACAACGAAATGCCTGCGATTTGAATCTCCAGCTTGACCTCTCCAGTTGCCCCCAGTTTGGGGGCCCAGCTGACACCAGTTTTGACTGTCCAGTCACTGGTTTTGCAAATTTTAACTCATAAATTCCATCTCTGTGAGATCTGTGAATATTTAGTTCATACTGCCATGCACAAAACTCTAAATGAGTATTTAAAATATCAACCTCAAATATTTCTGAGCTGGCTTCCATCCTCATTATTTACACCGTTAATAAAGCAGCTCTAATTATTGTGCTTGATTATCTCCTGCTCCTTAAAACCACACAACCAGAAATGCTGGAAAAGACCTCTAAGATCGAGTCCCACCATTGATGTTCCTCTCCTACCCTCCAGCATTGAAGCAAATCCCAGTTTTCCATTTAATTGCGCTTTTGAGATTTAAATAATAAGCAAAAATAAGTTAATTAACAGCAAAATGAGTGAAGAACCTGGTCTGAAATGTGAGTGTGAAAGGTACCTGAGTGTGAATGATGCCCAGTGACAGAAGTGATGGGCAGTGAGTGATCCAGATCGGGATTGACAGGAATCCTTTGACAATCCAATCATCAGCCCCGCCCACGGGGAGAATTCCTCATTTTCCATCTATCATTACACAACAGATCCATGAGCTTGACTCACAATATTTTTGAAGTTCTGCTTTGTGATTAACACCAATTTGAGTCCTTTTAATGAAACTGAGCTTATTGGAGCCCAGCACTAAACTCAAACCTGTTTCTCAAGCCCAGCTGGAGGCGATTCCAAGCGAGTTCCCTCCAAAGGGAGGGAGGGCCCTGTCAGAGGCTGTTAGTGGGAACATGTGAATTCCCAACAATACAAATAAACACCACAAAACAACCTCTCAGGAGAGATTTCCATCCCACAGAGCTGTGACGTTTCTAACTTAACCTTCCTTGGACACCTGGCTCTTGTTGTCAAGGAATCCCAGGGGTGTGGACTCCCCATAGAATCGTTCCAGGATAGGCTGGATGCACAGCCTGGGATAGTGGAAGGTGTCCCAGCCCATGGAATGAGCTTTAAGGTCCCTCCCAACCCAAACCATTCCAGGATTCTGTAATTTACAGAATCCAAATCTGTGAAATCCCAATCCAAAGCTTCAAGGCTATTCCCCAAACCTCCCAACACATTCCAAGCACGGCTGAGGATTATTCCCATTCCGTTTGCCCCGGGCTGACCCTGACCGGCTGAAGGCATTTACAAGTTGCTACAGTAGCTTTTTCCCTGTAAAACAACAACGGACAAGGCCAAGACAAACAGGGATAATCGGCTCCGGAGGATCCCGATTGCGGATGCAGACGGCAAAGCTGGAGCAGCTTCCTGGGAAAGGCTGTAAAAATAGCAAAGGCTGACATTTCAGGACTTTTCTCCTTCCTTCTGGAGGCAGCTTGAGCAGATTTCCATCAACCTCTGCTTGAAAAACCAGAGCAAAGTCTGAGCTCTGGGTGGCTTGGGAAGGTGGTGCTGTTGGAGGCAGGGTGGGAGAAGAGAACCTGATGTTTATAGGGAAGAAAAAGCTGGAAAAACGGCAGCAGCTGAGTGTGGATCCCAGACTGGAGCTTGCCAAGACGCTGTACTCCGGGGAAGCCCTTCCAGGTCAGGTTTGTACGGAGAGGGGGCTGCTCATCACCCCAATTCTCCTTCCACGTGCATCTTCCAGTGTCTCCTTCTCCATCCTTCCCACCTCCTCCCTCTGGTTCCCCCTCTACCGTCATCCCAACAGATCACCCGGATCTCAGTTCCAACAGGATGGTGGAGACATCTCCTGACACAGCAGGATTGCTCCTCACGGATTCCTCTTGATTTATGGATCTTTGTCTGCCAAGTATCAGTTACATGACAGTGGAGTTGTCTGAGGTTTTTTGTGGGATTTTTTTGTGGTGAGGACATAATTCCTCCCTTGTTCCCAGCTGCCTTCAAGAGGAAAACCAAATCCATAAACGCTGTCCCTGGCTCTGCCTCAGAAACCCATTTGCTGCTTTTATCCGTCGCCTGCGGAGCTGAAGGAGGCTCCAGATGAAACTGATATCAAATGGTATCAAACCCAAAGTCGTAATTTACGAGCACGCTGTGACCTCTGCATGAGCCTGTTTACAAATGGATCCCGGGGTTTAATCCAACGGGAAACTCCTGGAAAAGGGGAACACTGAGCCCAGCACCAGCTGGCAGCAGCTCAGTCCACAGGGGGACGACACCAGGGCCATTTGCCCTCCTGTCCCAGCCCTGACCTCCAGCAGCTCCACAGAGCAGTTCATTAAGAGGAGCCAGTCTGACAACCCCGATTTAAAAGGACACATTCCCTAAGGACAAGAGAAAGCTTTGGAAAACAGCCGGATACTCGGAACTTGCCATCATTAATTTATAGCAATCCCACTTCTATAATTACCATTTGCTTTCAAAACTTTCCTCCTTCAGTCAGCCACTACGGAAATGCTCAAATATAAATGTCCAGCACTCCAATATTCACCAGCAATTCCAGGAGAAAATGCCAGGTTTGGAAGACAAGGCAGGATGGGGAACACAAGTTTCTCATGCTGTGAATTTTGCTGATTTTCCCAAAGTTTTAGGATACATGGACAGCACCAGGACCTGGATTTACTTGCCCTTCTCCCTTTCTCTCCTTGCCTTGTCCCATGCTCCTCGTCAACCCCTTCCCGAAATCCCACATTTCATATTTGATACTTTTCCCTTCTTTTTCCACCTTCCTCAGAAAAAATAGAGAATAAAATAACCCCTAGATAAGCAAGAGGATTGTTTATCCAAGCAGGATAAATTCCTGAGCAGGAAGGGACCCACAAGGATCACCCAGCCCAACTCCTGGCCCTGCAGACATCCCGGAATTCCAGCCTGCCCCAAGCAGCGTTGTCCATGTTCCCAAGGCTTGGTGCATTAACAGCTCCAATCAATAACACATAATTTGACTTCCTAAGCATTTTTAAGGAACAGGGATCTGAAAATACCCATGACCCTACAAGGCCTGGATGTCTTAGAACATTGCTGAGTTCCCTTAAACCTCATTTTTGTAGGATGAGCTCTGAAATACACTGGGCTCAGCTCCTCCAATTAGCTCAGGAATAACGAATCCAATAACATGGAAAAGCTCCTTTCCTGCTATTGTTAGGGAAGGAAACTTTCACCTAATGAAGTCGTCCATCACTCTGCAGTTTTTACCTGCAGGGTTCAGTAAAGCTCTTGGAAACGGAGCTGCAGCACAAAACATTTTAAGAACATACAGAAAATCCTAGGAAAAAAAAGGAGGAGAAAAAGAGGCTCAGGGGGGACCCTGTGGCTCTGCACAACTCCCTGACAGGAGGGGGCAGCCGGCGGGGTCGGGCTCTGCTCCCAGGGAACAGGGACAGGAGGAGAGGGAACGGCCTCACGTGGCACCAGTGGATGTTCAGGTTGGATATCCGGGTAATTTTTTCATGGAAAGGGCTGTGATCCATTGGAAAAGGGCCTGGAGCAACCTGGGATGGCGGAAGGTGTCCCTGCCCGTGGCAGGGGGCAGGATGGGAGGAGTTTTAAGGTCCCTTCCATCCCAAACCATCCTGGTTTTATGACTCCAAGATCCCCTGATCCCCATGGAAGCCACAAGGTGATGCCGGACAACCCAAGTAAAACCCTGGGATTATTGAGAACCAAAAAAGCGAAAAAACACTAAAAAAACCCAAAAAAGGATCGGGGAACAAGATCTGCAGTGAAGCCACCCCACAGCACATAAATTCTGATAAAGCAGGAACATGTCTGCCACAGTCGGTCCTGGTAACCAAGCAGAGCCCAGGAGAAGCCAAGAGCACATCCCAAAAACACACAGCCCAAAGGCGGGGATGCTGCCACAGGGGAGCTCCACACAGCAACACTTCCCACAAAGCCAAATCCAGCAGGGAAACCTCCTGGAGAAACCACTTTGCCACAGGAAATTTCATTTCAGTTAAGCCCTTGCGTGAGGGTTGGAGGTGAGTGATTCTCCAGGCAGGTATCAGCCACCACAGATCCTCGGGGAATGTTTACTCCTCAGAGATCAGGACACTGCAAACATTCAAAAACTTGTTTAAAGGGATTAAAACTGATTTAAAGGAATTAAAACCTCAAGAAACAATTTCTCTGAGAAGGAGTCTCCTCCCTTCCTCTCTCCCCTTCCCAGGGAATGGCTGAATCCATCAAACTCCAATTATCACTGACTCAAGGATCTGTTGGATTTGCTGGAATTTTGAACAGCTGGGCACTCTTTTAACACCATCTTTTCCCACATATGTGGCCGAGGGATGAAGGAAGTTGCTCCTTTCTGTTTTCCATGGGTTTAGGCAGGGCTGGGAGCCAATTTCCCTGGAGAGAGCAGATGCAGGGATGGCACAGCTGGTTCTGTGTTTGCTGTGTGGGCTTGTTTCTGTCTCCTCCTCACCTCCGTGTCCTTTGCAATCCCTCCTCCAAGTGCTGAGGAATTCTCCTCGGAGATGGAGACAGATGGGAGAACATACTCAGCCGAGAAAAAGTGAGGAACCTTCTGCTTTTCCCCCCATCCTCTTCCCTATTCCCCTTCAGCTTGTTTCTCCTGGAACTTCCAGTAGAGAACTGAGCAACACAGTGTGTCCAATCCCAGCCCCAGCCTGGAAGAGAAACTGCAGGAAGCACGGGAATCATCCTGTTTTTTCCAAACTGGAAAAAGAAGCTTGAAATCACATCAACAGAGGGTGAGAAACACAAGCAGAGCAGCTCGTCAAAGCACAGACAAGGGTGTTTCCAACACTGGGATATGGGAATGCATCCTGCTAAATATGGAGCACAGTGGAAACAGCTCCAACGGCACATCCTGAAGAATCCTGGAATCGCTGAGGCTGGAAAAGACCTCTGAGATCGGCACCACCCAGCACTAGTGAGAGACACTGGGTTCGTCTCAAAAGTGGGAATCAGCTCCTCCAGCACAAATCCTGGGAGAAGGCGGCCAGGAGAGCTCGGGTTTGGGACCCTGGAATGCCAGCACAGGGCTGGGCCACCTCAGCAGAGAGGGACATGCAGGGGGTGGCAAAGGGAGCCACCAGCAGCACCTGAGCTCCTCTCCTACGACCAAACCACAGGAGAAATTCATGGATCTGAGCAATTCCAGGGAGCCACCAGCAGCACCTGAGCCCCTTCTCTATGACCAAACCACAGGAGAAATTCACAGATCTTATCAACTCCTGCTCTCCTCAGCAATTCCAAGTAAACACTTTCCAAAATTCCACCTTTCTGAAGCACCGTTCCATTGAATGCTCTCACATTTGGTTCCATATAAAACAAATCCAACACGATAATTTGATAATTTCCACCACCTCCATTAAATTTTGCAGCTTCCAGGAATTCAAGAGCTCCGTTGTTACTCACCAGGCTTGGAAAAATCTCGACTGGATTGTGCCATCTTATTTAACTCCCTGGATTCCACCACGGGAGATTGTTGTGCCATGAAAACAGAGCATGTTTTCCAAAAAAACTTATGGATATAATATAAAATTATTGATAGTTGATATTAGATTTTAAAAAGAGAATTCCTGGCTGTGTTTTACTGCACTGAGGGATAACCAAGAGGAAAAGCAGAGCAAAGTTTCCCAATATTTAATTCCTGTTCCGTCCTGTATTTTCTTCATCAACGAGGTAACAAGTAATTCTTAAATTAACGAAGCTAAATGTCAATTAATTTGGGAAAAAACCCAAAAAAGTCTTAATTAGGAAAAGACAATCAACATTGTATTGCAGAAATCCCTTCTTTAAAAGCTCAGCAGAGCCTGAATAAATAAAAACTGAATAAATTATTTAGGTTGGATAAATATTCCCAGGATCCCAGGATGGTTTGGGTTCAAAGGGACCTTAAAGCTCATCCCATTCCCATGGGCAGGGACACCTCCCACTATCCCAGGTCGCTCCAAGCCTGTCCAACCCAGCCTTGAGGAGCTATTTATAATTTTGATGATAAATCCAGCAAAACAAAGGAATCTGTGCTACAAACTTCAGTGGAAAACACTGAATTTTGGGATCTTCCAAGACATTGCTGGGAAGGACCTTGCTATGGGTGTCAAATCGATGATTTAAAGCTCTTGCTTGGCAAAAAATAAGAGATGGAAGAAGTGTAGAAATAAAAGATATTTTAAAACTATTCCTTTGGAATCCTCAAGATATGGATGGGGTGAGGGAGAGCAGACTGTGGGATGCGGGATGGGAATGTGCTGGGATCTGGCTGGCAGGAGAAAGAGCTGAGGACCATCTTCAGGAGATGCTGTTCCCTCTCCAGTCACTCCAAAGGAAACTCTCCATGCTCAAAATTTCCATGGCTTCTGCCTGCCCTTTTTCTTATAAAATCCCCCCGAAATGCACCAAGGGATACGAGGGGAAACATCAAAGGAAGAAGGAGCATATGGAATTTCGGGATCTCTGAGGCAAAACTGACAGATGCAAGACAGGAATGAGACTGGCGGGTTGTGGTGGAGGAAAATCCCACAGCTCCAGAGATTTTGTGCTGTTCTTTTACGGGAATGAGGCACTTGGAGATGGGATTCGGGGTTTGGAGCAGGCAGGGATGAGGCTGACACAGGTTCGGAGGTCACTGTGGTGACATGTGGATCGTGGCCAGTGGGAACGGCCTTTCCCTGAGGAAAAGAACCATTTGGATCATGGAAACACTTGAATCATGGCCTCATTCTTAAAAAAAACTCCTCAACATTTGCTTTCCTTTTCTTTTCTGGGAAAGATCTGCTGGATCTGGGACTGGATATGGGAGCAGCCCGTGGTGACACAGATTCCATCAGCACCAGCAGGAGAAGGAAACCGCCATGTACTCAGTCATAAAAGCAGGAAAACGCCTGGGAAAGGCAATTATTTAAAAGGGAAAGAGGAATGAGGGGAGGCAGGAAACTGAAAATAAGGAAAAGGAGCAGAAGATTCCTCACATAATACCATCAACACGGTAAAAAACGCTCATTTACCACCCCAGAGGGAGGAAGTTCCCTGGTTAGGAGGCTGTAAAAGTTACAGATCCCATAAAATCCAGCGTGGATTCACTCCCTGGCTCGGCACTGCCATGTGCGTGGTGTTTCCTGCCCATTTATTCCCAAGGCAATTCCTTGGCTCCCCAGCTCCCACAGAAGGCCACCTTACGTAAGTGGCATTTGGCTGAGCACAGGTGAGGCCGCTCCGTGCCCTGCATCCCCATCCCACAGCTCCTCACAAATCCAGGGGCTCAGCCGGACCCCCCTGCCCATGGCACACGTGGAATACCCTCCAGACACTCCAAGGAAATGCTGGAGCACAGGGAAATATTGAATTTCAATCGAGAAGGCAGCTGGGCTCGGTGTGGGGTTCGTGCTGAGGGTGTGCTCACACTCAGACATTCTTGGAACCTTTCCAAGTGTGATTTCCTCCATTTCTACAATATTTCCTTTCTTATCTAAGCTTAAAACAGTTCCAAAGCAGCTGATATTAAAAACTTCTAAAAACGGAGCTGAAAACCTTCCCTTTTTTTCCATTTAGAGGGATCCCACCTCCTTTACAAGCTGACCCAAGTTCCATCTCTGAATTAAATACCTGAATTCTTGTTTCATCAAACAGTACAGATGCTCAGTGCTGAGCCTGGTCACATCCTGCTCCCCTAATTCCCTGCTGGACCATCTCTCCCTCATTTCTCTGGAGAGGCTGCTGGGATCAGATCAGCTCCATGACAGATGTTCCAGGGAATTAATGAGAATAACTTTAAACACCAGTGACTCCAAGCAATTAAAATCCCCAAGAACACTCTGGAGCTGCTACAGCTTGAGGTTGTTATTGCTGCTTGGATTTAAATAAAAACCAAAAAAAAAAGCAGGAAATCTGCAAGATTCCAGAATTCTAAAGGAATGGGAAAGGAATGGATATATGGTTGTGTGAGGAAGGGTTAAAAAATTCACATTACTCAAAGTTTTCTGGTTCAATTCCCACACTCAACTGGTGCATATTTAAGGAGACTTTTGGGATTTAAAAGGTGGATTGTGCAAGGCACATCCAGAGGAAATTTAGGAAATGAACCAGTGAGATCCTCACGGATTTTCCTGGATTTTATCTTTGGATGGCTGTTTATGGTTTAAGCAGGATAAGTGACCCTCAGGGGCAGCCCCAATCAGCTGTAATGGCACCCAAATTGACTATTTGCAGTTAGAAATTTGTGGGGAGGGAAAAGAAGACTCTCAGCCAGGATTCCCTCGGAAAAAAAGGAGGAAAGGAGGGAGATTTGTAGCCAGCAAAAACTGTCTCAAAGCCTTTGCCAGGATTTAACTACGAGAGTGCCCTGCTCGAATCACCCTGTGCTAAGAGAGGGATGGAAAAAACGTGTCCTGAAGGCTCTGAGATGAATTTCTGGGCTCTGAGATGGGTTCTGAGATGAATTCATGGGTCCTGAGACGAATTCATGGGCTCAGAAATGAGTCCTGAAATGAATTCATGGGTCCTGAAATGAATTCCTGGATTCTGAAATGAATTCATGGGCTCTGAGATGAATTCATGGGTCCTGAAATGTGTTCCAAGATGAACTGATGGGCTCTGAGATGAATTGATGGTTTCTGAGATTATTTCATCGGTTCTGAAATGAACTGATGGGCTCTGAAACAAATTCACAGGTCCTGAAATGAATTCCTGGGCTCTGAAACGAATTCCTGGGCTCTCACACACAACCACACCGCGCCTGGGAAAGTTGCCGGCTGCTGCCTTTGTTCCCAGGAATAAAGGGCTGGATTTCTCCGGCTCTCAGGCATAGAGGGCTGGGTTTCTCCCGGAGACCAGCGGCTGAATGACAGCGCTCAGGCCCTGCATTAAACATCCCTTGGCCGCCTCTCTGCTCTGTTCACTGCCAGAAGAACCCGTGGGTGACCCGCGGCTCGTCCTTCCCAGTTCAAACCACAGCTACACTGGTGTTAAACCCAGTTTAAACCCAGGTGACGCCCGGCAGAGCTTACCATGTGTGTGCCACCGTGAAGCGACGGCGCTGGCGGATGCTTTTATTCACCAGCAACTTTCTGAAAAAGCAGGGAGAGTTCCTGGGCGAGCTGCGAGGAGAAATCTTTGGCGACGTGGGTCTGTTCCCGGGCAGCTTGGGCAGCTCCAGCTCCAGGTGCATCTGCTCTTTGAAAGTCCTGATGTAAAGCTCGGTCTCGGGAGTGGCGAGTTCCCGGGAGGGCTCCCTGGCCGTCATCGCTGCGGCGCCGGGCGAGCCGCGAGCGCTCAGGGCCGGCCACGGGAGCGCTCAGGGCCGGCCACGGGAGCGCTCAGGGCCGGCCACGGGAGCGCTCAGGGCCGGCCACGGGAGCGCTCAGGGCCGGCCACGGGAGCGCTCAGGGCCGGCCACGGGCGCGCTCGGGGCCGCCCACGGGAGCGCTCAGGGCCGGCCACGGGAGCGCTCAGGGCCGGCCACGGCAGAGCATCCCCCGCGCCCCGGCAACGCCGCCCCCGCTCATTCACGGGGCTGCGCTCCGGAGGCGAATCCCGCCCGGAGCGGCACAAACGGGAGCGCGATCCGGCAGCGCTGCCGCAAAGCCCGGCCCGGCTTTCCCGGGAAGGCGCTCCCGGTGCTGTTGTGCCAGCCCCGCTCGGCCGCTCATGAAATATTCATGGCGCTCCGCTCCAGCAGCCCGCGCTCACCGAGCGGGAGAGCCGCGGGGCTCCCGGGAAGCGGCGGCAGGAACGGCGCAGGCGGCGCGCCCGGCCCGGCCGAGCCCCTCATTGAGAATTAGTTGGGCCGCACGGCGCTGGCTCCACCCAGGCCGCGCTCATTGGCTCGGGGTTACTGTGGCAGCCGGACTCCGTCCTGCCCCCGGGGAGCCAGCGGCATTCCAGGGAATCGGAACCATCTGCCCGACGGCCCGACATCGCTCCCCGGCACACCCGGCCAGACCCCGGCTCTGGGAGGGATGGGAGAGCGCTAAGAGTGGGAAAAAGGCTAAAAGGGAACAAAAGCAAAGGCAAGGAACGCTGTTGTGCAGGAACAAAGCACGCAGGAATTCCTGCTCCACGGACAAGCTCCACTGTCCTGGGATGCAGAGCCGAAGGGTCAAACCACTGCCAAGTCAAAGGATGGGGGAGCTGGCAGCTCCCTGCGAAGTTAACTCCGATCGATTTCGGATTCTGTCTTTAAAACGAAAAAAACAGGAATTTTAGCTCTGGATGTAAACACAACAGAAGCAAGTTTTACTCTCCCAAGAATAAAAAGCAACATCCAGGGAAGGAAGTCAAACACCAGAAGCTGAGTGTAAGAGCACAATAAATCCTGGAGGGAGGGGCAGAGCACCTTTTAAACTGGTCAAAAATAGGTGACCAAAAATGCAAATACAACAAATCTTTTTGAAGGAGGAGGAGACAGGGAGAGCACGTGGGGAAAGTGCTCTCATGGCACAGTGCAGGCATCAATTCCACAGCAAATCCCTGTCCATTCCAGTGGGTTTTCCATCAAATATCCCAAAACACTTGACAGGGACACCAGCATGCCTTCCTCAGCTTCCAGCAAAGCTTTAGCACACAGAACTTCCCTCCAGAAGAGTTCCCAAACATCTCACCCAACCCACCCTATGCCCTATTCCCAGTCATTAAAAACCAAAATAAACCAAAATATCTGCCCAAGCCTCACTGGAGCAGTGGAACTGCAGTGGGATTGAATCCTGAGAGGTTCAGGCAGCAGCAGAACGGGAATATTGGATGCCTTAGGAATTATGAAGTGGTAGGCTGGGATCTGTTACTGACAGACAGGGAGAGACAAAAGGAAGCTTGGGAGCTGAAGGGGGAATCAAATCCAAACAAATGCTTTGAAGCTGGAATTCCCAACAGAAAAAAAACCCTGGAATTCCTAACAGAAATAAAAAATGGAATTCCAAACAGAAATTAAAAATGGAATTCCTAACAGAAATAAAAAATGGAATTCCAAACAGAAATTAAAAATGGAATTCCTAACAGAAATAAAAAATGGAATTCCAAACAGAAATTAAAAATGGAATTCCTAACAGAAATAAAAATGAACTTTCTAACTCAGATGGGATATTGGAGAGTGGTTTTGAGGATACATCTGCCTTTTCCTGAAGCTTTCCAAAGGGCAGGGAGAACAGGGAAATCATCCTGTAAGAGCACTAAAGCTGTTTCCCAGTGTGTCCATTAAGGAATTGCTTCCCATCATTTGGACATCCATCAGTTAGTACTGAACTGGCAGCCCCACAGCCTGGGCAAGGGCCTGAGGTGAGATGGGCAGAGAAATGCCAGCAAAGGGAGCTGATGAGAAGGGAGAAGGAGCCTGGGGGAGGAGGAAAGGCTCTGTTCCCTTGGGAAAGCAGAAAGAGTGGGAATACAAAGTGCCACCCATCTAGGGAGCCGGAATGCAGGGGCTTCTCCAAGCCGAGCTTGCTTGGAGCACTCCGAAGGCTGGCCCTGAGCACAGGAGATTCCTTTTCTCCAACATCTTGCAGCTCCTGGTGGGAATGGATCCACGTTTCCCTGACAAAATTCCCTGGGAAAGGTTCTAGCACAGCTCTCCCGGTGTTCCAGCTCCCACCCCTCACGCTGCCAGCTCCCGGTGTTCCACACACACAGGACCCTGCAGCCAACATCTCCATATTCTCCATGGATTTACAGCTTGGAATTCTGGCCAGACACGCTGCTTTACTCCAGGCTGAGCCAAGAGGAGGTGAGAACCAGACACTGGAGCTGACTGGCAGGAAAGCCTGGGATCTGAAAACCCTGGCAGCAATTCCCAAAAAGGAGTTTTGCTGGGTTTGCTGAGGTTACCACCAGCAACAGGAGAGAGGGCAGAGAGAGCACCCAGGGCATCAGAGCACCCAGGGAGGTCCATGGAATCCTGGAAGGGTTTGGGTTGGAAGGGACCTCAAAGCCCATCCAGTGCCACCCCTGCCAGGGCAGGGACACCTCCCACTGTCCCAGGCTGCTCCCAGCCCCGTCCAGCCTGGCCTTGGGCACTGCCAGGGATCCAGGGGCAGCCACAGCTGCTCTGGGCACCCTGTGCCAGGGCCTGCCCACCCTCCCAGGGAACAATTCCTTCCCAATATCCCATCCAGCCCTGCCCTCTGGCAGTGGGAAGCCATTCCCTGGGTCCTGTCCCTCCATCCCTTGTCCTCAGTCCCTCTCCAGCTCTCCTGGAGCCCCTTTAGGCCCTACAAGGGGCTCTGAGCTCTCCCTGGAGCCTTCTCCTCTCCAGGTGAGCACCCCCAGCTCTCCCAGCCTGGCTCCAGAGGGGCTCCAGCCCTGGGGCAGCTCCGGGGCCTCCTCTGGAGTTGTTCCCAGCAGCTCCACATCCCCATGCTCCAGGGCTGGGGCAGCTCTGCAGGTGAGGTCTCACCTGAGTGGGGCAGAGGGGCAGAATCCAGCCCAGTCTCACCCACCAGCACCCCCAATCCTTCTCCCAGGGCTGTTTCCCAGATGTTACTCCCAAGCCTGGACTGACCCTGGGAGTGCAGGGCCAGGTTCACAAATGAAAATGATCCACAGGCAAATCCCTGTTCCATGAACACTCCAGGAACACCCTGGACTGCAATACCCTGCCCATCACCACAGATTATTGTCTGCAGTCCAGGATAACAATTCCATCAGAAAAAGGATCAGAAATACTAAGGAATTGTTGAGGAGGCGGAAAAGATGATTAAAGGAAAGTGGCTGGCAGAAAAATGAGACCACTTGGAAGAAAAAGGACAATTAAGGAAACTTTCAGCAGTTTAAACGCACTTGGGTGAGATTCCATCCACGCTTCCAAACCCTCTGAAGAGTCTGGAAGTGCTGGAAGTTTTAATATATTTGATTAAAATAACTGATAGGGTAGGAAACAACATTTCCAAGCCTGCAACTCCTCATCAAAAGCTGATCTGGAGTGCGCTGAGAGCAATTGCTAAGCAACAAGAACACATCTTTTTTTCTTTAGCAGCACCATTATTTACCTGTTCCCAAGTCCTGATAGCCAGGATGGAATAAAACCCCAGGGAAAAGGGAACTGGGAAGTGTCCTGCATGCTCCAGCAGCAAAGGGGAAGCTTGCAGTTGACTTTTCACAGCACTTTCAGCCAGGGGCACAGTAATTGATAAAAACTGCCAGGAATTCCCCTCTGCTGCTCCAGCCATTGTTCCATCCATCCCAAAGGCATCCCAAAAAGATGGATCCCACCGACCCAACAGCAAATTAATTAGAGAAGCTATTAGAGAAATTATTTCAAGGGATTGTGCTTTGCTGGTGCTACTTGGACTTCTTTTTCCAAGCAAGGAAACCCAGGGAAAACATTTTTAATCAAGAACAGAGTCTCCTTTCCAGAAATCCTGGCTGATAGAATTCCCTCTTTCACAGGAAAAATAAAATCTTTATTAAACTTCCAAACAATCTGAAAATTAAGATTATTCTTTATAAAATATAAAACACAGATCCCCTCTGTGTGTTTTAATTGCTGTTCAACAATTTGTTATTTAATCCATGGAATATCCACGTGCTCCTGGAGCAACAGGGGCTGTTCCTTCATTAGTCCTGGAAGGGCTTGGAAGGTCCCTCACCCACATCAGGGTTTCCTTGGCTTAAATCAGGCACAGGATCGGAAAGGCCAGGAGAGATGGACAATTCCAGAACATTTATTAAAGCTGAAGATGCACAAGGGAAAGATTCAAACCCTTAAAATCCCTTTTAGACTAAAACGAGACCACATTTGATGGGAAATAAAACCATTATTGGGCCGGGACATGACGGAATTTCACAGCCCCGTCCCTACTCAACACGGATTTCTGCCAAATGGGTTGGGAAAGGATCCCCGATGGATTTCCAGGAGAGAAACTCCAGGAGCCACTCAGCTCCATTAGCTCCGGGAGAGATGAACGTGAGCCTAAAGAGGAGGCAGGGAAATCAGCCAAAGCACATTCCCATCAGGAAATAGAAGGAAAAAAGGAATGCCTGGGTTTGGGAAAGGGTGGAAGAACAAGGTTTCGAGGAAAAGGGGAAAAGCAAACCAAGCTAAAGCAGGAAAAAACCCTACAAAACAACAACGCTCTCTTGGACTAAACCAGCACAGCGACTGGAGGGAGAAAAGAGGGAATGGCACGGAATGAGAGAGCAGAGAACAGGGGAACAGTCATTTGTACTGGAAAATAACCCAGTTCCACAGACGGCAGCCGAGGACGGAATACATTTGCGGTGGAAATGTCACAGGACTGACAGGGATGTGATCCTCAGCTCAGCCCCGGAGGCAGCAGCTGGAACTGCCAAGATGAGCCAGCGCTGGGAATAAATCAGAGCAGCCCCGGGAACGGGAGACAGGCAGAGATGAGAGGGGAGAAGAAAAAGAATCAAAGAGAGAAATGTCTGGAGCGAGACAAGGAAAACGTCAATGAACTGGAAGCTGGAGAAGGGAAGCAGCCAGGAAGGGGATGCCAGGGAATGGGGCTTTAATGGGGAACTGGAAGCGGATTAAAATGCGAGGATAGGGAATGACAAGCAAGGCTCTGAGTGCAAGCAGGGGCTGGGAGGAAAGAGCTGAGAAGGTGGCAGCAATGTGGAAAGGAGAGCTGGGAGCAGCACCGTGAAAAGCTGGAAAAGATTCCAAGGAAATCTGAAGCTGTAGGGAAGGATGTGTTTGTGGCACAGAACTGAAACCTTCCCAGGGATGGAGCAGCTCTGTGGACACAGCAGGAGTGGGGAAATGGGGAAAGAAAGGAGAGGAGCAGGGAAGGGACTGACACGAGAGGAAATGATACACAATAGAATTCGTTTTTCCCTTCTTTCCCTTCGGTCACATCCAAGAGATGCTCCGTGTCCGTCCCACTGGTGACTGCCACTAATCCCATCAGGGACAGATCAGTCTCAGTTAATTCCACTCCATCCCAGCCCCAGTTTTATTGTAGCTCCCTCAGAGTAGCAGCAAATCTGCTGTTAGGCTCGACTTAAACACCCCACGGGCATTTTAACCATCCCACCAAACTCTGGGGGGTTAAAATGGTGATTTCACCTGAAAAAATAGGAATTCACTGTTGGAATTTGAGCTGCACAGGATCAGCCACATCTCCCTGCACAGCAGGAAAGCAAAGCCCCCCCTTCCAGAACACACAACAAAACTCCGGGGTTTAACAGGGATAAAAATGGAACAGCAAAGAAATCTCTGGGAGCGTCATCTCCTCATCTGTGAGGAGATGCTGAGGGTATTTCCCAGAGATAATGTGGATGTCCCGTCCCTGGCAGTGCCCAAGGCCAGGCTGGACGGGGCTCAGAGCACCCTGGGATAGTGGGAGGGGTGCCTGCCCATGGCATGAAGTGAGAAGATCCTTAAAATCCCTTCCAACCCACAGCAGTCTGGAATCCTGCACAATAAACATCTTCAACCTTCCCTTAATAAACTCTTTTTAACAGAAGGCTGAGCAAATCCCAGGAAAATCTTTCCAGCCCAAAAGCAGAAGGTTTCACGGTGTTCAGCAGGGTCGTTTTTAAGGGAAAAAAATCCCCCAAAAACCACCTGCCTTTGCACCTGCTGCCCCACAGGCTGAGCCCCCAAAGGATGGCTCTGTGACAGAAAAATTGAAATTACATGTTTAGGATTTCCCTTCTCCTTCCCTGAAAGTTCCCTGCCGCACGAGAAGCAGGAATCCATCGCTAATTACAGGTTTGCGTGACAAATTCCCCACGTTTGAGAGGCAAAATAATTAATAACAATCCACTGTTATTTAGATTCCTGTTGGGAGATAAGGTTGTTCTACATTTAATAGTTGAAAATGACACCGTTTGGATCTCCAGTCCCACAGATTATGGGGCATTTCTGGGAAGGCAGCCTCTATGATTCCACAAGTTTTCCAGTATTAAAACACCCAGTATCTCAACAAGGCCAAGAAGGCCCAGAATACTTCTCAGATCCATCCCAAAAAATCAATTCCATCTTTAGGAAACGTTCCCTGGGAGTTGGGAGTGGCTGGATGCTCACCTGCTCACCCTGAATTAATCCCCTACGTCAGCCAGGCCCTGGTTCTGTTTGAGCTGAGCTTTACAAGGTGTTCCCTGGCACAGAAACATTATTTGCATTCAGAACACGCATGAAGGAGTTGGGAATAACAGCAAACCCGGAGCTTTTCCCTTTCCGTTTGTCCTAAACTGGATTTGGAACAGTTTTTTCCACATTAAATCCCACACAAAGCACAGTTTATCTGCCAAAAAATACTGTTTTTTTACCACGCTGCAATGCCCCCTTTTCTTACAGGTATTTCTGCTGTTCCCTCCTAATGACTGAGAATAAATTGATATTTATAAATTCATTATCAATTTATATCATTTATACTTTTATTATCAAATTATATAAGCCACCAGGGCATGATGTAAGAAGGGAATTTGCTTAGCAACTTGAGAGTGTGCCTGATTTATTCTCAGAGAACACTGAAATGCCTTCTATATATCCAGAGTGAGTAATCCCATATGTCAGAGCAATCTGTATTAATTGGGATTATTTCCTCATTTCGCAGCTCTAGATTCATCTCTTACAAATTCATTCGAGGAGAAGATATTTGGAATATATCACAAAAAATTCAATTTATTCCTCACGGGCAGAGACCTCCGGGATGACTCCAGAGAAAGGAGATGCCAATGAAAAAAATTCCAAAAATTTCATATATCCTGATGAGAAAAGGCTTTGTGCTAATACAGAGATGGGGCAGGGAAAATTCCTTCATAGAAAGAGTGGTGAGTCCCCATTCCTGGAGGGATTTAAAAGCTGTGTGGATGTGGCATTTGGGGACACGGATCAGTGATGGCCTTGGGGAATGGATGGATTTGATGACCTCAGAAGCTTTTCCAACCTGAACAATTCCATGATTTTTTTAATACCATGACAAACACAAAAAAACCCCAAATATTGCTTTGTCACTCCCAAATAATCCTATGGATTGAATCCAGGCACCCACTTTGCCGGGCCATTTTTGCACCCTGCCATGGATTCCCATGGAAAACTGCCCCAAAAAGGGACAAAAAGGAATGTTCAGCCTTGGAGCACCCTCCTCTTCCTTGCCACAAAAGGACTGAAATCACCTTCACGAGCCAACAAATTTCTCTGATTTTGGTCTCACGAGGGCTGAGGAACAGAAAATTCCACCATTAATCCACAATTTTGTATTTTCCTCCTGCTTTTCCAGCCTCTCAGTTGATTGACAGAACATCCTTCCAGTTTCATTCCCGTTATTTTGATTTCCTTGTGTCTCAGATCATCTCCCCCTCATCAGCTCCCTCGGATTAACCAGGATCAGGTTTATAAGGTGCATTTATCTATAGCTATTTTTCCCTAAGGGATTCCAGGCAAAACTCACAACATTCCCTGTTTGACAACTCCAGCTTTGCCAGTGCCTCGTGTTTTGGAGCTGGGAAAGAGAAGGATTTGCTCAGCTGTCAGAATTCCCAGAAAGCTTTGTCCATTATGGCTTAATTAAAGGAATAAATCCACAGCCAAAAATCCTCGAGAGCAGCTCGGTGCCACTGCCAATAAAAACAGGGTCAGGGAGGATGTGGCTGTGGCCTAGCCAAGTAAATAAAAAATTCCACGATTTTTTAATGGAAAAAGAGTCTCCGCTGATGGGTAAAAAGCCTCTGGAGCTGCAGTCGGGGTGAGAACGTGGCTGAGGCAGCAGTGCAGGACAATCCCTCATTCCCAATCCTCTGCGTCACTCCAGTGACATTCCCAGTGCTATCCAGGCCTCTGTTCAAAATATCCCAGCAGGGACTTGCCACAAAAAGTCTGAAAGTATTCCAGATGTAGGTACTGAAAATACATAAGGAAAGGTCCAAAGGCATCGGAGCCCTCCCCAGGGCCAGGTGGAGATGGACCATGAGGAATTTGGGACACGGAGGGAGCAACTTGGCCACAAGTGTTTAGAAATGGGATTTATAAGTGGATTTTGGTGAATTTCGCTTGGGAAATCACAAAATCATGGAATCACAGAATGATTAAGGCTGGAAAAGACCTTTAAGATCAGCAAGTCCAACCCTCAAGCAGCACCACCTCCATGTCCACCACTGACCATGTCCCCAGGTGCCGCATCCATGGGTTTTTGAACACTTCCAGGGATGCTGACTCCACCCCTTCCAGGGACAGTCTGTCCCAATGCTTCACACCCCATTCCATGATTTTTTTCCCAATATCCAATCTAAACCTCCCCAGGCGCATCTTGAGGCTGTTTCCTCTCATCCTGTCCCTTGTTCCTGGGAGGAATGAGAAAATCTGGGTGGAATAAACTCCAGGCATTCAAACTTCCCAGATGACAACAGCCAGGAGGGGCAGAGGGACTGTTAAATGGACGTGGAACAATGCTGGAAGGCAGAGGAAGGAGCAATCTCAGTATATTCCGTAATTCCTCGCCAAACAATGTTGGATTCCATGGATTTCTCCTCTACGGCAGCGTGAGGCAGGAGAGGACAGGTGATGGTGTGCAGGCCAGAGACGGAACAAAAACAACCAAAAACTGAACTCAATCAACCAAAAACTGAATAAACCCAACCCAATACTGAACAAAGCAAACCAAATCCTGAACTAAACCAACCAAAAACTGAACTAAAACAACCAAAAACTGGACAAATAAAACCAATCCAATATTGAACAAAACCTACCAAAAACTGAACAAAACCAACCACTGAACTAAACCAACTCAATACTGAACAAAGCCAACCAGAAACTGAACTAAACCAACCAAATCCTGAACAAAGCCAACCAGAAACTGAACTAAACCAACCCAATATTGAACAAAGCCAACCAAAACCTGAACAAAACCAATCCAATCATGGAATCATGGGCCAGTTCGGGTCGGGAGGGCCCTTCAAGCTCATCTCGCTCCGAATCCCCGGCCTCGGCCACTCCCAGGGATGAACACCCCGGATCAGCTGAGACCCCGCAGGTCCCGCAGGTAAAAACAACCTGGGTTGCTCTTTCCTTGGAGATGAGTTATCATTAGTCAGAAAATTCTGTCAAACTCGTGTCTGATTCAGCTTTTCCATCAAGTCTATTTCCATAATTTTCATTTATTTTCTCTTCGAGCGAGGGTGAAGTTTGAAGAAAATATTTCAGAAGCTTCGTTGTCTTGTGCTGATTAACAGTGACTCATTCCTTCCCGTTCCACACACATCCCAAGCTGTCTTTTTGCACTCAGTATTGAGGTGTATAATTAAAATTGAATCATTTAAAGTCTTTTTTTGTGTGTGTGTATGTGTGCCTCTGTTTTCAACCACTTTTATCTCCAGGCAAACCATGCAGCTCCAAACTTCAGGCTGATCCTTAATAAAATTATTTGGATCACCTTGCAATTCACACAAAAAAGGGGGTGTTGTGTTTGGAGCACTTCGAGTAAAATTCAATGAATTCAAGAAATGGAAATGAATTAAAAGATTGGGTGGCAACAACAAAATAGAAGTGGGGGCCAAAAAGTGATTTAGAAATAACGATAATTTTAATCCATGACCTATGATTAATCCATCTTAAAATTCCTCTCTGCAGCTACACCTTGTATTAATCACAGTTATTTTATTTAGGCCTCCAAGAAAACATAAAAATCAAGTTTTCTGAAGCTGCAAGAGCTTCGGAAACTGATGGCACCAGCCAAAATCTAAATATAGGCAGACAAAACACTTCTCTGGGTATTTTTAGCTGAGAAATAACTGCAGATCTAAGTCAGAGAGAGCAAAATTGCAAAATGACCTTTTTTTCCCAGGTTTTTTTGGGATAGGTCGGCATTTCCACTGACACAGCAGCAGTGACCTCTGGATATTTGAGGTGCCCACGGGTTTTTCTGGATCTAAAGGATTTCTGAGGTTTATTTTTATAAAAGATCTCCAGGATTTGGGGTGGGATGTTGGATGTGAGCGCCACACACCGCCATGGCTTGGGGTTATTGCTCTGACTGAGCCTCTATTCCACACGGGAATAACCCCATCCCAACCCCACCAGGAGATGGGATATTCCCCGTGGGAACACTTCACAATATTGGGAATAACCCCATCCCAACCCCACCAGGAGATGGGATATTCCCCGTGGGAACACTTCACAATATTGGGAATAACCCCATCCCAACCAACCCAGGGGTGTGGAATATTCCCTGTGGGAACATTTCACAACGTTGGGAATAACGCCATCCCAACCCCACCAGGACGTGGGACATTCCCCATGGGAACACTTCACAATATTGGGAATAACTCCATCCCAACCACACCAGGACATGGGATATTCCCTGTGGGAACACTTCACAACGTGAGGAAACAGCCAATTTTAGGGAAGCCGTTTCCCTAAATTCTCCATCGCCATTTCCTCCTCCAGGTCTCTGTGAGGCGTTAAAATGGCGGCAACAAGGCCGACAAATCCAAGGAATTTCCTCTTCCCACACCAAACCAGGCCCCTGCTTCCCACCCTGTGGATTTCAAATGGATTTAAGCTCCAGTGACCGGCTGTAATCTTGATGATCCACCTGCAGACAACCCAGGAGCTCTCATCTCCCAGCAACATTCCCAGTTTTTCCCACTGTTTTGAAGGATCCCAGCACTCCAAGCTCCCACCAAATCCAGAGTTCATTCCCAGGAAAAAGCCCTAAACAGACCAGGAAATATTTCCACTGACTGAAAACAAAATCCCAGAGCAGACAAAATCCTTCAGGGCTGCTCTCAGATTCCTCCAAGATATCTTTGATATTGCTGGGAAACTTAGGAAAAATCCCAGGAATTCTGAGTTTCAGGATTAAGTTTCCACAGACATTTCCCAGAAACAGCAAGGAATAATTAAAACCTCTTTTCCCTGCAGATTATGGGATGTCCTGAGGAGCACCACTGACCTCCTTTTCCAAGGTAAGGAAATGCCCCCCAGCAACGCGGAGCAGGCTTTTGAAGTCCAGGAAGGATGTTCAATCAGAATAATTGATCCTGCTCATTAGCACAAAAACGGATAGGATTTATGGAAATGATCCAGATTTTGAACCAGCTGATGTCCATTCTGTGATTTAAATCATTTTAAATATCAGTATAAAAATTAAAACCCCATTTAAAAGTATTTTTTCCTTCAGGTTTTTGATTTTTCACACCACATGGGAAGCCAGCTCATCTATTATTTTTTTCCTATTCCAACCTTGCAGCACATTCCTTTAGTTCTTATCTACTGGAATTTGAAATTATCTAAGAAGTCTCCAATTTCTCCGGGTATTATCCCAAGGTCTGCAACAACATTGAAAAAACAAAACAAAATTATTGAAAAACCCCCTCAGACTTCTCCGAAATATCACCTCCTTCTGAATTTCTGGGATTCATCCCACAACTCCTGTTAAAGCTTCCTAAATATTTCCTTTCATCCATGGGATTTACAGATACGGAAGGAGCATCTGCCTGGTTCCCCAGCCTGATTCCAGCTTTATTATCCTTAATTCTCCACACAAATCTCATCCACTTTATCGTCCTCACTTTCCTTATCTACCCCTCAATTAATCCCCGCTTATCTATCCCTCAATTAATTCCCATTTTATCAATCCCTCAATTAAATCCCATTGTATCAATCCCTCAATTAATTCCCAACAGCTTCCCAGGGACGACGAGCCGGCCCTGGCTGAAGCCAGAATTCCCGAGGAAGGTTTGGAGTCACTCAGTGCCCAAAATTATCTCGAATTTCAGTTTTATTTAGCTTTTCACACCGTTTTTAATTTGCTGCCCACCACCACCATCTGGAGAACAACGGGAGTACTACAGGAGTAGAGACTGAGTAGATTTATCCCAGTTCCAGGAAGGTTTCCAGGTGGATTTGGGGAATAGGATCAATCCCTTCGTATTTTCCTTATGGATTCTCATCCCCAGGCTCCACAATAAAATTATTCCAGAAGAAAAAGGCCATAAATGAGGGGTAACAAGGCAGCAAATCCGTATTTTGATAAGGCATTTAATGCCATATCCTAAATACCTACCAGACCCTCTAATCCCTAACAAAGTGCATTCCAATATTTAATATTAAACCAGATCAACTCCTCATGGAATTCCTAAAGCTTTGATTTCCTCCCGCTTTGGGATTCACCAGAAATCCCATTTTTGTTTCAACATCGAGATTTGCTGCAAACCCTTCAAAATATCAAAATATCCCCACGCACCTGAGGGAAACCTGGAGAAATCGTGGGAATGAGAAGCCAGCTGCCAAATCCAACCTGGGAGATGGTAAGGATCAAAAAAATTGGGAATGGAACTCTTTTGGATGCTCTGAGTGTAGATACAAATTTATTCTTCACACCCTCGCTCTTCCTCCTGCCTGGATTTCTTACCACAAATCTGGAGTTAGAAAATATGGAGCAGGATGGGGGAAAACATTGGAACAACGTGGATGAAAACAGGGACAAAAATCGTGGAAAAGCAGCTTCCAAGATTTCTCCACTCAGACTGTCACCTGAGGATCTCTATCCCATATCCCTCCTGCCTTGCAGGATCCATAAAAGCTGGTTTGTGTGAGTATTCTCTTCCTTTTCCACACAAAATATTATTACATTTGGAATTACTGCTTTGGGATCAGCCTCCCTTTTTTTTTTTTGCTGGTTACCAGCAGCTGTCTCCACAAATATTTTCCATGGTTTATCTACTATTTTTTTTCCTTCAAATCCTCAATTAATTTGGTTTTTTGACCATTAATAAGAACTGAACTTGCAGCTCTGCTGGATTTCTATCCCATATCTCCGATCATCTCCAGCCTTAACGTTCCATGATTCCATGGCTGTGCTCCCTGAGAGGGTGGACAGGCCCTGAGCCACTGGGAATTCTGTAGGAAAGAACTGCCTGGAATAGGGTAGAGCTCAGTGCTAACCTGGTCCAGAACCCCTCAATGTCTAAAACTTAAAATAAAAAATGGGAATGTTCAGACTAGCTTTTGTAGGATCAGCCAATGTAAATGGTCAGGGAGGTGAGGGTTAGGATTTAAATAAAAAATGGGAATGTTCAGGCCAGTTTTTGTAGGATCAGGCAGTGTAAATGGTCAGGGAGCTGATGGTTAGGATTTAAATTAAAAATGGCCAGTTTTTTTAGGATCAGCCAGTGTAAGTGGTCAGGGAGGTGAGGAGGATGCAGAAACAGGAATTGGGACCTGCATCCCAGTCACACCAGCAACTTCCAGTTCCTGTGGAAAACTGGGAATTTCACAGCACTACAGAAACAGCAACAACCTGAGCAGTGCTGTCAGGGTTCCCGCTGGCCGGCACACACCGTTCCAGGAAAATCCACATCCATGGATTCTGCTGCACTGGAAAAGAGGAGCAGTGGTGCCCTCTTGTGTTCCAAGGGAAACTCCTGATAAATCCGGCGCAGTTCCTTGCATTTCTCCCAAACCATGGACAGAGGCGCATTCCAAGCTCTGAGCGAATCCATCCTTCTGAGCCCACCCTATGGAAAGGCTCCCGCTAGCCTGGCAGTCGGGAATACAAACTCCTGCCCCACAAAACGGAACATCTGCACAATGCCCACAAAGGTGAAGCAATCCTTTTATTGCCAGAATTCCCAATCCATCTAAAATTAGGGAACTCACGTGGTTCCATTTATCCCAGCAATTAAGCACAAAACCTGGACAAAAGCTCCTGCAGTTCCTCTCTCTCAGCTATTCCAGGGCAGTTAAAAATCCTATTTTCAGCAGGAAAACTCTTTCCAAAGGACTTTAACAAATGGATTTGGGATGTCCTCTAGAGCTGTTCAAATGCAAACTGCAAAGAGTGCTGATCTTAACAGAAACCTGGATTCCAGCTTGGAATAATGATGGGAACACGAACAAGCAAATGGAGCCGAGAGAGAAAAGTTTAGAACCTAAAACTGACTCTAAACCCAAAATTGAGAGCGCAGGATTTAAGGTGAAACTGATGTCATTTCAATATTCCTATGAAAAGCAGGACATACCCTTATTTTGCCATAAAATCCAGTTCCAACACATGAACACTCAGGGCTTTGCCTTCCTCCTCTCCCTCTGGATTAATTCCCTTGTTTTGACACTTGATACCAGTTCCAGTTTTGGAACTCACCCCAGAGCAACCCCCTTGTAATCAGCTCTCCCATGGTTTCTTGGGGACTTATCCCGAGCTTATGGGATCCTCTACAGTTGTACAAATGCAAACTGAAATGTCAGGTCTGGAGAGTGCAGAGCTTAACAGAAACCTGGATTCCAGCTTGGAATAATGATGGGAACATGAACCAGCAAATGGAGCTGAGAGTGGAGCATTTATAAACTAGAACCTAAAACTGACTCTAAACCCAAAGCTGAGAGCGCAGGATTTAAGGTGACACTGATTTCATCTCCATATTCCTACAAAAAGCACGACGCACATCCTTATTTTGCCATAAAATCCAGTTCCAACACATGAACACTCAGGGCTTTGCCTCCCTCCTCTCCCTCTGGATTAATTCCCTTGTTTTGGCACTTGACACCAGTTCCAGTTTTGGAAGTCAACCCCGGAGCGACCCCCTTGTAATCAGCTCTCCCATGGTTTCTTGGGGACTTATCCTGAGCTTAACTTTAGATTCCAGTGGGGTTTTTTTCCAAGCCTTTTTCCTCACACAGGGACAGGAACTATCCAGAGAGTTAAAGTCTTTTCCTCAAGCATTTATGGAAGAGTTTACCACCATCCTGAACTCGTGTGGGTGCAAAGTTAGGAACACAAATCCTCCGGGTCCATACCGGAATCAGAAGTTTCAGGAGAGATTTTTAACAAAGTAGAACTTCCAAGAAATGTAATTTGCTTTATAAACTTATATCCACACCACACCAACTGAGACTGATCAATCAGATTAATACACATAATTATCGGCGTGTTTAAAATTTTAAAAAAAGAAAGAAAAAAGCCAATTTGAAAGCAGTAAAAAAACCCCAAGAAACCAATCAGCGAATGAATTAATGACTAAAACCACAATTAAACGAGGCCGACAGGACCTACCAGTCGTGGTAGGTGGTGATGGCAATGCTGGGAGGCGTCAGCAGGGGCAGGGTGGTCGGCCTGCACACGATGTCCCTGTCGGGTGTCCTGGCCTTCTCCGTCTGCCGCTGGGCCAGCGGCGGCAGCTGCAGGTTCCCCGAGCAGCACCTGCGGCCCCGCCACAGGTCGATGCCCAGGGCGTGGCTGGAAGTGCTGTAGGATTTGCTGAGCCCGCATTCCAGGTAATCCAGGGAGTTCTGCAAACACAGAGAGGCTTCTGAAATTCCGAAATCCCGCAAAGGATTTCCTCCACGTCGTGGTTTGACGCTGGTTTAAACGCCAAGCGCATTTTGATCCTTCTCCAGACAACACAGGGACTCTCATCTCCCAACAGAACATTCCCAGTTTTTCCCACTGTTTTGAGGGATCCCAGCAAATCCAGAGTCCATCCCCAGGAATAAGGCCTGAACAGACCAGGTAATATTTCCACCGACTGACAACAAAATCCCAGATCAGACAAAATCCTTCAGGGCTGTTCCCAGATTTCTCCAATTCGATCTCCATTTTGATCAGTTGAAGCTTTTCCCTCTTCCAATTCCTACTGATTTTTATTTAAAACATCACCATGATCCCAGAGCAGGCTGTCAGTCTCCCAAAAGCTCATCCAGGAGTTCTCCCACAGCAGAACAGCTTTGGTGTCACCCAAAGAATTCAGCTCCTCAAATAGAATTGTCCAAAATAAACGAGGTTATTTTTGTATTCCATGTGATGAGCTCTAAGGAGAAGCTGAATTTAATCAGTGAATATTTATATTTATGGCCACATTGATCCTCTTCTTCTGTCTGCTCCTGAATTTTGATTTTTCCAAGCCCTAAATCCCTCTGTTCACTTTCCCCATAGATCCCTACCACATTCCCAGCCAGGACAGGCGACCTGGAGAAAATGAGTGAGGTTTCATTCTCCATCATCACTTATTAAGTCCCTCACGACTGGCTGGACTCCATGACCTTGGAGGTCTTTTCCAACCCAAATGATTCCATGGAATGCAAAGCACGAGCTCTCCATTGTCTTTCACAGCCCAAAATCAGGTGGAAAACACTCCCGGGAATGCCAGGAAAGAAAATCTGGCTCCTGCAGGAGGATCCGGCTCCACCTGCCTTTTCCAGCAGTCTTTGTGAGATTGTTTAATTATGTGTAATTATTTAAGAAGAGTCCAGCAGGGTTTTGTGCCTTACCAGCAGATTTGGGATGGTTTTCCATAGAAATCAGCAAGGACTGAGCCTTGTGCTCAGGAAAAGTGCCCATGGAGCTGTGCAAAACTCGGGATAAGAGTGGGAAACAACACTTATTTATTGGAGAAGTGCTCCAGGATACAGCAACCCTTATTTTCCACCCTTTTCCTACACATTCCAAGTGATTTCCCATTTTTGGGAGCCCTATGACAAACCAGCCAATTAAGGCTGTGGTTATCAGGCCATCATTCCAAATGGAGACATTTCCCCAGGGAATGGGAACACGAGTTTAATTATTAGGGAATTCCCAGGATGATTAGCAAGGGTAACAATGAAATAAAAAATGCATCATCACATCAGGTGCTGAGCTGCTGAAACACTGATCTATTTATACATTAAAAAGGTGGGATCCAGAGCAAATATTCCATAAATCCCACCAACACTCCCTGCTCCCTGCCCACACTACACTGACCAAAGACCAACAGAGCACATAAAACCTGCATAAAACTCCTCTAAACCTTCCACAGGGGTTGGGTGGTTCATTTTTTTATGTGCTGGGCTTATTTTCTGCTTATTATATAAAAATCCTCCACGATTATCCAGCAGCAATCAAAGCAAAACCAGTTGATATTTACAAAATGAGACAAAATCAATGAGACAATGGAAAACAATGGAAATGGAAAGAAAAAGGAACTCACCTCATCTGCAGTCACTGTCATGACACTTCTGCTTTTCTTCATTATCGAGATTCAAGTGCAGCCCGAGATAAAAAACTTCTGGTGAATACAATTTCTTCAGATGGGCAACCTGAAAGGAAAAAAACCCCATATTTTTGAGTGACAAACTGGGTTTGATAACAACTGAAGCACTAAAGTCACAGCTGGTTAATTCCTGACTGCCCATTTGGATAAAATTATGGAATTTTTAAGGTTGGAGAAGATTTTGAAGCTCATCAAGTGCATCCCTCAAGCAGCACCTCGGTGTCCCCCACCAATCCGTGTCCCCAGATGCCACTCCCACGCCAGCGCTGTCTCCCTGCAGTTGTTTCCCACTCTTATCCCAAGTTTTGCACGGCTCCACGGGCACTTTTCCTGAGCATGAGGCTGGATCTGCTCAGTCCTCACTGATTTCCATGGAAAACCATCCCAAATCTGCTGGGAAGGCACAAAACCCTGCTGGACACTTGTTAAATAATGACAAATAATTACCAGAAGAGTGCTGGAAAAGGCAGGTGGAGCCAGATTTTCCTTCCTGGCATTCCCAGCTGTGGCACTTCCAGCCGTTTTCATTTCCTCGGGATTCCTCATCCAGTGCTCCCATTTATCCCTCCCTGGCAGCCAGAGCATTCCCAGTGCTCACATCCATGCCACATTTGTGGATCTGAGGGATTTGTGTCCCAAAGCACCTCCACAGCTTCCCTCCACACAGGGATGAGCAAGGATGAGCCAAGGGCAGGAATGAGGACTCTGGGATGCTTCCCCCAGGATCCACAGCTGTCGCCAGAGCCAGAAAGCGGCAAAAACAGGTTTATGGCCTGGTAGAACCCTCTCGTTATGAAAAGAACCCACAGGAATGACCTGCACAGCCCCAGGGTGGGTTTAGGGTTAGGATTAGGGTTAGGGTTTAGAGTTAGGGCCTCACCTGCCCAGCCCCCAGGGCGGGTTTAGGGTTAGGATTAGGGTTAGGGCATGACCTACACAGCCCCCAAGGTGGGTTTAAAGTTAGGATTAGGGTGAGGTTTGGGGTTAGGGTTAGGGCAGGACCTGCACAGCCCCAGGGTGGGTTTAGGGTTAGGATTAGGGTTAGGATTAGGTTTAAAGCAAGACATGCACAGCTTTCAGGGTGGGCTTAGACCCTGGAGAAGCGGAAGGGTTTTTAAAGCCCCAAACTGCGGCAAAATTCCATCTCCACAAACCTCACCTGGCTCCTCATCCACAGCACACTTAGGAGTGAGAAAACTCACGGAATCATGGAATGCTAACTTGGAAGAGCCCCCCAAGGATCACCTGCTCCAGCCTTCCCTCGCAGCACCCCTGCCTGGACGAGAGCCCCAGCACCCTCTGCAGCTGAACCTGTCCCGTGCTGGGAACCCACGGCTTCCCTGGGGAACAATTCCAGCGGTTCATTGTTCCCACTGGGAGAATTTCTCCTCCTGCCTCCAAGAGCCTTCGCCCTCTCAGCAGCACTGAAGCCGTGCTCAAGCAGCAGAGTAAAATTCCAGATTAGGCTGAACGATTTTATCGATCTTCAACAATGCAGAGAAATTAAACCCCTGTTACTAAAAGGATTAAATGATCCATCCCCAGATATCAGTGTTAAATACTGCCATGGCACGCACAGATAGGGATAACATGGAATGACGGCTTGCTGCCAGAAGAAAATACAGATTCCCTTTTATATGCTGGCAAAATCCATGGAAAAACCTAAAGGAAGCAGCAGAATGAAGAAGATTTGTGTTTGATAAAGTCCAGATTTGGGCTTAATAAAGCCCAGTTTGGGGTGGCTGTAACTGCCCTGATCTTCAGGGATCAGGATCCCAACACAAACCGGATTTCCTTCCTGAAAACGTGGAATTTCACAAACTGGCATCAAGAAATAAGGAAAGACAAAATAAGGTAAAGGAACACCCACTTAAATAAATATCCAGGGAAACTTCTGAGGATCACGGAATCATCAAGGTCAGGAAAAGACCTTTAAGGTCCTCTATTTCAACCAGCACCACCTCCATATCCTCCACTAAACCTCAATCCACACATTCTTTGGGAAAAAAAAATACCAAAGGAATGAGAGTTTAAGAATATCTCCCAAATTTTGCTGAACTCCAGGACCAGCAGGAAATGGGATGTGGAGGGACGGACCAGGCTGACTCACCTGGAAGATCATCTTTGTGAAAATCTGAGGCCTCTCTCACCACAGCTCCATAAATATTTATCAATTTGTCCAAGTCAAATTTAAGCAGGACACGGATAAAGATAAAACCCAGCTTTTGTTCTGTGGGAATTGCAGTTCTGAGGCTGAAGAAAACCCAACACTTCCTTTAGTCATGACTAAATTCCCATGAAAATCTGACTCATTCTTTCCTGTGCCTTCCCAGAAAAATCTGACACCTGGGATGAACATTTAAGGGGAGAAATAAACCAGAGGAAAACACTCCAAAGAGGCTTCCTGGGAATTTTTTCCTCATGAACATTTTCCCATTGATGCAGACTTTTATTACACACAAAAAGTTCCTCTCCAGCACCCAAATCCTCCAAGGAAACGCTGCATCCCAGAGGATTGGTTGGGTCTGGGAGCAGGGAATGCTGAACAGCAGCAGAGCTTTGCATCTGTTATTAATTTGTGAAGAAAAATCAGTGCTGCACTTGGGTCTAATCCATTTTCCTGGAACATATCCTACATGGAATATGAATTTTCTTTTTAAACCAAGCTTCCACCTGAAGATTTTTGTGTTCCATGCCCTTGTGTTTCAAAACTGATGGGAAAATGCTGCAGCAACCCCAGAGGGATCCAGCCAAGGTAGGAATTAAAGGGTTCCCAAAGGGCAGCTAACAGCAGTGAGGATAAAATCCCATGGATGCACTGGTTTTCCTGATTTTCCTACACACTGGTTAAAAACCAGATACCCAGCTCATCCACTATTTACAGAAATTCCTAAAACACATCCCCACATGCAAGTTCGGGGAGGTTTGGAATATGAGGCACAGATTCCATCACGCTGCCGGTTTCCCACACATTTGGGCTTCTCCATGGGCAGGATTAAAGCCAAAGGGGGATGTGAGGAGCAGAGTGATCCCCTCATCCCTAAAGATCCCCCTCTTCCCCGAAACACAGGCAAAGCAGGGCAAGGATCCCATTCCTGCTGCTCCTACGGAGCTGTTCCCTGGATGAACAGCAGCTTTTGGGAAGCAGAGCTGTTTATCCAGCTCCTTCCAGCCTCTAAATCCAGTTCCTCCCACTTTTCCAGAAGGCAGGACACAAATATAGAGTGAAAACCCAAAACAATCCCCAGTGAAATTCCCATAACACAGCACATCCTGAAATCCCACACCTGCTTCTTCTCACTTCCACCACACTCCCAGAGCAGGATTTTTGCTCCCAACAAAATGCCGATCCCGAAAATGCTCAGAGATCAACCGAGGCACCTGAATTGTGAATTACTGGAGAAGCTTTTCTAAGGAAAGGGCTGGGATGAAGGAGATCATCTGATCTCACAGGGAATTACATCATTTCGGAGCTGGGATTCGAATGGATTCTCTTTAAAATCCATGAGAACTTCACAGGGAGAAGCACCTACTCAGACAGGGTGACAGCCACCAAAGAAAAGCGACAGTCTCAGGTCTGGCTCTCCCAGGAGCAACATATGGGCTCCTGCTTAACATAAAAGCATGGAATGCTTTGAATTGGAAGGGATTTTAAATCCCATCCAGTGCCACCCCTGCCATGGGCAGGGACACCTCCCACCACCCCAGGCTGCTCCAAGCCCCGTCCAGCCTGGCCTTGGGCACTGCCAGGGATCCAGGGGCAGCCACAGCTGCTCTGGGCAGTGAGGAAGGAGGGAAAGGCTGGAACACTTGCAGAGAGTGTCACTCCAACACCTCCCTGGGCAACTTAATCCAATGCCTCACCACCCTTCTAGGGAAAACTTGTTTTCCAATATCCAACCTGAACCTCTTCTGGGGCCGTTCCCTCTCCTCCTGTCCCTGTTCCCTGCGAGCAGAGCCCGACCCCCCCCGGCTGCCCCCTCCTGTCAGGGAGTTGTGCAGAGCCACAAGGTCCCCCCTGAGCCTCCTTTGCTCCAGGCTGAGCCCCTTTCCCAGCTCCCTCAGCCGCTCCTGGTGCTCCAGCCCCTTCCCAGCTCCCTCAGCCTCTCCAGCCCTCCTTGGACAAATCCCTAAGAATTCCCCAAACAGCCCCATTTTATTACTTATTTGCTGAGGGAAATGTTGTTCTTTTCCATGACCTTTTCCCATTTCTTATGAACAGCAACAACTCCACTGCTCTGCAGAGCTCCTGGCAGCTCCGAGAAATTCCCTCCTCCTCAGAAAACCCAATCTGTTCTCGTTTCCATCCAAAGCTGGGAAGATTTCACAGCACTCCGCAAAACATAAGCGAGGGCATCTATTAGCACCAATGGCTGCAGCTTGGGAAAAGTGACTCAGAAAAGAGGGATTTCATGGAATCATGGACTGGTTTGGGTTGGGAGCGACCTTCAGTTCATCCAGAAGCCTTGGAACAGAGGGACATTCCTAACTTTGGCCATTTTTCCTCTTGGAAAAACCACTAAGAATAGTGGGGAAAGATGAAATCCAAAATCAGAGCAGCAACTTCATTTTTAGGCTTTTAAATCCACATTTTTGAGGTTTTCCAAGCTCAAACTGCCTTGGGAACACCACAAGAACACCAGAATTCCATGAAGGAATTATAGGCTGAAGCTCCAAACCCCTCAACCCCAAAATTCCATCTCTACAGAGCCAAAAATTGCCCTAAAACATTTTTAGGCTTTTAAATCCCCTTTTTTTTAGGCTTTCCAAGCTCAACCCTCCTTGGGAACACCACAAGAACATCAGAATTCCATTACAGAATTTCAGGCTGAAACTTAAAAGTCCTTAAACTCAAAATTCCATCTTTGCAGAGCCAAAAATTGCCCCCAAACCCACTTTTTTAGGCTTTTAAATCCACTTTTTTTTAGGCTTTCAAATCCACTTTTTTAGGCTTTCAAATCCACTTTTTTAGGCTTTTAAATCCACTTTTTTTTAGGCTTTCAAATCCACTTTTTCAGGCTTTCAAATCCACTTTCTTTTAGGGTTTTAAATCCACTTTTTTAGGCTTTCAAACCCACTTTTTTTTGGCTTTTAAATCCACTTTTTATGGTTTTCAAATCCCCTTTTTTTTAGGCTAAATTTTAAATCCGCTTTTTTTAGGAGAACCCTGGAGAACCAAGGTAAGGAGGGAGCTTGGAGTAAGTGGAAGGTGTTGGAAATAAATGAGCTTTAAGGTCTCTTCCAACCCAAACCATGCCAGGATTCCATGATTTATTCCCAGATAATGGGAGGCAAGGATCTGACCAACCCAGCAATGGGACAAGGGCTCTCCAGGATGGAACATCCTGGGTTTCCTGTCCAGGATAGTCCTGCTTTTCTCACATCCCACATTCCAAAACACGACCCTGGAGGCCGTGGAACGCCACCTAAAAACCAATTCCGACGCCTGAGGAAAAACACATTCCACGGCCAGTTAGGACAAACACTTCCACATCAAGTATCCAGCTTTTATCACCACGGGCACACCCAAAATCCAAATAAAAAGGGGAAATGAGGATCCGTGCCACAACAAACTCCTGCTGCTGTTGAAATCCTGCCCTCCACGTCCTCTCTTTTCCCGGGAAAAGGATTCTGGAGCAGAGAAATTGCATTTTCCTAAATATCCATCCAAAACTGCCAAGGCAAAGCCTGGCACTGGGAATATTAAAAAAGACACGACAGCACCGTGGTCAGCTCCAAATCGGATTTATCCCACAGATTTTTTTTTCCATGTCTGCAGTTTCCAGACTGAAATTTCTGTCTGCCCATCCAATAAAGAAAAGGAAATTAGGAGTAAAGGGAAAGCACTTGGCATTGCGGAGATGCTCCCATGTTTTCCACCAGCCACTAAGAGCACTTCCATATTTTATTTCATATATTCGAAGTGGCATCTTTGACAACATTAATTTATAACAGGAGATTTAAGGGGGGGAAAAATTGATTTAGAGGGATATTTCAGCTTTCTTATTCCGGGATTTTTCCTTGGAGCCGAAGCAGATGTTCCTGTTTCCTTAGACCGTGGTTGTTTTCTTCCCTTCTGGATCTGATATTTTGCTTATTGGGAAAATATTTGCATTCTTTTCCATGCCAGGCTGAATTATCAGCTCGGTTTTTTTAATGAAAAAGTGATTTAGCTCATCCTGCAATGTTCTCCAAAATGAAGTGCTGTGAAGTGAGGTGAAAGTGGCAACTCCAGCGTTTTCTCCCAACTTCTCCTGGTAACTTCTTTCCCAGTTATCAAAAACTCCTTTAATTACGCGGAGTGATCCTTGCAGCACTCCAGGGCTGCCTCTTGCTGAACACTTTGGGAAGTTTTTATCCAATTCCATCCTTCAAAGGCTGCAATTAACGAGGAGAGCCCTGCTCAGTAACCCTGCTTCCAAAATCCCGGCACTTCCCGCAAGGAATTATCACTTCACAGGGAGCAGCTCCGTGTCAGGGCCCTTGTGTGTAACACCATAAAAAATCTGGCTCTTCTGGGCAAATTATCCAATGCTGAAGTTGCAGAGGGAATTGAAAAAGCAGAAATTCTAAAATATTGGGATGTGGGCGTGTCCCAGGGTGTTCCAAGAGGAATCCCAACCTGGATACATCCAGCCTCACCAGGAAAATCACAATTCTGAGCAGTTCTGGGAAATGACAGCAACTGAAAATGGAGTCTTGATGTCAAAAGCCGCCAGAGGACGGAATTCCATGGGATATTGGGAAGGAATTCTTGGTTGGGAGGATGGGGAGGCCCTGGAATGGATTTCCCAGAGAAGCTGTGGCTGCCCTGGATCCCTGGCAGTGCCCAAGGCCGGGCTGGAGCAGCCTGGGACAGTGGGAGGTGTCCCTGCCATGGTGGGGGTCGGACTGGAGGATTTTTAATCTCCCTTCCCAACCCAAACCAGTCTGGGATCCTGGGATTTTGCAGGGTGAGGCCTTGAGGCATAAAAGGATCATTTCCAGCTCATCCAGGATATTCTTCCACCCTAACCTAAGGTCCCTTGGAAAGAACAATGTCCCAACAACCCCCAAATATTTTATTTCTGGGCACCCAGTGCTGCAAATATAAAAATTCAACACAAAAATTCTCCAAGTCACAGGAGCCACGCAACTTCTCCGCAAGATTTCCTGGTTTATGGTCAGGATGTGTTTTCCTCGGACAAAAAATGCAGATTAAGAGGATGCACAACTCACTCGGAGCCTCCCAAACCATGAAATCCCCACCCAGCTCCCTGAATGCCCAAGGAGCAACAGGAGAGGAGTTTTAAACTCTCATTTTTTGGGATTACTTTGCTGGAAAGCTAAAGGGCACCTGTATTCCTGGAAAAAGGCAGCAGGATTTAATTACTACATGGATTTGACAGCAGGGATTATCCTCCCTGTAAAATTTAAAGCAAAATGGCAACATCTTTCTTCCAGCTGGAGAATAGAATTATTAAAAACATTTTAAAAATCTGTTTTTCAACCTGTCCTCGTCACCTCAGGAAGGAGCAGATCAAAAATTTCACATTATCCAAGGAACAGAATATTTTCTTGGAATTTTTACTACAATCAGACACTCACCTGCAATTTTTTTTACATGAAATATATGAGCATTCATCATCGTAGGAACTGAAAATCACAATGGGTGGGGTTGGAAGGGACCTTAAAGACCATCCAAGGATCTCATAATTAATGTTTCTATTGATTAAATGAAGACTGATTACTCTTAACCTTAATTGCTGACAGGTAAAAGGTTAAATTTGGTTCAGGAATTCAATTAAACACATGAATTCCACATAAACCTGAAGCAGCTGAAGCTGAGAGGCGAACACAGGGACATCTCCACAGGCTGAGTCACAAATCTGTATTTTTTTTTTAATAAATCCAAATTTTTCCCCTTTTTAACGCTCATTTACACCTGAGCTGATGCAATAAATCCCCAAATATTGCCCAGGGATTTTCAGATCACCACAGACCATTCCAACAGCAAATTACTTCAGCTCTAGAACCTGAAAATAATTATCCAGTTAATTCCTCACCAAAATCCCCATTGTTCCCAAGGGGCTGCACGCAGCCAGGAGAATTAGGGAATAATAAACCTTGGCTAGAAAGGTTTATTATTAATTCTGGATGCAGAATACTCAGAAAAGCAGCAAAAATCCCAGATTGGTTGGGATTGGGAGGGTCCTTAAGGATCATTTCATTCCAAGCCTTGCCATGGGCAGGGAAACATTCCATTAAAGAAGGATCCCAGATTTCTGCACTCCTTGATTCATCCATGAATCCCTGCCAGAAACACCTGGAGACAGGCAGGTAATACAGATTTTCCCATGAAACCTTCCCATTTCACACCAGTATTTTTAATGAGGACAACAAAATGAACGCGCTTCCTTCTGCAGGAAGATCCCACATAAACTCTGGCAAATAAATTCCTTTTTTTTTGTAAATATCCTCCTTCCAAGGGGCCTTCAGAAAGGAGCTGGTGCTGCTTCGAAGGACACAGGAACCTCCAGATTCCTCACTCCTTATTCCCCATCCCAAAAGAGCCTCTTGGAAAGACACTGCCACTTTTTTGAGGTGAGTTTTCCTAACTTTTCACGGATCACCAGACACACAGAGAGACCAGAGTGATGGGATGAGTTGGTTTTCCCGCTCAGGGTGTGGAAGATCCTTTTCCATGCCTATCCCAGAGCTTCCCAGGCATGGATAGAGCGGAAAGCAGGGAAAGGGAAGCTCCGGCTCTCCCTCTGTGGGCTCCCAGATCCCTTCCCCCAGAGCTGAGTCACTCGGATCATCCATTCCAACCTCAGCTTCCCAGTTACTATAACAACTTAATGGATTTCTTCTCGTTATTAATTACATTCGGCCCTAATCTGCTGCTCCAGGATCAGGGGGAAGCACTCCAGGGGAGCTTCCCTTTTCCCTTCTCCCTTCCAAAGGCTTTTCATCCCCAGCTCGCTCCCGCATTCAGGTGCTCCCCTCATGAATCTGCTTCCACGGAGATAAGGAAACGCTCAAATTCCTCCCTTTGAAAACTCAGAATAGAAGGAAATGGGATTTTTTCCTCAAAACAAACAAGATGCCCGAAATAAAACTGCAAAATCTGGGCCCTCAGCTGTTTTCCCGCAGCGAATGTGGAGCAGGGAACAGCTTGGAATATGATCCACCCCAGCACAGAGAGAACGAGCCCTTTGGAAGCAAAGCTGGGAGCCAGAGCAAAGGAGCAGCTGGAATCTGATTTATTGGGTCTGAACTGCACATCCTCGGGCCATGAACAAACCTCTGCTGCTGGAAAAGGCAGGAAAAGGCAACAAACTCCAGGCCAATCCCAAGGTCCCGAGGTGCTGGAGTGAGCAGAATGAGCCCCTTTCATTTTCCTCTGGATCAGCCTGGGAGCCGGAGAGCTGAAGGGACACCTCTGCCCAAGGGACGAGAACAGAGGGATTTCCCCTCCCTTCCCTTGGCAGCACCATGGGATGGGGAGGATGGAAAAGTTTCCCCAGCCTGGAAAGCAGGGAAGGACGGCAGGGAAAGAGGGCACTGCCTGCTCCATTCCCACAGGGATCAAACAGCGCTGACCCCACAGAATCACAGAATTCCAGACTGGTTTGGGTTGGGAAGGACCTTCAATTCCATCCCATCCCACCCCTGCCGTGGGCAGGGACACCTTCCACTGTCCCAGGCTGCTCCCAGCCCCGGCCAGCCTGGCCTTGGGCACTGCCAGGGATCCAGGGGCAGCCACAGCTGCCCTGGAAAACCTCAATGTTATCCTCGCAGTAAGGAATTTCTTCCCCCTCCCCACATCTCTCCCACCTGAATTCTCTTGGCTTGGGAACAGCCTGTGCCTCCCCACAAACGACTGCAGGTCTCTGATGGAAGCTTTGGCAGATTCCCAGAGAATTTATAAATGAAAATTCCAATATCACTTGATCCGTTTATTTTTAGAAATGCGTCTCCTGCTCGCTGAAAGAAGAAAGTCCCACTTCAAATGCCAGCCCAAAAATATAAAAACCACTGGGTGCACTGGAGAACCTGAACTTCCTGCAGCTGGAACAGCTCAGGAATGAAGCCTTCCTGCTCTTCTCTCCATTTAATTTCCCAGTTTTAGGCATGGAATGCAGAACTGAACTCATCTGCAGAGCCATCAAAACACAGGATAATTTTAAGCCCCCAGCCAGATGGAGAACACTCCTCTGCAGGAAAAGGGAAGAAGATCTGAGCCCACAGAATTCCAACAAGGAAAGAAGCCCTCTCCAGATATTTTATATTAAAAAGAATCATGGAAATGATGATTTGATTATATTTAGTGTGAAAACCTGCACTGCTTTAGTCACCAAGTCACACGTAAATACAGGCGGAACATTTTTATGCTGCCTCCAATTTTTTCCATCTCAAACGACAAATTTCATTGGATTTCATTCCTCTGATTAAAGGGCAGTTGTTACACACCTACAAATACCCTTTAAAAACCCATCAGTGCAACCACACTTCCAAGAAAAACTAATGGAAGTGTGGGTCTGAAATCCAAACCAGCACAAAGCAGCTGCAGGAATTCCCAGCATCAATCCAGGCACAACTTCCTTGCTCCCAAAGGCACAGTATCCATAAAAATCCCCAAAATAGGTTTGGTGTCCTGGAAAGTTAAACGAAGTCTGGTTTATCCAACCAAAAATGTAGGAATTGCTCTACTGGGAAGCAAATGCCCAGCACCAAACTGGTGCTGGATCCACGAGACAGCACAGGATGGACAAAAAAAAGGAATAATTAAACATCTCTGCTGAGGAAAATGGGAAAAGGAATAGCCAGGAGTACTCCAGGGACTGCACTGTATTCCAGCCTGATCATACAGGGAAATATGGGAAGGGAGAAGGGAATTTGGGGGGGATTGGCTGCCTTTCCATGAGAAGAATTTGGGAGATTTCTCCTTCTTGTTCCTGGTTTTATAAACAACCAACCCCAAAAATGCTGCATCAATTCCTCCTCCAGCAAAATCCACCCCAGGAACACCTCAGGTCATGGAAGAAATCCAGTATTTCATCCAGGAAAACTCACCAAAGCTTCTTAAAAGTCAGGAAGAGTCTGCTCAGAGCTAAATCATCATTTTTTAATCATAAAGCATCTCTGGTTTTCCATGAGTCTAAATAAATCCCTTATCCTGCGCTGAGGAAATTCCTCCTAAATTTTCCTACACGGAACTGACTTGAGGAATTAATTACAATTATTTGACGTGACAGGAGTCTTGCACGAAAAGAGTGTTAAATATTTTTATACTGAGAGTGAGTGATTAAAAAACAAGGGAAGACGAAAAAAAAAATGTATTTTTCTCCTTCCTTTCAGTGCCTGTGAGTGGATTATTTTCCCCTTTTTTAAAAATATCTGATTTTCTGGGAATATGGCTCCAGAAGGAAACGAAGAATTAGGTAAAATAAATGTTTATTTTTATAGTTCTGCTGCCCGACTTCATTTGAACACTGCCTTGTACTTGCTTTTCTGGGAAAAAGGCACGGAAAACTTTCCATTTGGAATGGAACTGATTCATCAGTGACCCACAAGCAGCTGGGAAAAAACCCCACAATGTTCCCATGGCCCCTGAAGGAATAACGAAAATGGGACAAACACAGGCCCAGTTCTCCCACAGAACTGGACACACACAAATAACACCTCAAACTCTGGAAGCACAGGCAGGGATTTCATGGATTCATTAGGAATGTGCAGGGAAAGGGGCTTGGAATAGGAATTTTGGGATGGATTCCAGAAAGGAAAGGCAAAAAGAATTTCCAGAAAGAAGGGAAAGAAAAAGCGACACAAAACCAACAGAGGAATATTCCCTTCTCCCAACGTGGCACACCTGGGAAGAACCAGTGGGAAAGGGCATCCCAGCAATTATTTTGGATGAATAATAACAGTTATGGCAGCGGGAGACACTTTTCCTGGAGTTTCCTACGAGGAGCCTCTTTTGGAATTGTCTCAAGCAAGAGCCTGCCATGGAATCCTTGGGATCAGCGGGATGCTGCTCCACCTCACGGGAACCCCGGCTCTGCTCTTCCTGCCCTGCACCCCACTCCTGGAGAGGCCTCTCTCCAGGGATAACAACTTGGGACAAGCTTCCTGCCCTCCCCTGAGGATCCCAAAAGATCCACAGAGAGTTTTCCAGTGGGAAGAGCAGCACCTCTGGAAGGAGCAGTGCCGTGAATCCAAGCTCCCCAAGTAACATCCCACATCCTGCTCTGCCCCTACCCAAGCTGGTGTTACTGGGAATTCAAACACCAGCAGCCATTCCCAGATGGAAAATGGAGAATCCTGCGCTGTTCCAGTGACACTTTTCCAGTGTCAAATGGGGATGTGTTTCCTTCCGGGCAGGAGTGGGTTTAGGCCCGGCACCACAGGCCCCGGGAGATTCCTGATCAGTATTCCTGAGCACGCTGTGCATCCCAAGAATCCGCTTTTCCTTGAGCAGAATCCCAGCAAACAGAGCAGCCTCGCCCGGGAGGTTTCCATGTGTCCTACACTCACTTTCTCCTCAAGAGCTCTCGTGCTGCTGGATCATTTTCTGCTTCTCTTTTGAGCTGCTGCTTTCAGAAACGGAGACTCCCGAGGATTCATCCTTTTGGATTCCTCTCTTCCCCAAGTTCCTGCTTCCACTATTTATAGGAATGTAAAGGAGCAAAATCCTCAGGCAGCTCCACTCAGGCTGTTTCCAGCAGCTTCCCTGTTTCAAAAACAGCCAGGGAATGTTGTCCCTACAGCAGGTCGAGATTCCCTCTGGATTTAGGAGAGCTCAGGTGAATTCTCCTGCAGACCTGGCTTTCCTCTTTCTTTCCTCTGCCTCAATTTTGCATTTCCTTTCTGGAATTCATCCCAAAATTCCTATTCCAAGCCCCTTTCCTACACTTTCATAATGAATTCATTAAATCCCTGCCTGTACTTCCAGAGTTTGATGTGTTATTTGTGTGTGTCCGGTTCTGTGGCAGAACCCTTGGAAGTGTCCCTGTTGCAAGGAGCTCCTCTCCAGATTTATCCTCCACATTTCCCAAGTGCTCTAGCAACCTCCGATTTTCTGTGCTGTTTATTCCAGTGGGATGCAGTCTGTGGTTTCCTCGAGCAATGACTGAATTACAAAAGCGAGAACGGGACAAAAATCAATGGCAAGAATTTATTTTTCCATCTGAGCATGGTCCTAATCCTCCCCCAAAGCTCAGGAGGGATTTATCCCTCGGTGCCCATCCTGCAGGCAGCAAATATTCAATCCAGATCAATGCGAGTGACTCAGAAGCTGAGCTTTGTTTAGCAACGACAAGGTTACAGAAGGTTCCCTTCCATCAAGGGAAATTTCTTCCTTTTTTCCTTTCCATCTCAGACTTTAGGCACTGAAGCTGATTCCTGCACATCAGTGAGAAAACACCACGGCTCCAACAGCTCCCGGATTCCTTAGGAGCTTCAGGCAGTGCCTTTATTTGCCTTAGCTCCCAGAGGGAACACAGCTCCTTGGATGTGCCAGAGGCACCTGAGCTCACCGAGGAGCCCAAGCAGAAACAAAACTGAGAATCTGCTGGTTATTTACCCAAGCAAAGGGTCAACTTCTTGTTTACAGGTTCAGAACCACTGAAATAAAAGCACAGCATCCAAAAGGATCCTGAGGAGCAAATCCTCAGGCAGCTCCACTCAGGCTGTTTCCAGCAGCTTCCCTGTTTCAAAAACAGCCAGGGAATGTTGTCCCTACAGCAGGTCGAGATTCCCTCTGGATTTAGGAGAGCTCAGGTGAATTCTCCTGGCTTAGAAACCCCCCTGGCATCAGTTTATTCGCTGTTCCCTCTCTGCTGCGCTTCCCTGGCTCTCTGGAGTCTCCAAGGCGGTATTGTTTCCTTGGATTTATTTTAGCTGACCTCTCGTTCCCCTCTTCTCTCTTCCTACGCCTTCGCTTGTAGCACAGCGAGCTCTGGCCGTTGTTTCACAAGATCTGCCTTGAATACCTCGTGAAAAAACATCCTTTTATTGCCAGCAATCCCTGTCCTACTTCCCGCAGGCCGGGAAGGGTTGGGTGAGGAAGGTCTCAGCACCTCCAGCAGCCTTTCATGTGTTCATTGTGGTCCTGAGCTGCTCCCCAACACCTCCTGCACGGGAGGCAAAGCCTGTGCCAGGATCAGCAGCTGCTCCCACCAAATCTGCTGCCAAAATCAGGTCAAACGTGGGGTATTATCCCCCAGTAAATTAATGAGAGAGCAAATGAGGCTGAATTAACTCTTTGGCAGCTGGCTCAGCTCAGTGGAACGTTCTCAACAGCTGTCTGCAAATGAATATTCCAAGTATTCCTCAAAAACCTCATCTCGGAGCCTGCATCCATTGGAACGGAGCCCAGCTCCTCCACAGAACGCGAAACCACCGAGGAGGTTGTCCATCCTCTTCCAGGACACTCCGAGAAACAAAGGGGACATCAGTCCCCTCAGCTGCTCTGATGTGGAGGATCCTGGTGGCTTCTGCTGCTTTTCTGCCACCCGAAATTAATTTAGTTTATCACAGAGGGGATCATCCACTGAAATACTGGCATTTCCTCACTTCTCCTGCAGCCCACAGGACAACAGGAACGCTGCGACATTCCTTGGGCAACCAACAGAGCTGAGGGAAAAATCCCAACAGGGAATCCCAGAACCACAGCAGGTTTTAATGGAAAACCAGGCCTTAACTCCAGCTCATCTCCAATCCAAAGGGATTTTGCCTCTAGCCCCCGCAGTTTAAAGACCACAATTCAGCATTTTTCTGTTGTTCAGCCCTAAAGGTACCAAGTTTTATAATTCTACCTCAAATAAGCAATTTTTTTCTAATTTTGCTCTATAAAATATCTCACTCTATGCAATATCTTTGCTCCACGCCATCCCAATTCCCAGCGTGTATTTTCAGCACCACCAAGATTGTCCTTAACTTCTTCCAGGCCCTGGATCTGCCTTGGTTCCACTTCATTCCCACTGGTAAAAATATCCACAGCCCTCTTTGCTCGGCTTCCAAAGAGGAGAGAAAAATCAGGAAAGAAAATGGACGGAGGGGAGGAAAGAAATCCCATAATCCACACGCACAGAACCCCACACGGACAGACAGAAAAGGGAGAAACAAAGACAAAACCAGGGGAACTTTCTGGATTTTTCCACCCCCGAGTTATTTATAAACAAAGTGTATCCTTAAGTGCCCAAACACGAGGAAAAGCCAAACTCAGTGTGCACAGAATGACATTTTTTTAAGCACCTGAATAAGCACAGATTTAATCCGGCCTCATCCTCTAATCTATTTTCTCATCACTGCCAGCAGTGCCAGATGCTGCACCAGAAAGTGCGGGAATTCCACTGGAGGCAGACATGGAATTATCTGCTCTCCCAGGAAGTTCCCTCTTCTTTCTCAGACTGGTTTCAAACACAAAGGATAAACCATTTTATCTTTTTTTTTTTTTTACTGTTCTCTAAAAATTGACTTTTTACATTGGCAAAGTTGCTCAGACTTCCGGAGATTTCTGTGATTTACAGGGATTATTTGGCCAGGTTTTGTGCTTCAAGAACACCCTGGCAAATGGGCCCTTGGTCTAATTAGACACCTAATGAAAAATTAAGTTAAAAGATTAAATTCAAAGGCTTGGATTTTTCAATTTTGCTGCATAACCAAGAAAAAAAGTTCTTAATTTACTTTCTCTGTACCATTCATCAAGCTCCTTCTAAGATTTTAACCTGAATAATGGATATAGCTTGAATTATTTGGGATATGATGGGATGAAGGGCTCACAGATGAATGGAACACTCCGAGATGTAACAGGAAACACAGCCTGGCTTTCCCTGCATGTTTTTAGCAGCAGCAGGATGGTACCAATTTGTTCTTTTTTTGTAAAAACAAGCTTTAAGCTGAAAGCTGTTTTCATAATTAAAGAAATTCAGCTCTAATTCACCTACCCCAGCTCAAGCATCCCCCTGCATCGCCTGAAACCAAAACACTGCAGCAGCAAGGAGCCCAAAGTGAAGCTGACAAATTATTTTCATTCTCTAAACTGAGGGAAAGGGGGAAAAAAACCCAGAGCATGAGTAATAACATCAGGTTAAAATCCTTTTCCTTCAAAGCAGTATTTCATATCAATATCCACTCATCTGTTTGCAACAGCCATCAAGTTTAAGGGAGATTTTTCACCTCATTATTTGTCCTACACCTTCCCAGTGTTGTTTTTTTTTTTCCATCTGCCAAGGTTGTATTTATCCCACTGCCATAATTACACAATTTTATTTGCTAAGGGAACCATATAAAGATTGAAAATTGGAAAGACAGGCACTTAATTTAAAGGAATAAAGGTGTTTCCAAGCCTGGTTTTGTCACTGCTTTTCCCAAATGTTTCAAACTTCCCACATCTCTCCAGGGACAGCTCCACGTGGATCATTCCAAGGAAAGGATGTTTGGGTGAAACAAACCATGCCAATTAAAACCTGCCATTTTAGGCAGGATTTTCCAGCTCTATCCGTGGCTATCCATTTCAAATATGGGAATTCCAGGGAGGTGATTGGAATGACTTTTTAAAGGAGCCTTGTGTTCCCAGAGACGATTACTCAGCTAATCTGGGTTAAGCTTCCTGATGGATAAATCAGGATTTGAACGCTGAACAAGGAGAGGTTTCCATGTGACGTGGGAAGAGCTGGGAAGTAAATACAGAAGTGGTGGAGGAAAAACCTGAATATGTTTTTGGAGAAAACAGCCAACAGGGCTCAGTATCATCCTTTACTTCAGGTTCATATTAAAGTGTTGCATTAAAAATTATTTCCTGGAATCTAAAATTCCAAAAACGACAATAAAGCAGGATACAGCTGTACCCGGAGCACCTGAGCAGGCAGAAGAAAACATTAAAATAGATGAGATGACAACAGAAACAGAGAATTACAATGAATAATCTGCCAGGAAAGGCACTCGTTGTACTAACGAGCTTTTATTCCAGATGATTTATAGATCACAGATTTGTTCATAACCTTTTTAACCATCCTCTCTGGAGCTGATAATGAAGGACATAACAAATGAGTGCCTTCCTCAAAGTGGCCTAAAAAAGTTCTCTGTTCCACTGGATTTACTACCTGCAAATGCAATTATTCATCTTATTCACTGCTGCTTCTTATGGACACCAGAATTCCAGAGGGAAAAAAAATAAAAGGCATTGTATGGATTCTGCTGAAAAGAATCTCATACAAGACAGATCTACCAGGAATTCTTTCTTTGGTTGAGGTGATCTCTTGGGATGTCTCCTGTTGCAACAGATTCTGAACATCACACAAAACAACTCAGTGCCCTCGTGGCTACATCCCAGCCCCAGAGATCACAGCAAACACCTCGTTCCTTATCAGAATTGATTTATAGCTCCTCAGCCTCCACCTGAGGAGGGGAAAAAGCTCCTCTCTGTGCCCCACGGGCTCTCGGGCAGCTGATGTGGAGCCACAGCAAGGCGACAACTCCCAGATCCTCCCTGAACTCACAACTCCCACCAGGCTCCGAACTGAGAAAAGGAGGCTCAGGAAAAACAAACTGACTCAAAGCACATGTCAGGGAAATGATGCAGAGGAAATGTCTCCGGGAGAGGAGCATCGGGAGGGCTCATCCCACACGGAATTCCGAGGATCGGGGGTGCAGATCGCTCCCGAGGATTTTGGGATGGGGCTGGCCTGTTGAGGAGGGGGGATCCGGCAGGGCAGCCCCCATCCCACGGCGCTGGGGAGGCACAAACCCCGGGAATGCGATTCTGTGGAACGCGATGCTGCCACACGGCAGCCTCAACGCCGCCAGGATAAAATGAGCGATTCCAACAGAAATTCGAGGCAGAAAGAATATAGGAAGAACTAGAAGGGATACAAATATATATATAGAATATCTAGAAGGTGCAGAGAGCACAGAAATAAAGTAATTTAAAAAAACAATTAAAGTGTGTATCCGCTGTCCGGCAAACCGTAACCCTTGTTTGTTTGGGGGTTTTTCTCTTAAGGCCATGTGATTCCCCACGACAAAACTTAACTGAGGCCACCCAACACCCCACAAGTGACTCAGTCCTTGGGTTCCATCGGCCCCGCGGCCCCGGGCACGGAGCAGGGGCCGGAACCCAGCGGGACCCCCTAAGGGCCGGGCAGGGCCGGGCAGGACAGGGCCGGGCAGGGTCCCCTCACAGCCCGGTGCCGCCTCAGCCCCGGCCCCGGGCGGCGGCCGCGGCCCCACAGGCGGGCAGCGCTTACCTTCGGCGGCGGCGGCTCTGGGGGCTCCCCGCAGGTTCCTCTCAGCTTCCCCTCAGGCTCCCCTCAGGCTCGCGCAGGTTCCCCTCAGGTTCCCCTCAGGCTCCCCTCAGGCTCCCGCGGCCCCTCAGCGCTCCATGGCTCCGGCGCTGGCGGCGGAGCGGCGGCCGCGCTTCCTCAGCGCTGCGGAGCGAGCGGGGCCGGCACCGCGGGCAGCGCCGGCGGCTCGGCTCGCCTCCTTCCCTGCCTCCCCTTCGCTCCTCGGTCCGCTCCTTCCCTTCCCTTCCCTCTCCTTCCCTGCCTGCTCCTCTCCTTCTCTTCCCTCTCCGCTCTGCTCCTTCCTTTCCCTTCCCTCCGCGCTCGGCTCCGCTCTCCCCTCCCGGTTCCGTCCGTCCCGCCCCGCTCTCTGTCCCTCCCCCGCCGCAGCCCCGGCCCCGGGTCCCCCCCGGTCGGGTTTGAGCCAAGGCGAGCTCCGGGAGCAGCTCTGCAGCAAATCCTGCCGAATTCCAGCCTGGATGGGGCTGGGAGCAACCTGGGCTAGATGGGGCTAGAGGGTGGCATCCCTTTCCCATGGCGGGGGTGGCATGAGGGGAGCGCTGAGGTCCCTCCCAACCCAAACCAGTCTGGGATTCCAAGGAATCAAGCACGAATTTATCGGTATCGGTGCATCCAGAGGGGCAGAGCAGGAGCAGGAAGCACCTGGTGGTGGTTTGAAGACTCTCCCTAGGGAATGTTGCCCGGAGCAGAGGACGCTCCGCACCCAGGGGAACGAGCAGGTACAAACCGGGACACGGCCGTGGCACAGCTGGGCCAGGCTGGGATGGGATTTTGGGATGGGATTTTGGGATGGGATTCTTCCCTCTGAGGGACGTGAGGCCCTGGCAAACAAGAGCCGCTCACCTCAAAGATTTAATGGCAAAGTGTCACATCTCACACCTGTGGGAGCTGCCGCCTGGTCACACCACCCCAAACACCCAGCAGATAAAGGATAGTTCTCTTTTTATGGTTTGTCACAGTAGGAACTTCTGTTTGATCCTAAACATGAGATCTTTGGGTGTTTGATGTCCTCATCAAAGGCCAAGTTTCTGGAGTAATAACATGAAGAACTTGGCTCACGTGGGAAAAGAGGAATTTTCTGGTCTTCAGGGCTGAGGAGCAGCATTTAAAAGGCTTAAAGAACCCACCCCAACTCCCCAAAACCGCAGAGTCCAGCAGAGAAAAATAAAATCTATTCATTATAAAACCTTTTAAATGAAGAGTTAAACTGGTTATTTGTGGATGACACACAGCCCCTTGATTTTTTCCAGGGATTCATGACTGCAGCCTCTGAAAAGTGAACAGAAGGCTGCTGTGCTGGGATTCATGCTCAAGTGCCATCCCATGGCCCAGTATCCCACAGACCCACAGGCCAGACCACAGCAGATCGTGATAAACCAGTCTTTATGCAGGAAAAGAACAATATTGAATGAAAGTTTTGTGCCATGTAATCATACAGAGGAGAAAAGATTGTCTGTCCAGCTCAGTAAAATGAAGAGTTAACTATTAATTGAGAGATTTCTATAACATACAGGAGTTCCTTTTAAAATATAAAACTAATTATCAATCAAATTTCAACATGCCAATACCTTTTACAAAATTTGGGCTGCAGTGAGGAGAACCAAGGTGAATTTTTCCCCCTCTATTCTGCCATGGACACAGAGTAAGGTGTGAGGAATCTGGTCCAGAGTCTGCTGTGCAAAGGTGTTAAACTCTGTGAAACTCCACAGAGAAGTCACTTCAGCAATCCCTCCCTGGATTCTAGGTTTAAAGCTTGTGGCTTAGGCTCAGGCAAATCCTTGGAATATTTACGAGCTGTCTCTTATCTGTAAGCACTGAACAACACAAATCATGGCAGGATACAGAATTCCCAAATGGCTGAAAGAAACTCTGCTCTTCCAGACTACAAGGCCAGGGAAATTCAAGTTTTGCTCTTGGTCATTCCCAGCCTTCAGGCAGCACATCCAAGCTTTTCAACTCCCTGGCAACAGGAAAGATCAGCAATCCTGCTTCAGGCAGCGATTCAGAGTGATGGATGCAATTCCAGAGCCCGGGAACAGGCAGCTGAGCTTCACCCTGGCGAGAAGGATGGGGCTGCTCCTGCTGTTTGTGGCAGGCAGCAGCAGCTCCCAGCGTTCCTGCTCTCTTCCTTGGCTGGCTGACATCCTCCTGGAAGCTTGGATGCAGGTAGGGAAGGCTGATAGCAGGAGGATGAAATGAAGGAACTCCTCAGACCTGTGGCTGCAATCGTATCACGGGCTCGTGTCATTGTTATCTCCCTCCTCTGGGTCTGCCAAGCCACCTCCAACAAGTCATCCCTGGCACTGAGATATTCCAGAGGCCCTGAGCATTCCTGATCCACACCAAAGTGGATCCTGAGAGCTGCAGCACTCCCTGATCTGCCTCTGCCCTGCTGCAGTTGCCAAATGCCACTCACAGGCACCAATTCTTCATTCTCGAGAAGCTCGAACCATCCTGAAGGGCTTCAGATCCATAAATCTGGCTGAGATCCCGCCAGCCTTGGGAAAAGGTCACTTCCCAGTGGCCAACACTGTGCAGCCACTGCCTTTGTCCTGATATTCCTGACCCCTTCCCTAGTGCTGGGCAGTGGAGGGATGGTCCAGCTTTGTTTCTGGGAAGCAGAACTGTCTCAGGACCAAACCTGTGGATGTGGATCCTGCGGGGATTTGTTTTCTCTACGAGAAAAAAACCAAAGCAATGTTTGTGTGGAAGAGGCTGGGGGGAAAGTCCATCTTCCTAAAATAGGAAAACTGTTGCACTCATTTCATTTTTTTTTTCCTGAGGAGACTGAGAGGGAAAAAAAATAAGCTGGCAGATGTCTGTGGTTGTGCTGAATGCACTCAGATCCTTGGGTGATAAATGTGGCAGGAGAGCTGGTGCAGAACAGGATAAATGGATTTGGTGAGGTCCTGTCAAAGGATACATTTCCCATTAAAACAGGAAGGGAGCACAAGGAAATGTGTTTGGAATGAGAATGGCTGATATCAAGCAGAAGGGGGTCCTGGTTCCTGTGCCCTCCACCACCCCCAAGGCAGTCTCAGAACCTCCACTGAGACCATTTTGGGGTATTCAACACAAGTTTCTGGCTTTGCTCTGGATTTGGTGCCCTCCCCGCTCCAAAATCCCTCTTTTCAGGGAGGACCAGGACATTTCTTGGCACTGCCCACACCAAGCAAAGCCAGCCAGTGAGTCCCCACAGGATTTTTTCCCCTGTGTGCCCTCAGCTCATCAAACCCAGATGTCTTTGTCATCTTCTCTCCTCTTCCATAAAGATCTTGGTGCCAGGGAAAGGGATCCAGGTGAAAACCGATGGGAGGCTGTGGATTGTTGGGAGATTGATAGGACAGCATGGAAACAGGGAAAGGAAACAAATGCCCTGGATACTGTGAGAGATCCGTGAATTAATTCATTGGGCAGGCTTAATGAATGTTTGTGCTCCCCTCTCTGTCCTTCCAGCTGAAGGAGCTGAAGAAGCTCATGGATATCAAACAAACGGGAATTAAATGGGATATAACGGATGCTGGGATCTGCTGGAATTTACCCTCCCCATTTCATACCAGGAGTGGAAGAATTGTTGGGTTTGATACCAAGAGGGAGAGAAAAGCCGAGCAAGGAGGGAAGAGGTGCAGGGCAGCCATTCCATCCCTCCTTTGCTTCCTGGAGCATTATCGGGGATTTATTTGGGAGAAATGCAAGGAGCAGCAGCTGTGCGGTGAAGGATGTGCTTCCTATCCCTTCCAAAATCCCTCTGGGAGGTGTTAACGAGGCTTTGCACTCTCGGGAGTGGCTGAGGAGGCTGCCGTGGATTCCCAAATCCTGCATGTAAATGGATAAACACAACAATCCAGGCAGCTCCCCTCCAACAAGGTGGCTTCCCTAAAAAAGACCAACCAGCTTTCCTAGGAAAAGGGCAGGAGCTTATGGAACCACTGCGGCTTTTTATTACTTTTTAAATCTTTAAAAGTGCTGGGCAGTTTTTTAAGGCAGCCACTTCCCTGAAGCAGTGCCGAGGCTGGAATGGAACCAGTGGAATTCCTCATCCATAAACCAGCAGGCAGGTGCAGGAGATGGGAAGTGGGAAGGATTTGTCGTAGTCCTAAAACAACGAGGGTAATTCCATGGATGATTTCTCCTTCTGAAATAAGTTCGGAAATCCAAATATTTTGGTGAAAAACCACAGCAAGGAACATTGCAGCACTTCTGGGCTGTGAGGCTGAGATCTCAGATTCCCGTTTTCCTGGGCTTCGAGAGGGAGACTGGGCTTGAATCCTTAGCCATGGGCATCATCCCTGACAGAGCTGGGAAGTGCTGGGTGCTCTGGAGAAAAGCATGGAACAGAGCAGAAAAAATATCAGCAGGAAGGTGGATTGGGATTATGTTGTGCCTGCTTTGGAAAGGCTGGGTGTTCCCACTGCCTCAGCTTTCCTGGCAGCCCCAAAGGTGCCACCAGGATCAGGTGCTGGTTTAGCAGGAAGGACAGGAAAAGGTGGATTTTCCAGGAAAAGACTGAGAAAGGAAGAAGCTTCTGTCACTTTTCTCCTGTGCTGCAGCTTCCCCAGAGCCTGGATCAGCACAAGCTCCTCACTCCTCTTCCTCCCCCTCAGCCACCAGCCTGGCAGACACGGAGCTGACTCATCCCACTGAGTTCTTTGGGAGCATCCCAATCCCTGAGAGGGTCCACGTGGAGCTGTGGGTCAGGGCTGAGAGAGGTGCTGGGGAAAATTCTCCTCTCTGGCTGCCAGCCCTGAACCCACGGCTTGTCCCCAGCCCAGTTTATCCAGCTGGAGGAGGATTTGTGTCTGGAAGTCGACGAATTCTGCAAAAAAAAATAGCTGCTGACAAGATTTTTCATCCTGCAAAACAGCGAAGGCTGGAAGGTCCTTGGGTTTGATGAAGGAAGCTGCTAAAATTTTGTCTAATAAACACAAGTCACACACAAACAGATGTAAGAAGTCCCCACATTAAAGCTTGAATTCTTCATGGAATAGGATCCTGGAATGGTTTGGGTTGGGAGGGACCTCAGGGATTATCCAGTCCCCCCTCCATGGGCAGGGACACCTTCCACTATCCCAGCTTGCTCCAACCTGGCCTTGGACACTTCCAGGGATGGGAAACTGTGCCAGGGCCTCCCCACCCTCCCAGGGAGAGTCTGGGAAGTACACAGGGAAGGGATTTTCCTCACTGTAAAGAGCTCAGTTAATTAACACCACTTCCCTAAAACCACACCAAAGCAGTAGCCATAAAGACTTTAGTCCTTGATCCTGGGATTGGGATTTTTGGAGTGGGAAAAAGGATCACAAACTGGCAGGAAAGGTTCCACTGTTGTTTTGCCTCCAAACAAAACCAAAACAGAGCAGATTTTTGAAACAACAAGAAACCGTTCTGTGTTTTGGGCTGACACCCCTGGCTCGTGTTTCTGGGTGCTGTCACCACTCAAAGGGTCTGGGCAGGTGACACAAAGCAGGACTTGCAGGGAAATAATCTTCAGATCTCCTGAATTTCCATCTCGGCACTTTTAATCTCCCTATTTCAGCCACAGAGGCCACAGAGCTCCAAGGGGTTCCGAGCAATCTTTCCCAGCTCCAGACAGGGAATTGGACTGGAGCCCTCACAGGGGTGAGGGCAGGGCTCCTGCTCCAACATCTATTTTCACATCAACTGATGGGAAAAAGAGAAAAAGGCTCCCACAGTTATAAAATCATAGAATCCTGGAATCATTAATCTTGGAAAAGTCCTCTGAGACCATCGAATCCAATTGTTTCCCAGCAAGGCCAAGGCCACCACTGACCATGTCCCCAAGTGCCACATGCACAGGGCTTTTAAATCCTGCCAGGGATGGGGACTCAGCACTGCCCTGGGCAGCTGTGCCAAGACTGGACAACCTTTTTCCATGAAGAAATTTTCCATAATACCCACCCTGAGCCTCCCCTGGCCCAGCCTGAGGCCGTTCCCTCTCCTCCTGTCCCTGTTCCCTGGGAGCAGAGCCCGACCCCCCCGGCTGCCCCCTCCTGTCAGGGAGTTGTGCAGAGCCACAAGGTCCCCCCTGAGCCTCCTTTGCTCCAGGCTGAGCCCCTTTCCCAGCTCCCTCAGCCGCTCCTGGGGCTCCAGCCCCTTCCCGGCTACAAGACAAGCAGCAACTAAACCAATGTTTTTACTTCCAGAGCACATTCAAAATGCTGCCGACTGAACACAAAAAGAAACCCAACATCCTTCACTTCAGCTGGAGCTGTTGGAAGAAATCTCTCTGGAACCATCTCCTGCCCCAGCCAGAAGTTGTTCCCAGGGTGTGAGGGATGGTTCAGGGGGCAGAAATGGGGATCAGGGCTGGGCCCATCACTGTCCCTGCCGGTCCCTGTGCTCAGGAGAGAGTTGGTCCCCTCCCAGCTGGAGTTTTCCTGACCACCCAGCTGGAGCAGAGGGATTCCAAGCTGTTCCTGCCAACAGCAGCCGGTCTCCGACAAGCTTCTGACATTAGGCAGGCACAAGATTAAATAATTCTTTCCCTGCCAGATCTTTAATCATCGTTGGAAGCTCGAAATAAGGCTCTGAGTGCTCCTTTGCAGCCTGCTGTGGGTCTCCTGCCCACCTGGAGTTGTGTGTCCCAGATGGATGTGGGAGATCTAACAGGGAGCAGCAGTTCCTTGGCTTTCCCATCCCATCCGTTCACAGAATTATAAAATCCCATTCACGGAATTCACGGAATTCTAAAATCTCACAATGGTTCGGGTTTGGATGGAGCTCAAAGCCCATCTCGTTCCACCCAGGGCTCAGGACACCTCCCACCAGCCCAGGCTGCTCCTTCTCCTCTGCCAGATGCTGGATCCGTAGGGAAATGAGCTTCTTTGCTAGGAAAGCTCTGGGAAAGCAGCACCGGGCAGGTTTGTGTTTGTCACCTGTCCCGAACTCTCCTCATGGATTTGAAGGCACAAATGCTGCTCTTCAAGGGATTTTCAGGGATAGGAAATGAGCTTTATTTGCATCCCGAAAGGAACCATCCAGGACAATGGGAAAAGGGGGAAAAGGGCCGCTGTGTGTACAAAGGGGTAAAAAAGGGCAGACAAGACCCTTGAATGAGCTCTGAGCTGCCCAGGTGACGCTGCCGTGACCTTCACCTCTCACAGGCCCCCAGACCTCGCTGGCCACGCCTTTTCATCCCCATTCACAGCCCCCCCGGGCCGTCCCTTCCTCCACCCCTCTCCATCCCTTGTTCTTCCATTCATTCCGGCCCAGCAGGACGCTGCATCATTCCAGGAGCCATCAAGGCTGTTTTGCAGCTTCCTAGGGAGAGGCTCTCAGTGCCCGGCCCTGCTCTGCTGCCGGCAGCTCCGGCACAAGCAGCTCCTGACGGGGAGTCATTAATTAGCGGCTCCCACAGACAATTCCCTGTTTTTTGTTTGGGATCGTTAGCGAGCACAATGGCACATGCCAAACCCGCGGTTTTCCAGCCCCAAGGATGCTGTGGCTTTCCAGTTTGGCTCTTCCTGAAAGGCATTAGGGGGTTTTTTGGGGTCGTTTTGGTGTTCCTGGGGCTGTGTGCCAGTGCTGCAGTGTCCTTGTCAACAGCAGGATCTGGGCACCGGGTCAGGCGCTGAAATCCCGGTGTTTTACTCGGAAAAACCTGGATGCACTCCCCAAACAGACTGAATTCAAACCTTGACACAGGTTGCTTTGCCAGCAGAAGGAAGATTGGAGGAATGGGATCCTTCCTCTTGCAGAAATTCCCCACCAGGAACCTGCACTTTAATTCCCTTTCCTCCAGCGCGGAACACAACATCGGCAATATCCATGGCAAAAGCAGGGCCTGGGTAAGGATTTGAGTGATGTGTTAATCCCTTCTGTGCTTTAAAATCAGGGAAGGGATTTTAAGAATCATGGAATGGCCTGGGATGGAAGGGACCTTAAAGATGATCGAGTTCCGAATCCCTGGCACAGGAAAGGCTCTGAGCACAGCCCGGGATGCTGGAGAACTTCCTTGCTCCAGGAGCACACGGAAAACATGGATTTCAGTCCTTTCCCATGGAGCTGTGGCTATAAAATAAATACCTAAAAGGACAATTTTACCTTTTTTTTTGTGCTTATTTAAAGGCAAACCCTTCCCCCAGCAGCCCCCACCAAAGCAGGGGTGAATTTCCTGGGAAAACTCAACTTTCTGTGTGTTCACCTCCATCAGTCCCTCTTCCCCTCCAGCTTCCAGCTGCAACTCCCACCGGCATCCCAGGACTTTTCCTCAAGTATCCCAAGATCAGTGATCCATTGATCCCAAACTCCCAGGCAGGGAGGTGCCACCCAGGCTCTGTGGAATCCCTGGAAGTGTCCAAAGCCATGCTGGAGAGGGCTTGGAACAACCTGGGATAGTGGGAGCTGTCCCTGCCCATGGCAGGGGTGGAATGGGATGATTCTTAAAATCCCTTCCAACCCAAACCAGTCTGGGATTCTAAAACATGGAAATCGGCTTTTTGCTGCTCCAAACATCAATCCCAAATTTAAAAAAAACCAGGGGGAATTTAACTGTGGCTGCAAGTGACATGGAAAAGGGAAAATGACACGTTTGATTCATTTTCTTACATAAATGAGCTGCACTCCTGACTGCTCTTCAAAAGGAATCTGCAGGATCTTAATTTGTGCTTCAGAAGCTGCACATGGTTCCTAAAATTGCTTGGTTCAAACTGAAAAGGCCTTTCCTGCTGAGTGTGATGCCACGGCCAAAAAATCCCATTTCTCTGCAAAATGCCCAGATTCCCTGGGAACTGGCTCAGGATTGTTTGTGGCACAGGAACGTTTCTGGAGAAGCAGAACATTTTCCCTGCGAAGGAAACAGAAACTGTGCTGGGTCACTCCTGTGGCTGCTCTTGGGATGCTCCCAAATGCAATTCCCCAGGTTTCTCTTCCCTCCCCATGCCCAGGGGAAGGTGAATCCCTCTGGATGTGCCAGGCACTGAGCCCACCAGTGGCCCTGGCTGGAGGAGACCCCTCAGGGCAGAGCTGAAGGTGAAGAGCATCACTTGAAACCCATTTTTCCCCCAGCACCTCTTCTCCCAGCGCAGATCCCGGCATGACCCTGTTCCCTACTTTCTCCCTGGTTCTTGGCACGGTTTCCCAGCTCTCCTGCCAAGATGCAGCCGCAGCCCAGGAGAGGCAGCAAGCACGGCCTCCCTGCTCCAGACATTTCCAAGGGCAGCTCCTGGAACAAAGCCCCTCCCAGCCCTCCCCGGGGTGACACCTGGGTCCCTTGCAGGGACAGTTGTTCTGGGATGAGGGGGAGGTTCTTCCGGCTCCAACAAAAACTTCCTCACCTTCCAAAATCCCCAGGCACTGCCCGTTCCCACCTCCAGCTCAGCCGGGAATAAGCCAAGGGGATTTTGCTCCTGTGGCTGGAAACAGCGATCCCCACAGCCTGGGAAGGGCTCAGCTGCGGGAAACAACCTGACCTGAAGCTGAGGGAAAAAATAATGATGGAAAATAACCAGCCCCAGCTCCCAGTTTTCCCTCCCCGAGGCAGCTGCTGCCTGAGGGAGCGGCCGGAGCCGTAACCGGAGCCGTAACCGGAGCCAGAGGCAGCAGATGGAGGGTTCAGGATATGCAGATTTTGGCTTTCTGTGGGAGCAGAGCGAGGTGAGGAGCAGGATTGAATGTCCCTTCCATCAGGATGGAAATGCCAGCCTGGGAGGCAGTTTTAGGAATTATTTACGGAGCTCTGGCCTGTGCTGTGGGTCAGCACCTGGATTTGCAACACCCTTGGGAACACTGGGATTGCAGATGGGGTGTGGAGGTGCTCCAGGACAGGAACATCCAGGGAATGGATTTGATCCCTTGGTTCTACACTGATCACACCAAAATCTTCTCTTTTTGCTGAAGCAGCGCAGATTTGCTGTATTTCCTGCAGGATTTTTGCAGAGGAGATCCAGTTGTTTTCCTGAGGAGCACCACCTGCTCTGGCCATCAGGAAAATCATGGGATGGCAGCGGGAGGACAGGCTGGGCTCCCAAGGGAGGTGAAACCTGGGAATCTGCCAGTGTCCATTGAGGGAAGACCTCCTGCATGTCTCCTAACTCCCGCATTTTCCCATTTCCCAGGAAAGCCTTCCCTGGTCCCCCGGCCGATCATTCCCACGGTTAATGCTCCCCTGTCCTTATGGAATTACTGGGAAGGACTGTGCAGGCTAAAATCAACATCAGCTTTTTATTTCTTGAGGAAGATGATCTTCAAACACAACCAAATCATCTTTCTGGACCCTTCTATTAAAGGATCACTCCATTCTCCAGAGAACTGGGCTCTCCTGTCCCTTCCCAAGAGCAGGAAGTGAATCCTAAATCCAGCATCCATCACAGCTTTCCCCTGGAATGCCACAGGAACCGCAGGTTTATCTCCAATCACAGTGCCAAGTTTTGGTTCCCAACACAAAACAAGGCTTTAATTCCCTACCCCACACAGCATTTTGGAAACCAGAACAACAAATCTGTGTCACATACAGCCCCACAAGAGTCAGGTCAGCAGCTTAACAAAAACCAGCAGTGGGGCATTGTGTGTTAAGCTGGGTTTAAATTCACCCTTGCTTTGGTTTTTGCTGTCGTCAGTTTTGCCCTTTTGGTTTTGTGTCTCTGAAGTTTGACAGAAATTTATTCTTTGGAATACACAATAAATTCATCCTTCTGAACTCCTCAAAACAGTTCTCTGAAAAGGCAGGTGTAGAAAAATATTTATGAACTATGAAATAAAAAAAAAAAATAGCTTCGGCTTGCAAATAGGCGTGGGTTTGTTTTCCTGCTTATCCCAGGAAATTCAGACCTGGTTTTCCTCCCACCTGAGCCTTCCTGGCAGGGATATAGAGGCAAAGTGACTCCTCCAAGGCCATATAGACAGGTGGGATCCCCCAAGATCACAAATTCAGGGCCCTTGGATCAAATTCCAGTCTTCTCTCCCACGGAATCTTAGGAAAGAGCTTGCGAAGAGATGTCAGGGTAAAACTGCACCATTGGGAATCTTGTGTTCAACAATAAAATGTGGATGTTTCACTTGAAATACCTCGTTTCATCCCGTTACTGCAGACACAGCAAGCTGGATTCTCTTCCTCTTCCTGCAGCACTGAGCCTCTCACTCCTTGATCCATTCCTTCCCAGCACATCCAGGCTGACTTGGTGTCGCAAACCATTCCCAGGGAAACGGCACATTCCAGATTTTCCCCCTCATAAATATTTCAGGCCCCGGATCAGCTCACTCCTTGCTCTCTCACCCTTGGGGGCTCCAGGTGAAGCCTAAAACCAGAGCAAGCTGGAGAAATCAGGAGAGGGAAAACGGGGGAATGCATCAACGCCTGGAAAAACTTTAGGAATATTGAATTTTGGGGTGATTATGTCACTTTTTCTCCGTGGCCTCCTGCCCTTTGGATGTAGCCATCCGGAACTGTGGCACATAGGGAACAGCGGCTTTAGGCTTGAGGCTGCTTTGGAACTCCTTGACATTTGTTGGGATGTGCTGGAGAACCGCCCCCTCCGTGAGCAGATCCGTGGCTTGGAGCTGACATATCCCCCTGGAACTTTCCGTCAGGAAAACGTCCCTCTCGCCCTCTCCCAGGGATGTTATCCCGAGGTAACACAGGCTGCGCTCGGCGCTGCCTGCGAAAGCACCATCCAAAGGCTCCGAGAATCCCTCAGAGGAAACCAGGGAGAGAGCCCTGCTGGGCTGCCAGCCAGGGGAGCCAGGGAACACCAGGAATGCCCCATTCCCCACCTGCCAAGCGCCGCTGGAGAAAGCCCCTAAAACCATGGAATCTTCCACTAGGAAGCACCTATCGAAACAACTCCTCGGATTCGTTTTCCGTCGGCAAAGCCCGCTGGATCGGGAATTACTGATGACAGTGGCGTATTTCAGGTCACACTGAGCCGTGGTTTCCCCATCCTGGGAGCTCCTGGAGAAGCTGCTGCCCTGGAAGTGGCTGCTGGAGCACACGGAGTCACATTCCGAGTCCTGGGGGGTTGCAAATGTGGAATCAATTCCTAAAAAATCTCGCGGCTCTTCGTTTTCCAAGGCTTTGGTGACACTGATGTCTTCCAGCACGATCTCTGCCTCCAGCAGAAGAGGCTCAAATGACATTGGCTCGGGATGCTTGGCAAAGAGATGCTCCAGAGCTTCAGGCTGGAAGAAAAGAGAGATTTTAAAGCTCATTTATTATGGAACAGCTTTATTTCCCTATCCAGCTTCTGGTTTTATGGATCACAGAACCCAACACCAAAGGTCATTCCCAGGACCCTGGAATTTTGCCACATCAAGTTCTCACATCGTTTTTAAAGAATTTATAGTTCGAAATCCTCTACAACAAAATTTCCTCGGCAGATTTAATCGTTTATACATCAGCTGAAGTAACTTTCCCTGCTAAGATTGGATTATCCAGGTCAAATTCAGCCTTTCCATAGGATTTTTGGAGCATTCCCACCTGAGTAGCAGCTGCTTGTTTGAACTGAGTGAGAGAAACACCTTTATTTGGGAGAAATGCAGGATTTACTACTCCCCAACACATGCATGTGTAAATCACCCACCAGGATGGACTGAGAGCAGCACGAGAGCTCCAAGGAAAGTTCCCTTGTATTTCCTAATGAATTCAGGACAGAACAGATAAACCCAGTTTTTTTGTGCATTTACAAACCATGTTTTACAGCAGGGAAGCTGCCAAAATAATGAGGAAAATGTCAAAATACCTGGAGCAGTGGGAAATGAGAGTAAAGAGTAAAACTCTTGGGCGCTACTCAGCCCTGACTCGCTGTTGGTGACAGCTGGGCCCCGAATTTGGGATCTGTCCCACACAAATCCATCACCTTCCCACACCAGAATGAACAGGCAGCTTTTGAACAATGCAAATAACCTTTTTTCTGCTCGTGCCCCTGGTTTATCCCTAATGGAGGTGTTTGCATCCCTTCCCTCAGCCCAGCCCCTGCTCCACGGGCACCGCAGCAAGCACAGGGATGAAACCCCTCGCAGCCAAGGCCAGGGGTGTTTTGGCAAAGGCCACCATCTGTCACCTCTGCCACGTCACTCACCGAGAGCTGGCAGATATTTATCACATCCAATGCATAATCCAGAGGCCTGGGAAATGGGAGCCTCTGGATGGAGTGAACAGGGCTGGATTTCCACTGGAGACACACGGACAGAGCTGGAACAACAGCCCTGGGTGGGGGAAACAGCGGGCCCAGGGAAATACAAACCTGCTGGAAATTAACTCCTTGTGCCCACGAGCAGTTCTTGGGGTTGGGAACATCCTCCCAGAACAGCTTCTTCATCCTGAAATGTCAGGGAAAGGCTGGAGTTGGCACTGTTTCCATAGGGGCTGCACTATGCAGGGAAGGAATCTCTGCCATTTTATTTATCCACAGCACTATGGCAGTGAAATAATCATGGAGAGATTGGAAACGGCCCGAATTTAATCCGAAACATAAAAAAGGGACATTCCAGGTAGCAGTTTGGGAAAATATAAAGGGCCCAGTCTGTGCTGAATGAGCCCAACCCACAGAGCCTAAAGGGGCTCCAGGAGAGCTGGAGAGGGACTGGGGACAAGGGCTGGAGGGACAGGACACAGGGAATGGCTTCCCACTGCCAGAGGGCAGGGCTGGATGGGATCTTGGGAAGGAATTGTTCCCTGGGAGGGTGGGGAGGCCCTGGCACAGGGTGCCCAGAGCAGCGGGGGCTGCCCCTGGATTCCTGGCAGTGTCCAGGGCCAGGCTGGAGCACCCTGGGATGGTGGGAGGTGTCCCTGGGCTGGCACTGGATGAGATTTAAGGTCCCTCCCAACCCAGACCAGTCTGGGACTCCGTGACACCAGTTCAGCAGTGGCACCAGTGCAGCTGCCCCACCTGGATTTTGGATAACAAGGAACAAGGTACCTTTGGTGTGAAACCAGCAGCGCTCCCAGCAGCAACACCGAGGTGGAAAAAACAACTGGCAGAACCACGTGGAGGCTGCCACTACTCCCAGTTTCAATTCCACCTGGAAATAAAGGAGTTCAGCCATTAATGCAGCAAAATAATTTGTGCTGTGAGCAAAGAGTTTGCAACAGGGAAATAACCAACAGTAGAAACACCAGCTTAGATGGGGAAATAACCTTGAGCAACAGTTTTATTGCACACGGACAAACCTTTCCCTTGGGAATAAATAGACAAAAAGGAATTATTTTAAATAGGAATTTAATCCCTCACTCAGCTCAGCCCACAGAGAGTTTTCAAATTAAAGCTGAAGCCTGTTCACTGTTTGTAGGTGTATTACAATGATTTTATTACTATTTTTTTCCTGGTAAGACAGAGACTTTTGCCTTTAAAGGTCACTTTTACTTCATAAAACACACAGAAAAAGATCCTGGCAGTCACCTTTGGCAAACTGATCCGTGGCTCTGGCTTTGCCAACTCCTCCAGCAAACATAGGGTACAGGCTGAACTGGTACTTCTCAATCAGGATAAAGTGATCTGGAAAGGGGAAATCAGCCTTTGGAATCCAGCTTTGTTAGCCAGCTTTTAAACAATTCCCTCCACAGAGGCTCCAGGCACACACCCGAGTTCAGATCAGCCCAGAGAGGGCAATAATGGACCCATCTTCTATAGATGCCTACTGCAATATCCCAAGATTCAAGCTATTAATCCAGCATTATTCTGTCATGGAATGAACACCTTATGGAGCTACTGCAATAATTTCTAAGGATAAAGTCAAAATGCAGAGGAAATGCACATATTAATTTGAATAATTAGCTGGTGTGTTCAATATTCCAGAACTAATTTTATTGTACTGCCACAAAATGAACTCACTCCAGAGCTTCACTCTCTGTTAAACTGATTATTAATGCAACAGTCAATCCTCTAATGAGCATCAAAATTTGGTTTATTGGTCCTTACAATGAAAGACATTAGAAACAGGGAAGGGGGGAAAGGGCTCAGAGCTCAGAAATCCTACATTTTTCTGTTCCACACCAATTAACATAATGAATTTTATTTCCAAGCAAACACTCACCATAAATAAAGTATTTCCTGAGATCTGGAGGAACTCGCAGCCATTTCATCTCCTCCTCTTTGTTCAAGTTCTTCCACTCAATCACAAAGGATGTTATCCCATGGATTTGGGGGAAGAGAGCCCACACCACAACCACACAGGTGCTGTTCACCAGGTAAGCGCTCAGGGACTGCACAGCATCCACTGGGAAAACAGGGAACACATCTGGGATCCACATCCTTCCAAATGTCAGCATTTTATCACTTGTTTCATCATCTTCTGTGTAACAAAGCCTGAGCTTCAGCTCACGGCAGCAGAGAGATTTCTCTTTAAGCCACCAAAGTTTGGGTTACACTAAACACATCAAGTTTCTTACATCAAATATCCCCAGTTCTCACCTGCAATTCCTTAATTACCCTTAACCAAAAAATTAACAGCTCCTGAATTCTCAAGAATAAATTCAGCAGAGTGCAGCCAAATCCAGGAATTGCTGCTCAGGAAGTCAAGCAGGAATTGCTGCTCAGGAAGTCTGAGGACTCTATACCCTGGCAGCCCACAACACGACCACATTTCATTCTGGAAACAACAAAACATTCCCCAGCAGGAATGTTGGGTGTTCCCAAATCAAAGGAGATGAAAGATCAGCTCTCCAGCAGGATTTTCTTTGATTAATTACTTTATATTTTATTAGTGGAGGGAAGACAGCCCAGAGACAGACAACTCTTTTCCCAACCCAAAAATCCCCACAAAGCATTCCTTACTCTACCAGAGTTAATTTTATCCCAAAGAAAGCTTTCCCCGTGAACACCACAAAGATTCCTAGCACTTCCCCCATCCCACTCACTGCTGCTCTTACCTGTGCTCACTTGCTGGGATAGAGTTAAATTAGAATTCACTGCAGAAATTCCAACAGAATTCATGGCTGAAATGGTGACGGTGTGCGTTGGCTCAGTCCATGGAAAAGTCCAGGTGGTGCCACGATCCACATATTCCTCCCAGGAGGGGCTTCCTGGGATCTGGTGCTTTATGATGTATCTGCTCACGCTGCACAGCGAGCGATTCTCCATCAGGGGCTGCAGCAGTTCATTAAGGGGCATTAATTCCGGAATTCCTTCCCCACTCCCTGATTCCCAAAGCAAAGGCTCCTGGGGAAGCTCCAGTTTGAAGCAAACAGGACCCACTGAAGATATTCTGGCTCCTGGCCTTTCAGCCTAGGATTGGAGACCTTTGAAAGGCTTCATTTCCTGTGTCCCTCTCTGAGAGCTGACCCTCATTCCCTCTCTTCCCAGCAAAGGGAAGGAGAAGGACAAGGAAAGCCAATCTTTCAGATTCCCACAGCAATTCCCTGTTTTACACATTTTTCAGGGTTCAAACCCCAGAGCAGCACATGAGCAAACAGGAATGGCACTGAGGGACTTTTTCCTGTCCTGCACTAACTTTTTAAGGCAAAGGAGGCAAAAGCATCTCCCATTTTATCCCAGGATTACCTCCAGGATTCACCTCTTGCCTCTAGGATGAGCCAAGCAATTGTCAGGAGCACAGAAAAAGGCAAATCCCAATTCCCACATGCAGTCACTGCCTGAGTTTGCCTCATGTGCTTGTCAGACTCCCCTTCTGGCAATTCCACCTGGTTTTGGGATCAAAGGGAAAGCCTCAAATGCAGCTGCTCCCACCTTCCACAGGAGTGTAACATTCCTCTGCTTCCTTGCTGGATCCTCAGAAATGATTCTCCAAAATTCCGGGCCTTGCAAGGGAGCTGCAAAACAGCAATTTAGGAAGGACAGTCAGACCCGAGTCTGGAAAATCCCAGCCCTCGGGATGTCCCTGGAAGCACAGACCTCTGATGTCCTGCACAAGGGTTTGGGCTGCTCTGCTCCACTCACTCCAGAATCCAGATCCATCCAATTCCCTGCACCGCACCTGCACCACGTATTCCACACAGAGCTGCTCGACTTTTATCACAGCTGAGCTGCCCACGGAGTCTGGGACTTCATAAAGCTGGGAGAGAAGGCAAAAAATTCAGAGTGAGAACAGGGGGATGTTTAGGCAGCTCTTAGAGTCAAAATCCCTGAAAATGCATCCAGTGAGGAAGTGGGATTATGAGGAATCACTGTGATTTCCTCCATGGATAAATCCCATAAAAACCAGCTCCATGCTACAGGTCAGCAATGCAACGATCCCTGCTCCAACCCTGACTGAACAGACAGTACCTGCCACGGGATCTCCTCCCTGATCCCTGCTTTCCAGCGGATCTGGAATGTCAGATCCCTGTTGGCAAACACAGGCTTGGTCCAGCTCACGTTCAGCAGCCCCACATTCCTGGTGAGTTCTGCTCCCACGCTGGAAGGGGGGAGAGGCTTCACTGGAAAATGGAAAGATGAAGAAATGACTGCGATGTCTGCACTGACACCTCCCATTAAATCAAATCCTGGATTCCTTTTCCTTGTCCCGAGGGTGGGAGGTAACTCACGGCCTCTGCTATTCCAAGGAAAGCAGGACTGTGCTGGAAACACAGAACCCATGGGAATGTTTCCAGGTATTTCATTTTCATTTGAAGCACAACAGATTATTTTGGTGCTGGCAGCTGGTACCTGCCCTGGGATAGAGCAAAAGACAGAGCCTGGCAATAAATTTAGAGGTTTAGGTTGGATATTTGGGAAAACTTCTCCATGGAAAGGGTGGTCAGGCATTGGAACAGCTGCCCAGGGCAGTGCTGAGTCCCCATTCCTGGAGGGATTTAAAAGCCCTGTGGATGTGGCACTTGGGGACGCGGTCAGTGGTGGCCTTGGCACCTGGGAATGGTTGGACTCCATGGTCTCCAAGGGATTTTCCAGCCTTAGAAATTCCATAATTCCGTTATTTTAACGGGGTCACCCCTGCAGAAAGCAGCAGCTCCTGTAAAGGCTGGTGACAGACACTGTGCAGTGATTAATGGGAATGTTTTTATTTTCCTAACAGGAATTTCCCCCCAAATCCAGCTCCTCCAGAACAGGAATCTCCCAAAGCCCTTGACTGTTAATCGAGCCAAGTTGGAATAAACTTGTTTTGGCTAACTGGATGCAAATGAGGAGAAAACAACAACAAATAAATAAATTTTCATTTTGGGTGGTGCTAGAATGGGTTCGTTTTGGTTTACTAGGATACAGAGCACACTGCATCCAGGATAAATCATTCTCTTCATTGTCACCACATAATAAATGTATTTTATAATTATGTAACTCTAATTTATTTCATAATTAAATAACTCTAATTTATTTCACACAGCACCTCTGTGGTCCAGCTGCCTTGTTTGCTCTCACCCACGTTCACATTTGTGTCCAAACAATACCCAGTGAGTGCTCTGTCACAGAGCAGATGAGAAGAGGTGATTTGCACATTTTGGTGTTTTTAAAACACCCAAACCCTGTTCCTGCCTCTTGTTTTTATCCAGATTTAAGTGCTCTGTGCGTCACAAAACTTTGCAGCAGCACAAAAGAGCCTGGACAGCGGCCATGATTTTAAATGGATATGTAACTGTGTAAATAATACACTGTACTGGAGTAGAAACTCCATTCATTGAAGACAAATTAGCCTGAAAAATTAAATAACCAAACCCTTAAAAATGAGCTTCATTTATCAATGTAACACTTGCATTTTCTGTAGAGGGAGTAACAGGCAAGAGTGGATGTCTCATTTAAAATCTGCTCCTGTGCCAAGCTAAATGTATGGAAATAACATTTAATCCAATTTTTTTTTTAAGGGCAAGATCAAAACTCTCATGTTTTTTATTTAAAACCTGTGGAAAACTATTTTCCCTACACCATCTACAATCCAGGGGCACGAGGGAAGAGAGAGACTCACGGATCTCAACCTACCCACATCCGCTGGAATGACACAAGTCGGGGAGGACTCCAGCGTTCCCAGGAAGTGCTCAAACTCTATCCACATGGTGTATCCAGATAAAAGGAAAATGGGCTGGAATGTGCACTCGTAGGAATGATTCCTCTGCAAACGGCATTCCTTCACCTCTGAGCTTGGAGACGGGCTTGGAAAGTCAGAGCAATAAATTTGGCTCCTTAAAAGAGGAAAAAAAACCCCACATTCAGTTGATACATTGCAAGCATAAGTCTGGAGGGAATGAAAAGAACTGGTGGCACTGGAAGCAGCCTGGGATTTTGAGGATTATTTGGATCTTGAAGCTGAATCTGCACTGAATGGATAATTAACACTCCAGTGTCACTCCTCAAAGCTTTGGCTCTGGAAGAAGCAGGACATGAAGGCTCTTCCCACGGCAAAAAGTTTGGATGTGACAAAAAGCAACGGGTACAGCAGCTCCAAATCCTCATCGATTGTGGGATTTTAGGTATTGGCAATCAACACAGCAAGGCAAATCTGCCAGGAATTTATTCCAGTCGGGAATGACTTCCAAAATCCCACCTGGCAACCAGGGGAAAGCTGCCACAGAGACCAGTCAGACACTCTGAGGTCTCCAGGAGATGGAAATCCCATAAAAACATCAACTCTGGATTAAAAATCCCATGTCCAGTTATCCCACCTGGCAATAGAAGAGAGGAGCCCTGGATTCTGGATGAAATGGAACTGGATACGTTCCTGGAGTGGGAAGTTTCCAGATTTCTCCTCAGACTTGTGAGGAGAGGGGCCAGAGAGGGCGTGAGTTACTCAGCTGAACCACCAGAGTTACACTCGGCTCAAGTCTCCTCTTCCTGTCCCCAGGATTAAAGCAGTGCCTGGTGCTTTGGAGGTTGGGATTGGCATTCCCTGCTCCCACAGGATGATCCCTTTGGAGCTGTTTCTCTTGGCAGCAGAGGAAGATGTAGTAACAACCCAAGCAAAACAAAACCCCGGCAGCCAAAGCATCACACGCAGCACAGCAGTGCTGCACTCCAGCTCCAAAATGGAACAGCAGCAGGGATTTTATTGCATTTTCTTCTCTCAGGTCTTACTCTCAACAAATAACCACAGAAATAAGAACAAAAAGAAGGATCAGCAGCACCTGGGAAGGATTTGCAGGCAGTGTGAATGTCACTGTTTGATCGAGCAGGAGCACTAACAAATCTACACATTATCACCTCCTACTAGAAAATCGCATTTTTAGCTAAACCTGAGCAGTGAAAAAGTGGGAATAAAAGCCATGATGAGCAGCATGGGGTTTGTTCCCAGCTCCCTGCCCAGCAGTGCACTCATTATATCCATATTTGTGAAGGCAGTTTAAACAAAAGCTACCTCAGCACTCAGCCAGGCGTTAATCCTGCCCCAAAAGCCTCCACTTGAACTTTCCAGCATTCCAGTTATTCCTTTAGTCCACAAAACCCTGAGAAATATTGACCTGGGCACCAGCATAATTCAGAACTCCAGTCCACCTCCACCAGGGAAGACAGGCTGCCTTCCCAAAGGATTAGGCCCTCGGAGCTGATGGAAGTTGTTTGCCAGAACTTCTGCAGCTCCAGCCCAGCAGAGCAGTGAAATCATGGATATTTGTCTCAGGAAGGGTTGTCTGTCTGTCTGTCTGTCTGTCTGTCTGAGTGGTTCTAGGGAGCTCTCAAGCTCAATATATCAGGGGTGGAATGGGATGAGCTTTGAGGTCCCTCCCAACCCAACCCAGTCCAGGATTCTGGGATTCTGGGAATTGCTGCAGTCGAAGCTGCTGCCTTCACAAAGCAATGTGCCCTTCATCAGCTAAGGTTTGATTCTCTAAGCAGGACTTTTTTTCCATCTTGGAATGAATTTGTTTCATCCTCTATTTTTATCTGTCTGTACATAGAAAAAAATGTACAGAATTATAGAAAAATCAAAGTCTGAGTGGAAACCTCAAGAAGTCTCCAGACCTATCTCAGAGCAGTTAAATTCAAATCAGATGGAGCTGCCCAGGGTCCCATCCAGCTGGGATCTGAGAGTCTCCAAGGACAGGGATTCTACAGCTCCCCCAGGCTGGACATTCCCCCTGGGAATGGGCTTTTCCCTTATTTCCTTACAACTTGTAGGTAGGAGCAACTGGAATAATTTTTATAACTGATCCAAGGAAGCTGCTTGAAGAGAACTGACTCCCAAACAGTTTGAAAAATGCTGAAAAACCTTATAAATATGATCTGTTACATCCTTGGGTATCTCTGGTTCCCTCCCTGCACACAGAATAAATCCCCCTTACAGAAACCGTTAATTTTATAATTACATTTATCCAGAATTCTTTGACGCAATAATATTTTGAGGAATGCTTTCCAAACATAAGAAGAGAATTAAAATCCATCCATACCTGTAATATCTTAACTGCAGGCTCCCCAGGAGCAACGTGGTTGGGTTTGCAGACCATCTGCAAGTCATTTTAGTTAAGTATCCATCAGTCTCACAGGAGATATTAAAATCCATGTCTAATTAAAAGACATCAAAAGCTTAATTAATAACACACAATGGTTGCTATTAAAAAAAAAAAAAAAAAAAAGGCAATAAATGGAGTTTCAATGGAAATATTCCATCCTCACTAGGAAAATGCCCCAAAAGGAGAATGGAAAATTCTCTGGAATCTTACCTACTACATATAATTCAGCGTATCTATGGTGACATTCCCTACTTTGGTGACAACAGTACAAAGCGTTATAGAAGAAACTTCCTCTAGGTTTGGTTGCTTTCAAGTTGAAAAGAGTAACTTTGCTTACACGGTTGTTCACAAGAGAATATTGGCTGGCTGGGATTTCTTCTGCTAAATTCAGCCACCAAACCACCTCCTGGGCCTCTACAGGCTTGCTTTTGTTTTTATAGATGCACAGAAATGAAATGTTGGAGCCAGCACTGGTCAGGGTCTTGGGAGGGAAGGACAGGACTTGAGCTGCACAAAAAGGGGGGAAAAGGGGAAAAAAATCCATTGAGATTTGAAACTGAAACAAAAAACAGAAAAGCATTCGTCAATAAAATATTATTATTATTATT
>VXBT01002371.1:139899-191834 GCA_013400235.1 Oriolus oriolus | reverse complement strand
AGTGTGCAGACGGGATCCCGGTTTTCTAGCGGGGTACCGGGCAGCGGGTGCGGGATGGAGCCGCCGGGTCCTTTTCCAAGCGCCGCGGAACGGAGATGCCGCGAGGAAGAGGCGCGGAGAGGCAGCGGCTCCGGGGCGGCGGAGCGGTGCCGTGGGACCGCCGGTTATTTTAAAGCCCCTTTTCGTGGGGTTTTTGGGGCGGTCGGTGCGCGGTAGTGGGGGGGTGACGGTCCCCGTGCGTCCCCCGCAGCCGATCCCCCGTGCCCCGGGGCCGTGCGCTCCCGCAGCCCCGAGCGCGTCGCTTCGTCCCCGCTCTCTGTAACGGGCGAGTAACGGAGGAAAGCGGGGAACTGCTGGGAAAAAGCGACACGAGACGCTCCGTGTCCCCTCCCCGACTCTCTCGTCCTCTTTTCCCGCAGCCTTCCCGCGGCGGGCTCGGTCCCGAGCACCGGGAAGCGCCCGGGAGGTCCCGGCCGGAGGAGGATGCGGCACCTCGGGGTGAGCCTTTGGATCGGGGAAAAAAGGGAGGGTGACCCCCGAAGTCTCCCCCGTCAGTTTAAGTTGCCCCTCTCCAAGCCAGCCCTGCTTTTGCAGCATTTATTTGGAGCATTTGATTCTAATTATCCGCGGAATTCAGCCCTCTAATTGCGACTGGGGGTAGGGGGGGAGGGAAAAATGCAACTCCCCAAATTCCAGTTTTATCTGCTGCTTCCCCCCCCGGAAAAATAGATTATATTTTTATATTTCACGTAAATGATTGACAGGGGGAAAAACAGAAATTGGGCTTCGAGCATTCCAGCGTTTAAAAAGTACCAGGAACGTGGTGGTTTTTTGTTTAATTACTGTGATGTGTAATAAATAAACCGTATGCTTTAAATTTAAATGTTTAAATGTGCCTGAACAACCATCTGCTTTCTATGTGAAAATTCATTTATTCTCTCAAATTGGAAAGCATAACTTAATTTTATTTTTTAAAAACCCCAAACTCTAATTTTTCCAGTTTTCAGCTTTCTGTTTGCAGTGTTACCTCCTGACATATTTGAAATACAATTTTCAAAGTGTCTTTCAAAAAAAAATTATTTTAAGGCTCCAGGCGAACTAAATACGTTGGACTTGCTAATGAGGAATAATTGAAATTTTCTTCTAAAACTTAATGAGGTTGGGGATGAGTTTATGTTTCCCTGGGCTATGAACTGGTGACTTCGCAGTGCTGTTGGACACTTGGGAAAATCTTTCTTTCCCTCTCCTGTGACACATAATTAATGTATATTCCTATAAATCCTGTCTCACTGGGCAATTTACCTTGACTCACAGAATTCCAGTGTTTCATCTGTTTTAGCCATGGCTAAGTCCAAGCAGTAATCACTATTTTTAGTCCATCTTTCCCAATCCAGCCTCTCCTGCAGAGCACTTTCCTCGGAAGATCCCAACCTCAGTGCGTGACTGAGGCTGGGAAGGGATTTGTGGGATGCTCGGAGCTTTGGAGGTAGGATTGGAAACAAGAACCCCTTTTTTCTGCTCCCTGTTTTCAGCCCCAAAGATTCGTGCGAAAGAAGCCCCCAAGGACAGCAGGAATTAGAGACATTGGTTTTCTTCCCTGCTTGCTGCTGCCTTCCAGGGCTCCCCAGCCCTGCTTGAGACAGGGAATTGCATTTCCCAGCCCACAGGCTTGAATTCCTCTTTGTCCAGCACAGGTAGAAGGAGGAAGACGACTTTGGGCAGTTGTTTCCTCTTATTCCAGAGATGGTCACAGGGAAGAGGCCGTGCCTGGGAGCGGGGCAGGGAACGTGTCCTGCTGCACGGCTGGCTCCACAATCCTACATGAACCATTCCGTGTTCCTGTGTCAGTCCTCCGGGGATGGAGCAGCATTCCCTGGCCTCACACACCCAGCACGCAGGGATGGGAGGGAGCTGGAGCACCTGGAGAAGCTCTGTAGCTCCGGTTTCCTGAGAAGTTCACTCATCCATGAAATGGAATGAGATAATGCTCAGGGAACAAGTGGGTTCAAGTAGGGCCGTTTGTCCTGCGGGGTCTCGTGGTTGGATTTTGTATGACAAAGGAGCAGGGATGTTTGCCCAGGGATGGGCAAAGGCTGGAGCTGCAGGGCCGGATCCCACAGGATGTGTCATCCTGGCCTGACACGGCTCTGGCCCGACCCAGGCTGCTGCAGGGCAGGCCCTGACATCAGCATTGCCAGGAAAAGGGTGCAGATCCAAGAGGGAAGAACCGAGGTTCCTGTTGCCTAGTGGAGCCTTTAGGAGTGCACCCAGGTGGGACATGTTCAGAGAGGATCTGGGGGAACAGATCCAGCTGTTCCTGACAGAGTGGGCACAGCAGAGGCTGATATTTGGAATATTGCTTCATTTTCTGACGTGGCCTCCAATAAAGTTCCTGGCCAGCTCAGCCAATGTTTCTGGGAACTGGGCAGTAAATACAAGGCCTGTGTGCCTGGCTCCATCACATTCTCACATGGGAATCCTCAGCATCCCTGAGGGATGGAGGCAGCTTGACCCCCCTTCCCGGTTCCTCTGTTCCATACCCCTTCCTCGTGCAGGAACAAGAACGTGTGTGCATTGGCTTCAGAGCAGGCAGAGCCCTGCCCATGCCAGGAAGGAAAAATTTCCTTTCCAGCAGCAGCCAGGGAAGGCATTTTTAGAGGATGAGAGCGCGTGGAATCTCTGGAGCCCACGGATGTGCTCTGGGATGCACACACAGACCGTGCTCCTCCCAAAGGTGGGCTCCATCCTTAATCTGATCAAGGGGGAAAGTTCTCATTTATCCCCAGCTGGCCTCCTCTGACCTGCCAGCAGATTGCACATGGGAATTCCAAGGAGCAAAGAGAAAGAGCCTGATGGGGAATTAAAACCAAGCCCTGATCAGATAAGGGGAACCAGTGGTGTTCAAATCAGCCTCCGACACCTGCAGGATTCATGCTCAGCCCAGAGGATGTGGCAGCTCCGAGGCTGCTGTGAAACAATGTTCAAGCCTTTCCAGGTAAGTTCCTGATATCTGAAAAGAAGGGATAAAAAGGCAGGTGGTAACTCCAATGAATTTCAATTAAAACAGTGGCGGAAGGGCTGACGAGCTTTACCCTCGAGCTGGACAACAGTGGTGGGTCCCACCCTGCACTGGGTGCTCAGGAAGGCTCTGCTGCCTGCTCACGCAATTTTAAGGCTGAATTTATGCGGATCAATTCCTTGCATTCAGGTCACTTCAGGTCCAAAATTTTCCCTCTGTTCACATAAAATGGGCCTTGCCTCATCCAAAGCTCGTGTGGCTGCGGCACCTGGGGACAAGGGTTAGGGGTGGCCTTGGCAGTGCTGGGGAATGGTTGGACTGGATGATCTGGGGGGGCTTTTCCAACCTAATCCCACAATTCTGCGTCCTGCAGCAGCTCTTTTCCAACATGAATATTTACCTGGTGTGGATAAAAAAAACCTCTGCACTGGGCAGGACTCCACTGATTCCTCTTTCTCCTGCTTGAAATACAGGTGGAGAGGAGTCCATGGGATTCCTGAATATTTTCTAGGTTTGAGCATGGCAGTGGGTACCAGAGAAAAAGGACATCTGATGTCAGTATGTTATTTTTATTCAAAAATGTATTGAATAAAATTTATTTATTTGGTATTTATTTAAATATTCGAAGATCCCAGCAAGAAAACAAAAATGTTTTTGCAGGATCAAAACCCACCCATGTACGAATTATACATTAAATATCAGGTGAGGTGTTGGCAAAGGATCTCTTCTTTCCTCCTGCACAGCACAGCCTGGATGGCATCTTTTCAAAATAATGGAGATTATTAGGATTAATTATGATTACTGTGATTATTAATTGCTTGTCCTATGGTACCACTTAAGAATCCCTCTTCTGCATCAGCCCCTCCTCATTATCCTACACAAATACACGAGAAAAAAAGGTGATTCTTCCTCTAAAAATCCTTTCCAGCCTTAATCTTGTTAACCCTGGAGTTAAAGAGCAGAGTTCCACGGGGAAAATCGGGGATTTTAGAGGGAGAAATTACTACTGCTGGAAAAAAATGGATTAGCAGAAGGAAGCTCCCGAATTCTCTGTGAGATGCCCATCTCCCCTCGAGCAAACGCAGCTGAGTGCTCGGTGTGTGCCTGCATTATCCATAACAGAATGCAAGTTCTTTTCAGAGGAGCCCCCCATGCTAATGCCGCCTCCCAAGCTCCCGATTTCGGCGCGCGTTCCCTTTCCCTGCTCCCTTTCAACTCCATTCCTGGCAGCCAGAGGGGTGAGAGGGCAGACCTGAATGAACACAGAGAGATTTCGGGTGCCAGGGCCAGCGGGGTTGGGGTGCTGCTGGGGACAGCTGCTGGCTGCTGTGACAGTAAAGGCTTGTTCCCCTGGCACTCCTGCAGCTGGCTGGAACACAGCAAAATAGGGGACGTGGCGCTGGGGCCGGTTTGGTGAATGAAGATGAGCATCAATAATGCCCCTGCCAGCCTGGCATTCATGAACTGCCCTCCCCTGGAGCCTTGAAAGGCTCAAAACCTCGCTCTTAAATATCTTGTCTGCGTTACTGGCTTGGGGTTTGCACTGTTCGCTCTCTTGATGTGTCGCTCGTGAAGTCATCACGTGAAAATAAAAGAAGAAATCGATCCGTGAGCAGAAAAGCCAGCACAGGTGATGGTGCCCACAAAGGGATTCGTGGAATCATGGAATATTCTGAGCTGGGAGGGACATGCAAAGAGCCTCGAGTCACATTCGGGACAGAAAAGACGTCATTTGGTGTCCTAATCAACTGGTTTATCACATGTTTTTCTTTCTAGCCTGAATCATCTTCCAGGAAAGCCAGGAAATGTGAAAATGCCTGTTATGTGAACTGAGTCCTTTTTAGTGACAACATCTTTCTGCTGTTTTAAGCTTAAAATTTGCAGCTCGTCCTGTTTAAAGGTGCTCCTGACACACGATGTCCCCAGTCTGGTACCACCACCCCAACCTGTGCATCTGGCACATCTCAGAGTGACCCTCTGCAATGAAAACCGACCCAGCTCAGTATTCCCTTCCCAGCCCCAATTATTCCTGCCTTTTTGCTAAATCTTTAGCCTAAACCCTCCACTTTCCCTCAGTAATTTCCTCAATTATCCAGCTTGTTTTACAGACATCCCCATTTAACGTGGAATTTGCTGTAAAAGACCCCACAAAGGAAACCATTAGCTCCCATCTATTTAAATTTTCCTCGCCAAATCTCGAGGCTGATCCAACAGGAGAGCAAAACTGCAGTATTCCAGTGGCCTTTAACAAACAGCTGATTTTTCCTTTCCTATACAATGCACCATTATGTGGGATTTTTTTTTTTCCCTAAGAACAATGCGAGCAGCAGTGATGGGAAACTGGAAAAACAAAAGGGGCATTTAGAAGAGACTGGTTTAGAGGATGAGAAGTGTTGAATAATGTTACACCTGACCAGCACGGAGGTGTTTACTAAGGGGATACTCAATGTATGTTTACGCTCAAAAATACTATTTATGAACTCCGCACAGCCAAGTGTTTGATGCCTATAAATGATATGAAGTAAAAATCACGGCAGCATCACAAGTAGTGAATTTAGATGGGATATTGGGAAGGAATTGTTCCCTGGGAGGGTGGGCAGGCCCTGGCACAGGGTGCCCAGAGAAGCTGTGGCTGCCCCTGGATCCTGGGAAGTGTCCAAGGCCAGGTTGGACGGGGCTTGGAGCACCCTGGGATAGTGGAAGGTGTCAGGGGTGGAACTGGAGGAACTTTAAGGTCCCTCCCAACCAAAACCATTCCGTGATTCTATGAGGAAAACCTGAGGAATTTAACTTAAAATGATCCCCCAGTCCAGCCCCCTGCCCAGGCAAGGTCACCTGGAGCAGGTGACACAGGAACGTGTCCAGGTGGGTTTGGGATGTCTCCAGAGAGGGAGACTCCACACCCTCCCTGGGCAGCTGTTCCAGGGCCCTGCCAGCTCCATGCAAATAACTTTTTCTTTAGGTTGAGGTGGAATTTGTTGCGTTAATCTGTCCTGAGCTCCGCTGGTCTGAGCATGGTGCTGATAAGGCCAAGGTTGTGGATTCAATCCCCGTACGAGCCATTCGCTGAAGGACTCCATCATCCTTGAGGGTCCCTTCCGAATCAGAATCTTCTGCGATTCGGCTTCTGGTTTAGCTTCGGCTATCACTCCTCATCCTGTTGCTAAGCGCCACCGAACAGAGCCTGGCGCCATCCTCCAACACCCCTTGGAAATACTTGGATCCGTGGGATCCCTTCTCAGCTTCCCTTCTCCAGCCAGTCCCAGCTCCCACACCCTCATCACAGAGCCCCTCCAGACCCCTCACCAGCTCCGCAGCCGCGCTGGCCGCTTATTTTATTTTTCTTAAAAAATAAAACTTTGCATTTTCTCGCCGGTTCTCAGAGAATTCTCCTCGTTTCTCCCCGCTTCCCCCCTATTTTCCCCCGTCCCTGCCGTGTCCCCTAACGGGCCCGCCCCGCCGGGCCGCCCATGCCCGCTGTGCCCGACATGGCGGCGCCGGTTTGCAGAGGATTCTCCCTATTTTTCCCCATTTCTCCCCGTTTATCCCCGCTTTTCCCCCTACTTCCCCCCGTCCCCGCCGTGTCCCCTCACGGGCCCGCCCCGCCGGGCCGCCCATGCCCGCTGTGCCCGACATGGCGGCGCCCAGCGCGGGGCTGCGCCAGCGCCGCCCGGGCCGGGACCGAGCCCCCGATGGAGCCCCCGGAGCGGCCCCCGGTGCATCCCCCGGTTCCCCCGAGCCTGGGCTCGGTGCCGCGGCCTCGCCGCTCTCCCCGGGCACCTTCTGGCTGACCCGCATCGTGCTGCTGCGCTCCATTGCCTTCCTGTACTGTGAGTGCCGGGCGGGCGCTGCCCCTGCGCCCCGCGGTGTCCCCGAGTGGTGACCGGGGAGAGCAGCCAGGGAACGGCCGGAGCTGTGCCAGGGAGGGTGAGGGGGGAGAGCAGGGAAAGGTTCTTCCCGCGGAGGGTGGTGGGGCACCGAGTAGGCTCCCCAGGGAATGGGCATATTCCCAAGGCTGCCAGAGCTCCAGGAGCGTTTAGACATCGCTCCCAGGCACGTGGTGAGGTCCTTGGGAATGGCCTGTACAGGAACAGGGGCTGGACCCGATGATTCCCGTGGGTGCCGCCCACTTCAGTTTATTCTATGGTTTTGTGATCCTTGTAGGTCCTCTCTAACTCAGGATATTCCATGATTCTCTTCTTTCCCGCTCCTGCTTTCCTGGTGGGGTGGGGACCCTGTGGCTGATGCCGGGATGGGGTTGGTGATGGTGGGAGCTGGTGGAGCTGGAAGAAGTTTGCTCACACCACAAGGCTGGTACCTCTCAGCAGAGCTGCTTGGAGTTGCTCATCCTTTCCCTTCAACTGCTGAGCTCCCAGTGCAAGAACTCTTTGTCTTATGCAGCAGCAGGACTGGGGGGAGAGCTGACATCCCTGGGTGCCAACACCACCAACAGCCAGGACCTAGAGTCGACATGACCTTAAAATATTCCACAGTAAAAGCACTTTCCAGCCTCTGCCGTGCTCGTTTGCCTCTCGCTTTGGCACTGAGAGCTGTGCTCAAAGCCCACTGGTGCTCCATTTAAAAATATTTACAGTGAAACCAAAACTGACAAGTAACACACTACAGTACAAATTCTAAACTTGCCCCAGATTTGTCCACAGAATCGTTAGAATTTGTAGCCTGCCAGCCTGCTTAGATTATTTTGCATCAAAACCATGCAGGAGTTGTAGTTTCGTATGGTTTTGACACGTGCTCTGGTTCTAGTTTGGTTTCAGCTCTCAGTGAAATGCGAGGTTATGACTCTTTCAGTCAAAATGAAAGCGATTCCAATATTCCCCCGTGTGTAAATCCAGGCTGCTGAGTTTCCCGCGGCTCAGTTTGCAGTTTTCTTATGAAAAACTGATTGGTGTTCTCTGCCGTGCCTTCGCTGGAGGCCGCTGCTTCCTGGGGGTGGATTTGGGGTGATAAATGTGCCACTCCTGGGACCTAAGGGGGTGTTGGGGGTGGGAAGGGAGCAGGGGCTGGCTGGAGGGGTGGGAATTGGTGGAAATCAAAGGTGTGGGATCTTGTGGTGAGTGGGACACCTGGGACAACGAGGTGGGGAACAAGGATCTGATTGGGGGTCAGGTGAGTTACAGGTGGAAGTGATTGAAACTGATGGGCTGAAGGAGAAAAGGAGGCTGGGAGGGCCTGGGCTGGAGGATGAAGTTGTGTTTGCAGGCTGGTGAGTAGATGTGGGGTGCTTAAAAAAAAAAGAAAAAAGAAAAAAAAAAGAGGGAGAATTCTTTATGGTTACTTTTTTGAGTGAGTGAGAGAGAGGAGTGGGAACACCAGAAGGTGACAGAGAGAGGGAGAAGACACCCAAAATGCTTCTGTAGTGCAGAGTGAGGAAACCTTTTGGTGAGCGGAGTGTCAAGGGGAGGGTTTTGGGTACTGGAGCTGGAAGGAGCAGGGCAGGGGGATGTTTGTGTCCCTTGTTAAGGGAAGAGGTGCAGGAGAGGAAAAGTTCACCTGCTTGTTGTGCAACTTGTGCTTGGCTGCACTTGGGTCCCGAGGAGTTCTGCTGCTGGTTTGGGGTGAGCCAAAGCCAAATGAACCAAAGCCAGGAACCTAGGCCTGGTTTGCCAGAGGTCAAATTCCTGCTGGCAGCAGTGCTGAGGCTGGCAATGCAGTAAGAGGTGCCCTGCAAGAGCTTGTGGGGTGGAAGCTGCTTGTTGTGTGTGAGCAGGCAGATTTCCTCTGATGCAGCCCTGGGATGGGATACTCCAGAGGGAAGGTGGGTTGCCCTTTGATCTCTGTGGAGAGCCTGGGTTTAGAAACAGCAGAAAGCAATTTTGTGCCTCTGTGCCAAGCTGCTCTTCCAGTTTTTTTTTCTGGAGATGGAAGCATTTACTGTGACAGCTGATTTTTCTCCCAGACGCGGCGATTCCGCGCGCGCCGAGGCTCAGACTCGCTGAGGAGATGGCTGATGCCATTGTGACAGTTTGACATTCCTCAGTCGTGGGATGTTTTCCCCCCTTCTTTCATTTCACCCTTTTATGTGTAACCCTTTCCTTCCTGCTGGGCTGAGCAGCAAACCCTTTGGGGGGAATTTGTGTTAAGGTGTCGGGGAAGCGGGCGCTGCCTGGTGATTGGAGCCCCTCTGGGAGCTGAGGGATTGTTCCCCCTCCTGGGTGGAAAGGGAGGGGTGGGAGAGCACAGGATCCTGAGGATGGGATGGAGAGAAACTTGATTTGGGGTGTATAGTGACCACAAAGTGTGGTCTGGGTGCCTGTCACCTCCTTCCTGCCCCCCACCCCATTCCCAGGGGGGTGTTCGTTGCCTGGTGCAGGCAAGGGAGATGTTCTCCCTGAGGATTTTCCCATGTGGAAGGAGGACAGGCAGAGCAAGGCAGGTGTGAAGTGTCCTTCTGTGTGCCCTCCCTTCTCCCCCCGCCCCCTTTGCTTGTAACAACTCTCCCCTTCTTTTTTTGTCTCTTGAAGGGGTTTTCCAGGAGCAGCTGGAGCCTGGGAAGTCCCTGGCAAAGCAGCTGCTGTGTGAGAGGCAGGTTGGAGATGGGAGGTGGGAGAGGATCTGAGGATTTGGGGAGGTTAGAGACCAACCCCACCTGCTGCTGGCAGGAGTAGGAGGGCAGGGAAGGTGGATCCAGCTGAAAGGGCTCTGTGAGGCTGGGTCTTTGCAGCACTGTGCTGGCATTCCATCCCTTGGAAGTGATCTCTCTCCATGTTTCCTGATGGCTCCTTCAGGTCCTGGAAGGCCACAGTGAGGTCACCCCAAAGCTTCTCTTCTCCAGACTGAACAATCCCAACTCTTTCCAGCAGAGCTGCTGCATCCCTCTGCTCATCCTGGTGCCTCCTGTGGACTCGTTCCAGCAGTTCCACATCCTTCCTGTGCTGGAGCTGGAGGCAGCTCTGCAGGTGGGGTCTCACCTGAGCAGGGCAGAGGTTTGGACCAGTGCCAGTTTGGGATTTGCAGCTTTTCCATCCTGGCCTCGTCCTGCGTGTTTGTTCCTCGTGACGGGGGTCAGTGTTTTGGCAATGCAGAAATACTTTGAGGTCTTGTTGGAAGCGCTCTTACAGGTCAATAGCTGGTCCCAAAGCTCTTGACAACAAATGTGCATTATGTGCTCCCTTCACCCTCCATCTAAATCATTTTTAAGTGCCCTTTTTGGGTGATTACTATCATCAGATTCCGGCTGTAGGAATTGAGGTAATTAGATACCACCCTCCCCAATCTCAGCCAGGCTGTGGAGAGCTTTGAAATAAAAGCTATTATTTAAATCCAGTTTATCTTCCTTCTCCTTATGTATTGTTTCATAGTATTTTCTTTCCCCAGAGCCAGAGCTACGGGAGGTTCATGCTCCTTCTTCCTAAATCTGAAATCTAAAGCCCTCTCGGGGGGTTTGGCTTCCTGTAGGTTCCTGGCTCTCCTCGGTGTCCTTCCTCCTCTCTTTCTCTGCCATCTCGCCTGCTTTCCCTTCCCTCAGTTTTATTAAAAGGCTCCCAGTAGCTTTCAGCGTGCCTAGTCAGGATTAGAGAACATCTTCAGGCACTTTTGCTGCCCTGAAAGGTTTTATTTCAGCTCAGTGCTCGTTAGCGAGGCTGTGCAGCACCAGCACCCTGTCAGCACTGGGTCTTCTGAGCAGCTGCATCCCCCTGGAATGGGAAAAAGATTCCCTTCTCCACTCCTGTTACCAATCTCCCAGTCTGCTCCTTGCCCAGAGCTGCTCTGGAGCAGAGGGATCTTCCCAGGGCATCCTCCAGCTGCAGGCTGGGGTGGTTTTGAACAGCCTGAGACCTAAGGGGAAGCTTTTTCTATTTCCATGCCTTTTCAAACAAGGAGGCAATGGGGAGATAAGCACTTCAAACCCCCCAAGCAACCACCCCAAAGTCTTCAGCTTGGCTGTGAAAGGCACGAAAACCAAAAAGATGTTAAGAACAGAGGACTTTGTTGTGTGTTTTTTGTGGGTGCTTGGCTTCGCCCTTCGCTCAGTGCTCTGGTGTTGTTGCTTCTGTGTTACAGAACTTTGCGGGGGAATTCATCACTTGAAAACTTACTGGGTGCATTTCTCTGGTAATAAAGAAAATACCAGGAATACTCTGCTCTTTCTTCTTTCCAGTGGTACGACCTCAGCTTGCAGCATCCAGCTCAGGGCCTGTTCAAATGCCTCGTTGGGTCAAAGGGGCACTTGATAAACCGCTCCAGGCAGACTTTGTGTGTGTGTGCAAAATGCAGTTTGGTTTTCAGGCAAAGCCCTGTGCTCTTGGTTCAGTTCTTCTTGTGGTTTGGGCACTAAGGAAAAGTTAAGACTTCTTTTAACGGGGCGGGGCGAAAGAGAGAAAAAGCCGTATGACCGGAGAGTTTTGGATTTCACATCTTTAAATCTTTCCCGAGCATGAAGGATGGGAATCTCTCATTCTCCTACCATGACAGGCTGAGCCTGGACTGGGGGGCAGGGAGCTGAGGTGCCAGGGAAAACTGGATGGAGCAAATCCCTTTGGATGGGCACGCTTGGGTGGTGGTTATTGGTACCGTGTGGGATTGAACAAGGAACACGCTGGGTTTGGGGGGAGAGAGGAGGCTGGAAGGAGAAGGAGAAGGTGGAGAGGGGGGAGTTAATGGAAAAGTACAGTGAAGCACCTTGTGAGGTGAGGATAAGTAGGGAAGGTCTATTAGCAGCCCTGATAATTTGCATGTATTATGTAAAGCTCAGCTGGCAGCAGGGAGAGCTCCCATGTGAGCTGTCAGAGCTCCGCGGTGGGAGGCAGACCCGGAGCTGCTCCGCTCCTGCCACCTGCACAGCCTGAGGAATGGCAGTTCCGGGTGGAACAGAGGACGCTGGCCTGGGCTGAACGCTCCCAAATCCTGGGAGTGTCCGTGAAAAGCGCGGGCAGCAGGCGGCCCCACGGGTGATGGAAGGTTTGTGCCAGGTCTGGAGCCTTGGAGGGGGTGCAGGCTCCCAGGGGAAAGCTCCAGGACTGAGGAGCAGTGGGTCAGTGTGCCCCAAGCCTGGCAGGGGGTGATTGTGCCAGTCAGTGCCTGAGGTGGAAGCAAGGTATTTGACTTGGAAGGAGTGGAAGATGCAGAGTGGAAAATCCCCAAACACGAGGCCACAGGGAGAGATGTTCCGGAATAGGGCTTAAGGAAGAGAAAGAAGCTCAGGCTTTGGGGGAAAAGGGACTTTTTTACCCCCCTGTCTAAGCCAAGGTCAAAGGGAAGGTTCCTGGAGCAGGGTCTGAATTTGCGGATCCAGTTTCTCTGGAGTTCAGGGAGAGGAAGCAATGACAAGCTGATAAATAACTTCCCTTTTTCCCTCCTGGATGTGGGCATCTCCTGTGCTGCTGAAATCCTTAGCAGTCTCTGTCTTTAGTTTCAGCTCTTTCCTGCGTCCAGCAGCACAGGAACTGCTGCCTGAGGGGGAAACCTCTTGGAGATGGAGCTGGGAGGGCAGGGATGGGTGGGTGGAAGTGGGAGCTGCCTGGGGGATGAGCCCTTCAGAGGTGCTCCAGAAGAGGCTGGAGATGGGTGGAGAGGGAGCCTGGAGTCATCCAGACACAGACTGAGCATGGGGAGTGTCCAGGAGAGGGAGCTGGATCCGGGATGGAGCTCTGGGAATGCTGCACGTGTGAGCATCACCTGGGAGGTGATGGATCAACCACAGGGGGAACAGTGGGATTTGCTGTGGGGGAGGTGAATCCTCCCAAAATTGGGGCGGCTGCTGCTGGGGTTTGGCTGTGGATGGCGATGTGGGAAATCCCAGCGGTGGGAAGTGGATGTCCTGGGAGAAAACCCCTTGGGAGCCCAAGCTGGGCCATCCTAAAATGTGCATTTCATGGCAGCTCCAGCCCTGTGTTTGCTGCCTGCAGGCTCGGAGAGGCTGGGCAGGGGTTTGTCCGTACTGTGTGGACTCTGCTGGAATTGCTGGCGTTTGTTTTTCCTAATTTACCCTTTCCTTGTTTGTCTGGCACACGGTGCAGGGGTCTAATTTAGACTTTTTTAGGCAAAAACCTGCTCAGCACTTATGGGTTGGGGCAGCAATTCTGGGGTGTTTAGAGGTGAATTTGATTAGCACTTTTGGAAAACTGTGCAGCAAATTGCAGCGCTAATCATGGGAAATCAAGCAGTGGAGTTTTAAGGCAGAACTGGCCTTTACTTGGCTTTTTTAAAGCCAAAAAATGAAGATATTAAGCTGTCTGAAGCTCGGAAGAATTCTATTTCTGCTGGTTTCATGTCAGGCTTTCTGATTACCCAGTTGTGCTGAGCTGAGTGTTGGTAGAAACTATGAATAAAATAGAAAACACTTAATTTGTGGTCCAGAACTGATCCTGTAGTGTTGGGATCAGTTTTTCTCATGTCTCCCCCTGTCCATAATTGAGTAAAATAATTGAATAAAAATGCCTTTTATTTGTAAAATCATTCACTGTGTGTAAAAGATGGATGGGAAGAGACACAACCAATTAACTCCCAACTTTATTCTGTCATCCCTGGGGTTCAGGATCTGCTGGAATCAAAGGGAACCCTTGCAGTGACCTCTGCTGTGTGTTGGATGATGACTTTTAGTGGTTTTTAAATGAGAATAAAATCCACGGCTGTGTGCAGAGAGCTGGGGGAGCGTTAAGTGGATTAAGTGGAACCCACTGGAGACCTTTGTCTGGGGAATGGGAGACTTTCAGTTGGATTCCCTGGGGCTGCAGACTTTGGGTTGCTGCTCCAGACTTCAAAGAAATGGGAATTTGGGCTCTGATTTCACACAGACTCTCTCCCAGTGCTCCCAGTGAGAGACACCAGATGAACACGAGGATTGTTGTTTGCAGAATGCCGGCATTGAGATAAGGAAGGAAACGGATTTGATCATTAACCAAGGAGGATCGGGGAGGGGAACAAATTGGCCTTTTGCGGGAGCTCTGGTGCTGCTGCCCATGACGTGGCTGGTGTTTGGGTAATGTTTGAAGGATGGGTAAATTAGTGGATGCAGCCTAATCAGGAAATGTTGGCCTTCCTCATTATTTTTTTTTTTTCTTTTCCCTGAGACGTGGAGATTACTGGAGTTACAAACTGCAAATTGGTGACTGCAGGAGATGCCTGAAATATGAGATAATCCCCTAAAAACTGCCCAACTTTCTCTGTAGGACATCAAATGCTAGGTCTGTGATCTGTAATTAAATTGCTGATGTGCTGTTAAAAAAAGCATCTGGCTGGTCTGGGATTGTCCAGGGCAGGAGCAGAGACGCTATAAATGGGACAGCTGTAGTGACATGGGAAAAGTGGGAATTTAGGGGATGGGAAGATGTTAAGATTTTGGATTTCCAACCTTGCAGGGTGTGAGAGGATCCAGAGGGTCAGGCCATGGCAGAGCTGCTGTTTGGGGCACTTGGGGTGAACCATGAACCATTGTCTGCCCAAAGAACTGAGCGTGCTTGGAACAGCTCCGGGCTCCTCAGCGCAGGAAGGAATTGTTGGAGCAATTCCAGAGCTGCTCCCAGGGCTGGAGCCTGGCTGGGAGAGCTGAGGGTGTTCACCTGGAGAAGGGAATGCTCCAAGGAGACCTTAGAGCCCCTTCCAGGGCCTAAAGGGGCTCCAGGAGAGCTGGAGAGGGACTGGGGACAAGGCATGGAGGGACAGGACACAGGGAATGGCCTCCTGCTCCCAGAGGACAGGGATAGATGGGATATTGGGAAAGAATTCCTCCCTGTGAGGGTGGGGAGGCCCTGGCACAGATTCCCAGAGAAGCTGTGGCTGCCCCTGGATCCCTGGAAATGTCCAAGGCCAGGCTGGATGGAACTTGGAGCACCCTGGGATAGTGGAAGGTGTCTCTGCCCTGGGCAGGGTTGGGATGAGAGGATCTCTAAGGTCCCTTCCCCCCAGAACCATTGTGGGATTCTGTTCACACCTCTCTAATGGGGTGTATGAGTTTAAAAGCCTCATTAATGATATTTTGACATCTGAAGTGTTTTCAATATAAGGAAAAGATTCTGGTCCTTGACAGATGCCCAGGTAAATGTCACGTAAAGGTGGAGATCGCTTGTCCTCCAAAGCCAAGAGAGGATTTACAGAATTCCTTTGCCTTCTGCATCGTGGTTTATAAAAACTGTGGAATCCTGGAGTGGTTTGGGTTGGAAGGGACTTTAAAGATCATCCAGGTGCAACCCCTGCCACGGGCAGGGAGCCTTTTGCTCCAGCACTGCTGGAGATGAGGATTTGTGAAAAAATTCCTTCCAAGAATGGCTTCTATAACTCCTGATTCAAACCAGATCCCTCATCCTGGGTGATTCCTAACACATTTCCCCCTCTCCTTGTTTTCCTGCAGTCGTGGCCTTCCTGGTGGCGTTCCACCAGAACAAGCAGCTGATAGGAGAGAAGGGGCTGCTCCCCTGCAAGCTCTACCTGCAGGACATCAAGAAGTACTTCAAGGGGAAGGTCGGCCTGGATGCCCTGAGCTACGCACCCACCCTCATCTGGTTCCTGGACTGGTCGGACATGGACAGCACCCTGGATTGCCTGGCCCTGGCTGGCCTGGCAGTGGCAGCCTTTGTGCTGCTGACTGGCTGTGCCAACATGGTCCTCATGTCCCTGCTGTGGCTGCTCTACCTGTCCTTGGTCAACGTTGGACAGATCTGGTGGGTTCTCAGTCCCTCTGCTCTGCTTTTCCCTCGTGCTGTTTGTGGTGCACATTGATTTTCCTGTTCTGTTTGGAGCATTGGAAGGTTCCATTCCACCTTGTGCTGTCCCTCTATCCCTTGTCTCCAGTCCCTTTCCAGCTCTCCTGGAGCCCCTTTAGGCCCTGGAAGGGGCTCTAAGGTCTCCTTGGAGCATTCCCTTCTCCAGGTGAACACCCTCAGCTCTCCCAGCCAGGCTCCAGCCCTGGGAGCAGCTCTGGAATTGCTCCAACAATTCCTTCCTGCGCTGAGGAGCCCGGAGCTGTTCCAAGCACGCTCAGTTCTTTGGGCAGACAATGGTTCATGGTTCACCCCAAGTGCCCCAAACAGCAGCTCTGCCATGGCCTGAGCTTCTTGATCCTCTCACACCCTGCAAGGTTGGAAATCCAAAGTTTTAACGTTGCTCCTCACCGGGTTATCCATGTAGGAATGTGAGATAAGGACAGCACCTGGCACAAATGATTTATGGGCATGGCCCAGCTCTGTCTTACCTGGGATATCTGCCCTGATTTCTCCTCTGTGAATTGGCTGCAGGATTGGATTTGATGATCCTTGTGGCTCCCTTCCCACTGAGGTTATTCCATAACATTCCCTGCTGCATTAGCCCAGCTGTGCAGTGGCTGTTGCAAGGGAATTCCCTCAGTAATTGCTCTTAGGATGGTTTCTCAGAGTTTTCAGCTCTGTCCAGAAAAGAGCTGGGATTCTGCATTTCAGAATAAGTACAGAAAGCTTGCAGGGGAAAAGGAGAAACCCTGACTCTCTGTAAATCACCTTGCTGCAGGGCTGTGGTGCAAAAATGAAGGGTTTAGGTTGTCCTTGCTCTTGTGAAGACCCCAAATGTATTGGTTGGAAGAGGATGTGCCCTTCGAACCCCAAATTTCATTAGGCGACCTCTCTGCCTGCAGCTGAGGTGATGTGTGGGACCTTGGGGGAGGGAAGTGGTTCTGCCATCAAGAGGTACCCAGGCATATTCTTCCCAAATTTTCTGGCTCTACAACAGGACACCTCTTCCACAGATGGGCTCAGTGGATTTAGCTGTAAGGATTTGCATGTGCTGTCCCGTTCATTCCCATCCTACTCCGGCTGGAATGTAAGTGGGTGAAGGAGAACGGCCTCTGAAAAGCTCCATTCTCTGAGCTCTTAACTCAGCATGAACTTAAAGCTGTGAAACCAAGCCACAGAGTTGGAAAAATAACTCGGTGGATGGTTTTCCATTGCCTGTTTCCAGATTATTCCAGAATTGCTTGTCTGTTTTCTAGATGTTTTAATGCTAAAGGGCAGGAATTCAAGCATCATCCTGCTCTGGTTTCCAGGGATACAGGAGCCTGTGCTGTAGCAGCGAAATCTGGATGTGATCCTTGACTTCTTCCTCTTTGTGTTTCTGTTTGGAGGGGAAAAAAGTCCCAACAGCCTCCCCCTGAAGCTGCCAAGGTTTTGTTGCTGGGAGCTGGAGCTGCAGAGACTCCGAGGCTGGAGGGTTGATGGGTTAATTCCTGGAGCAGTGGGATAATTAAGACAAGCTCTCTTCATTAGTGCCCACAGCTCTCTGGAGAGCTCTTTGTGCTGGTGCTGTGGCTGTAGAGCTCTTAGAGTTCTAGTTTTTTTAAAAGAAAACCCATCTGGGATGTGTTTTCCACGTCTTTGAGCAGTGTGTGCAGTGCTGGTCTTCTGCTCCCACTTTTCCTGGCACAGGGGGTGGTGTTTCCTCTGACAGTCCTGCAGAGCTCTTGAGCTTTTCCCAGAATAATTCCAGGTGTGCCTGGTGAGCTCTGAGTGCCTGTTTTGGCACCATTTTCGAGTAAGAGGAAAAAAGTGGTGGATACAGAGAGGAGCCTTTTCTTCTCTTCCACCAGACCATGTGCAAACCCCTCTTCCTGAGCAGGGTGGAAGCTCAGGGATGAATTTTGGGTCTCTTCCCAGCTCCAAGAGAATGATCTGCCTGGCAGGAATGCACATGGAGCCTGGAGTTTGCCTGTTGTGGTTGAAAGGAATTGACTCTTGATAGTTGAGATAAGGTTGGATATTTTTTTTTTTTTCCTCCTGCTCCTTTGCTCCTTGAAATTTGGGGGCTGAAATTCCGCCTGGTGCTCGTGGTGTGCAACAAAAACACCCCAAGGGACTGGGTTGGGATCTTCTGGGAAAGGGGTAAGAGAGAAAAGGGGGGATTGGAGATGTTCCCTCAGTTTCTTTTCCTCTTAATATTCTATATTAAACAGGAAATGAGGTGGTTCTTGGGAAGGGCTGAGGGAAAAGAATGAAAGCAGCCCAGCTCATTCAGCTGTGGTCCCATTTTTCATCAGATCCTCTGGAGTGGGTCGCTGGGTGGCCAAACCCAGATTATTCTTGTAGTGCATGCAGTGTGACATGGAATTCCCTGGAGAGAGGGATGCTGGGTGCTTCCAGTGCGGGGAAACACAGGGAGAGAGCAAAGCAGGATTGACTCAGTTCTCCCTGTCCTTCAGGAATGGTGGTGGTGGAAAGGGATGAGCTCAGAGTACCCAAAATCTGCTGGGTGGGCGGCAGCGCCAGCCTTAGAACTTAGGCTGGCCTTAAAACCAAAGCTGGCTTTAAAGCTCCCTTCTCACACTGGTTTGTAGGTGAGGTTAGATGGTCCATTAATTGTCCTGCTCCCAATTTGGGGCAGATTGGGAGGTTTTGATGAGTTCTGTTGCTTCTCCAAAGCACCTGCAGCAGACCGCAGCTCTCCTGGAAGGGACGATGTCAGGCGTTCCTGAGGGGAGTGATGAGGCAGCTCGGCAGAGAGGTGTCTGAAATGAGGAAGAAATTCCTCCTCTGGCCATGTTATTTTGAGTTTTTGAACAAAATCTCGCTATCCCTGTTCACTGGCCAGTGTGGGCTCCTCTGAGCCAGCCCCGTGGGCTCTCCCCAGCCACCAAAACCCTCAGCTGAGCTTGCCTGGGAAGCCAGTCCAGGGAAGCTCCAGCGTGCTAAACAGGAATAGAGCTCTCTTCTGCAGGCCAGTGAGGGACAATTTATTCCTTTTATCGCCTTTTTGTCTATTTTAATTGTAAATGTCCCTATTTGTTTTGGGCTGCAGTCCCCAGACCCCGGGCGCTGCTGAAGGAGCAGCTCTTTCAACTGCTGCCCAGCTGGCTTGGGCTCAGCCTGGGGAAGCTTTAGAAGAGCAAAGTGTGTCCTTTGAAGGGCAGGACATGCTCCCTGCCTTCCCTGGCCCCACCTGGCAGCTGGGGAATATCCATGAGCCTGAGGACAGCACTGCCAGGACCAGCTGAGGGCTTGGAGGGTCTTAAAACCCTCAGGAAAACTGCTCCTGGGAGCTGCTTGTAGTGGGGTTTGAAAGATAAGGATTATTTTGGCGGCCTAAAATCCCAAGAACTGGGCCCAGTCTATTGCCTTTGACTTTGCCAGTTTGTTGTCCTTGACTCTAAACAGTCTGGAGTAAGATGCACTTTGGTGGGTCTCAAAATTAAGTGACCTTGTGGAGAGTATAATTTATTTTGGTGCCTGGGGAATGTGGGGGTCAAGATTCCCAGTGCTTTCCACCTTCAAATTTGGCAGTTTTTGTCCTTCTGGGCACAGTGTTTCCCAAAACAGCTGTGGGTCTGCTCAGACTAAACCTGGGTGTGTTTGGGGTCAAGGCCACCCATGTGATGGTGTCACGCTTCCATCAGAAACTCAGTGTGTCTAGCTTAAAATACTGGGGTTTTGTTTTCTTTTTTTCCCATCTGCCACTTTGAACTTTTTCCTTTTGAAGTAGGAGACTTTCAAGAGTCTCAAAATCTGCCAGGGCAAAGAATATTTAATATCTGACCTGTTGGGTGAAGTGCTGAATCATTACGTTCGTTTTAACCTTGATTATTTGTGTCATTTCTGCAGTAGTAAAATAGGAGTAAAATTATGTAGTCCTAGTTTGAATGGAATAGAAGCTGTTTAAAGATGTTTTAAAACAAGATTTTTGTGGGAATTCCTCATAATTCAACATCCATTTGCAGCCTGCAAATCCAGCTTGTCCAGAGCGCAGCTCCACTGGTCCCATACAAATAGCTTTGCCTTTCTCCCACTTCCTCCCTCCTGAATATTCCTATCGTGGATTTTCATCCATTTAAACAAGGACATGGGAAAAGCTGCCCCTTGGTTTAATCAAAATCCTTGTCACAGGTGGCCCCGCGAAGCCTCCATTTGTGGTTTGATTCCCTGTGGTTTCTGTGGGATTTGTGTTTGTGGGGATGGGGGTTGTCCTAGGGCAGGACAAGCTCTGTGGGAGAGGCTTCCAGCAGGAGTTAAATCAGTTTTGTAGCAGAATCACTAATGCACTTCTAAAGTGACTCGGTAATTCTGGAATAAATTCACTTTTATCCCCCACTAAGGTGTCTCTGGAGAGCTATTACATTTTCTTACAGAAACAAACTTCTCAGCTACTCTGCCACCGATCTCCTGTTCCTTCTCCTGTTGTTTCCTCCCTTCCAGCACTTCCAACTGGCATCTGAAAACCCTTCAGTTCCCTGGGTTCTTGTGTTGGGTCACTTCCCAAAGCTCATTGCCCGTTGTCAGACAGCACAGATTAATAGGGGGGCAAAAAAAAAAAAAAGCTGGAATTGTGGGGTTTTAAATCCCATTGCCTTTATTTTCTTTCATGATTCTGGTGGAGTTACAGGAGCTCAAGGGAATAAGTTAAACAAGCCAATAAATAAAATGTTATGGCACGAGGTGGCTACAAAAAAAAGTTCTTTTCAGTGTGTTCTTCCCCTGTGGAAAAGGGTGGTGCAGCTACTGCCAGCAGGTATTTAGGGTCAAATAAGACCAAGCAGCACCTTTTTTTTCCTACAAGGAATATGAATTAGAGCTTGTGTGCCCTTTGAAGCCCTAAAAAATTGCGCAGAGGGGAGGAGATGCCTCAGTGTTTCTGCCCCCAAGTTCCCGGTGGTTTTTCACCTTCAGCTGCCAGAACAGAACAGCTTGGAGGTTTTATATGAGAGGGCTTCTTGGAAGGACGAGTCTGCAGCAGGTCAGGGAGGCTTGTGTCTGAGGCAGGTGATTTAACTGCAGTTAAATTCTGACTGTGCTCAGAAGTTCATCTGGAGCAGAGAAGGAGGAAGGCCTGGTGTGTTGGGGAGGGTTTGTGGGGTTTGTGTCTCGTTGAGAAGCACTTGACCCATGCAGGATTTAATCAGGGTGTGCTGGAGGCTGGGTCAGGCTGAGCTCCAGTGGCTGCTGGCGCTCAGGAGGTGCTCAGGGCGTGCTTTCCCTCTCCTGGAGGGTGTTGGCCATTAAATGAACCTCTTCCCATGCTTTTTTCTCTTACTTTCTACACCTTTGAGTTCTGAGACTAAAGGGTGTCTGTCCAGAGTGATCCAGCCCAGTAAAGGTTGGTGACTGATCTGTGAGTTTCTCATTCCAGGTTGGAAAGGAGCCAGGGTGTGAATTGGGGCTGGATTTGGCAAAACATTCCCATTTTTAAGCACGTTGGTTTGTGACTCTTTGATGGTGAGGGCACAGGAGTGTGAACAGAATCATCCTGGAATGGTTTGGGATGGAAGGGAATTTAGGGATCATCCAGTGCCACCCCTGCCATGGGCAGGGACACCTTCCACTATCCCAGGGTGCTCCAAGCCCTGTCCAGCCTGGCCTGGGACACTCCCAGGGATCCAGGGGCAGCCACAGCTTCTCTGGGAATCTGTGCCAGGGCCTCCCTACCCTCCCAGGAAACAATTCATTCCCAATATCCCACCTGTCCCTGCCCTCTGGCAATGGGAAGCTGTTCCCCTTGTCCTGTCCCTCCATCCCTTGCAAAGCCTCTCCATCTTTCTTGCAGGCTCCCTTCAGGTCCTGGCAGGTCACAGTTAGGTCACCCTGAAGCTTCTGCAAGCTTCAATCCCAGACAGAGCAATCCCAGCTGTGCCAGCCTTGGCTCCAGCAGAGCAGCTCCATCCCTCTGACCATCCTGGTGGCTTCCTTTGGCCTGGAGGAGCCCTGTCCTGACCAGCAGATGAGAGAATCCCCCTTAGAGCTCCCAGCAGCCCAGTCCAGCTTCAGCAGGGACGGGTGGGATCCCCACTGGAGCTGTGCGGGGTTTTTAAGCAGTGTGGATAATTCCGGAAGGTTTTTTGTCAGACACTGAGAAATGAGGAGCTGTGCAAGGAAGGAGTAGGAACCTGGGTGTCCTGTCAGGACACGTGGGATTCTCTGGGATCACGGCACAGGCAGGAATGGATGTGCCAGCTGTGCTTGAGTGAGTGACCTTGGCAAGGGCTTCCCATCAGTCTCTATTGTGCTTTATCAGCCTGGCTGGAAGTGATGCAAGCTTGTACTGAGGGGCTGGAATTCTTAGCTGAGACCAGCTTTCCATTCGGGTTGGAAGTGGAAGCAGGAATTCACATTGTGCCTGGATCCAGTGTCCAGTTTTGTGTATTAAAAAGGAATGTCTTCAGATAAATCTCATTAACCAATATCACCTTGGTGCCTGTACTAAATAGGAGTAATTTGGAGGGTTTTAGGGCCTTGCAAATAAGTCTTTGCCCAGCACCCTTTTAGAAACCTGGCTTTATTTTCCCAGCTCTCCAAAATATCCCAATGACAACAACAAGAAGAAAAATTAGAATATCTTATTCCTTTATCAAGCCTTGGCAGGGAAGCTCAGGAATGTCTTTGTTACCGTGGCTCGAAGCCTTGCATCCCTTTTGCTCCGAGCTGCCCTCCCTCTGTCCCCAGCAAGCACAGATTATCTATGGAAGCGTAAAGCCAGCGTTGCAGGATCTCAGGGGGTCATCCTTCCTGCCCAGGAAGCTGCTTTTTGGCGCTTCCTCCCCGCCCAGAAGAGAGGGAAGGGATCGGTTTCAAAGAACGCTGCGAGCAGCCCTGAGCGCTGGAGATGACACGTTAATGAAAACAAAGATTAATTCCATGTGACACCGTTGCCTTGCAGTACAACTGGGAGCTAATGAAGCTAATGAGAACCATATTGGGGGTGAGAAATTAAAATTTAATCGTGGCTGATGGCAGGAATGGATCATGGAGTGCTTTTTTCCCCACCTCCCAGCATGGGGAAGGTTTTCCCCTCCCTGCCCTGGGTTGGGATTGGGGTAGGAGCAGTCCTTGAGAGGGGCCAGCCCAGTGGGATCTGCTCAGCTGGAATTCAGGGTGCATGGGCAGGAGGGGGTGATCCATGGCTGGATTAGTCCTGGAGACCCAGAAATGTGTGAGGTTACTCGTCCTGGGTGAGGTAAATGCAGGTGGCACTGGGCAATCTCAGTCTGCAGAGTGCTTGGCAGCAGGGCCCAACCCCAGGGAGATTCATTCACGCAATTAAAGGATTCTTTTTTAAATCAAGGAGTTACTGACATGCTGTTTTCCTAGGATTTTACCTGCAGAGCCTTTCTGCTGGTACAAGCAGGATCACAGCAGTGGTCAAGGGGTGATTCCCTCTTGTTCCACGTCCTGAATGTGTCCAGGCTTTCCCGATCCCGTTGTTTTCCATCAGTGTCCAGTTGTGCGCCTGCTGCTGGAGTTCCTTCCAGCCCAGGGACACTCAATGCTCCGGCAGCCTGGGCTCCCCTTCCTGCTGCCTGTTCCCATTCTCCCCTTTCCCTGGACTCAGTGTCCAGCTTAAGGAGCAGCTCAGAGTGGCATTCCCAAGGCTGCCGCTGGCAGGATTTTACCGAAGCAAACCCCACTGGGGTCTGGCAAATTGTGCAGTCACCTAAGCCAGGGTTTGGAATCATTTGACTTTGGGAACAAGCATGGACAGAGTTGGGGAGTGCTGGGGCTCAGTTGGATAATTGAGATTTGGTCTCCTGACCAGACCTTGCCAGGGGAGCACAGCGTGGTGCTTTGGGAAGAGCTTGGGAAGAGCCAAGTGGATGCACAGGATGGGACATCCCATTCCTCATCCCCTGCTTGGCTCCAGCCCTGCCCAGGCACCCTTCCCGGCACCGAGGAGCAAACCTCCTCCTCTTCATCCTTTATTTTTAATGTTAGCCCCGTTCCTCCCATTTAAATGTGGATGTTGTAATTACAGAGCACAGAATCCCAGCTTTTAGAGCTCTGTGGCCACAAGAAAGTGAATCCAGAAACCGGGCTGGTTTCATTTACTCCCATTCCAGCTGATTTCCTCCCCCCACCACGGCTGTGCAGTGCTGAAGGCTTGGCAGGGACCAAAACCAGCTGGCAAAAAGGTTTCTTACCCCCACACTTTCAAGTTAATGATGTTCTGAAATTAATGGTGCACCAGGCTAATCCTGGATCTCATTTTGATGGATTTGCTGTCTCTTGCCAGCGATGTTTCCCAACTGGGCTGGGGAAGTGGATCCCCAGGTCCCAGGGAAAGAAAACGGGTGGTTTTCCTTCCTAAGTGTTTACAGCTTTAATTTGGTTGGTATATTGTGGTTTTCCAGCAAGCTTTCAGTAGCTTCTGGGAGCTGTGGATGAGCTTTTCCACTCCTCAGAGCCAGGGAAGTGGCAGTGTCCGGGTGTCCCTTTGCTCTGGAAGTGGCTGTGGCCCCAGGCTGGGCACAGGAGAGGCTCAAGCCTTGGCACAGCAGGGAGAAGCTGGAGGAGCTGAGTTGGATTAGCTGAGGGAAAGGAAAAGTGGGAAAGGAGACAGAGATCAAGTGCGTGAAAGAAGCAGAGAGGTTGGAGCAGTGGCACAGGGTGCCTAGAGGGGTTGTGGAGTCATCCCTGGAGTGGTTCCAGGCCAGGTTGGACGGGGCTTGGAGCAGCCTGGGATAGTGGGAGGTGTCCCTGCCCATGGCAGGGCTGGCACTGGGTGAGCTGTGAGCTCTTTCCAGCCCAGACCATCCCAGGATTCTGCTCTCTGTCCTGTCTCCCTGTGGATAGGATGAGAAGCTGCTGGTTTGTGTGATGGGAAGGAAGATCCAGGTCAGGCATAAGGAAAAGCCTCCTAAATGTCCCTGTGGAACAGCCCCAGGCTGGATCCCTGGAGAGGGAGGGGAATCTCGATTCTGCTTGGCCAGGCCTCTGGCTGAGGTGATCCTCACACAGTCCTAGCCCAGGACAGGTGCATTTCCCACATTTTCTGTACTTCCATGGTTTAACCCTTTTTAACACCGTGCTGAATTTGTGGCAGGTGGCTCATCCAGCTTTCCCTGCTGCTGGGATGTTGGAAGGAAGCTGCAGTTGTGTGTCCGTTGGGTTGCCTGCTGTGGCCTGAGGCTGCTCCAGGGGAGAAGACCTCCTGCTTCCTTCTCTCCCTGCCAGACAGAGGACCTGCGTAGTTAAAATGCCACATTCCCACCTTCCCAGGGATGGAATACCTCACAGTGGAGCTCCCACCTTGCAGAGACCTCCTGGAGACCTCCTTTTGGGGCCCAAATCCTGATGGAAAATAGCAAATGTGCCTGTACCCAAACAACTTTTCCCTCATCCCGAGTTACAGAGCCCAGAGAAGGAGAGGGATTCCTGATGGAGATGGAAGTTGACATCTGGGTTCACTTTCCACTGAGGATGTTCTCCGTGGAGAGCAGCAATGGGAGCTGTTAACACCAGCTGCAGGTTTAGGGATGCAGCAGGGAATTCTCCTGCCTGTGGAAATGTGGTTGGAAGGAGCTCGTGGTATTGGGCGCTGCTGGGGGAGGAGTGGTGGGTGGGACTGGTTTTACTCCGTTTTTATTACAAATACAGCTAGATTTTCCTCATTACATCCATAGATGTAAAGGGAAAACCTGCCTGTTCTATCCTATTTTTAATAGGCTCCGTTTGGAATATTGTTTTGGGAATGTTTTCCAGCCTTCGAGGAATCCCTGTCCCAAACAACCCCTGCATTAAATAACCTGTGCAGCTCGGGGGTAGCTGAGTGGAGAAGGAATGTAAATTTGTGGGGCAAGTCAGGCTGATGAGCTTTTCCTCCTCCTTCAGCAAATAAAAGCCACCATCCCACATGGTTTGCATGCAGGAAAAAAGGAATTTTCTGGAGAAGGTGGCATTTTGTGCTGGGTGAGTTTGGGAATTCCTGATCCCTGGAAGCTCTTGTGGAGCTGTGCCCTCAAACCCCTGCCAGCAGGAAGTGTTTTCCTTGGGAATAATGGGGTTCAAACCATGTTTTGCTCTCAGTTTTTACTTTCCAGGAATATTTTGGAGCTAGAATTAATCAGCAGACAAGGTGGTGAAAACATTTTAACTCAAATATTGAATGATGTTGATGATTCCCAGCTGATATGGGCTAAGTGGGACATGGATTTGCCTTCCCTGAGGAGTCAGGGCTAAAAATGTTGTCTCTTCCAGCAGAAAACAGCCATGACATCACTTTTTAATTTCATTTAGGCAATCCAAGTGGAATAGACTTTGAATCAGCAGAATTTCTGGCTTTGACAATGTGCAGATCAAAAGTTCCGCTGGTGAAATTTACCCCCCTCCCCAAGCCTGCAAAATTAAATCCATGTTTTTGCTTGTCATTATCTGTTGGGAATATTTCAAGTTCCAAGGCAGAAGTGAAAAAAACCCCACATTTTTAAAATAAATATTTCTGTTAACTCCTCACAGAGCACCTTGAAAAGGAAAACTGGTGCTTAAGGTCAAAACTCCAACCTGAAATCTGTGGGAATTGGGTACCTGCCCTGCTTGTACCTATTAAAAAAAAAACCTAAGAAATCCCTGCAAGAATTCCTGCTGCTTTTATGGATTCAGAGCGGGCCATTTGGTTTGGTTTCCTTGGCATTTGTCTCGCAGGCTTCTTCAGAGAAATAAATCCACAAGTGTTTGCCTGTCATCACATGACAAGGCCGGGAGCCTGGATTGATGTAATCAGCACCAGGCACACGTCAGAAAACTTCATGTGGTTCAGCAAAATACAATATTTTATTAATTCCTCATTTGGTGGGGGGGGGTGCGTGTGTGTTTTAAATGAGCCTCAGGGGGTTCTTAACTTCTGCCAAGAAACGAGAATAATTCCTGCGAGTTGGTGTTGAGCAGCACCACGAGCGTGGTGGAGATCAGCGAAGCGAGGTTGCCTCCATGACAGATAACTTTATAAAAAGCTGCTTTTATTATTCATAAAATTACAAATTATCCTGCGTTTTCAAGTTTTCTGGGTACATCAGTGAGCTTGTAGGAAATTGTTGCTAAATACGGTGCAAAACATTGAGATTGATGGGTTTTAGAACTAATCAGTGTATGGGGTATAAAATGAAGGCACTTATTCAGGGTATTTTCAGTAATAGCAAATCCTTCTGAAAATCTTTAAAACCTGGGGTGTTTTTTAGTTTTGGGGGGGTTCTTTTGTTTGTTTTTTTGGGTTAGTTTAATGTGCTGCAGATACAAATAATAAAGGCCTGATGTGGGATCGAAGCCGTACTGGGAATAAACACAAGTTGAAGAATAACATCTTAAAACTTGCTCAGCTTTAGGATTAAAAGTCAGTTTTAATCAGAATTGGTAATCTGGCAGGAAGTCACCCTGCTGCCGCTAAAGGTGACAGGAATTCCAGTGGGAAAACCAGGAGCAGCCCTTGGGAAGCCCAGACCTGGTGGGATTTGGGGCAGGGGGGTCCTTTCTGTGTCTGCTGCTTTATCCAAAGAATGAGGGCAATCTTTTGGAGTTCTGAATAGCCCAGAAATTTGGGAATTTGCTCTTTTTCCGTTTCCAGGCAGCAGCGTTTTCCCGTTTGTGTTACATTTTATGTGATTCAGGATTTTTCTGTCCTCCTTGACAGCGTTTTGAAACTCCAAATGTATGAAGTGAGGACCAAAACTAACACAAGACGTCATTCCCTTGAATTTGTCGACCCCAATTTTAATTATTTTGCCTTTTCTTCCTTTTGTTTTGCAGGTATTCCTTTGGTAAGTGACTAAAACTGAGCCAAAAGCTGCATTTGTAATTTATTGGTGCATTTGTGGGTACGTAGCTTTTACTTTACTCCAGCTTGTTTGCTCTTTCTCTGGCATATTTAAATTCTGATTTTTTTTTTTTTAATTAAGGGTATTTTTATTAAGTTTATTTTTTTAATTCAGCTTTTGATTATCTTTTGCTGCATTTCTTTCTGCTCAAATGCCCTCAAAGAAAGGAAATTCTGTAAATTGAGGCTGAAGAGAGTTGGTGGAAGAGTTGTGGAAGCACCGCCAGAATTGTTTGGAGGGTTATGTTTATGATGAAGGGAATGAAGGACATTCCTGGGAGAGAACCTGTTCCTCCCAAATTCCCTTTCCACGGGTGACTGGGCTGTCAGGAACCTCTTACTCCTATCCTGAGTTTTTCCCTGGGATGAGGTGCCGGTGTTTCCCCGTTGGAAGTCAGGACGTGCTTTGCCCGGCTTGGTTTTTTTCAGTTTTCCAACTCATTCCTAAATGGAAAATTAGAAATCCTTCTGGATGCATTCCTCTCAGTGGAAATATTAGGAAAACTGCTGATTTTCTGGGAATTACTGCCATGGAATAATGTCCTAAACCAGCCTATTTGGCCGTGTTTTCTCCCTTCAAGAAGGTGCTCATGCCGAGGGATGGGTGGGTGAAGGACGCTGGATCATGGCTGGAAATGGGATTTGTATTCCCAGCTTGGCTTGATTCACAAATGGAATCCGGTTATTCAGAAAGGAGGCACAAGAATGGGTAATTCTTGTGTGTTTTGTGTGTTTTAGGGAGGTTTGATCCCTTCTCCTTCTGGGAATTGCGGCTGTCTCCTCGTTTCCAATGAATTGTTTTAATCATTGGCACTTGAACTGTCTGAGGGTTTCTGGCAGTGTTGAGGTGGAGAAGCAGAGGAATATGGATAATTTTCCATTATAATCTACAAAACATTCCAGATAGTTCTTCCCTGTTGAATGTGGATATTTTATCCGGGACAACACAAACCCAGAGGTTTGGGCTGGAGTTACTCATCCTCTGGATGTGTTGCTGATGGGTGTAGAAAAATTATTCTCCTTTTTTTTTGTTGTTTTCCAAGTGGTGTTTCATCTTTTTTTGGCCTTTCCTCGTGTCCCAACTGGAGACTCCCCCTCCAAGGAGCCCTTTGTACGCAGTGGGGTCTCTCCCTTCCCTGCTTTTGGCGTGAGGGCTCCTTCGGAATGAGATGAAGGAGATGTAAATCTCCAGTTCCTTTTGTTAGAGTACAGGAAAACCACAATATTTTTGTTATAATATAGCTGAAACAACAACGTTGTCATCCATTGCTGGGGCAGTACATTAAATATTGCTGAGCTCTGGAAGCCTCATTCTTTGGGAGCATCTACTTCAAAGCAAGATCCTTAAAAAAAGAAAATTCCTGGAGAGTTCTTTGTAAGTGCTGACTGTTTCCTATTCCCCTCCAGGAAGTGTGGGGTTTTTTTTGCTACATCTCAGGATGGATTTTGGTAGCCTCTATTCCAGCTCTAGGCTGTCCCTATGAATTTTAAAGAACTCCAGAGCATGGAAATAACAGCAAGCTGTGGGATCAACTGGTATTGCCACAGGTTTTGCTCTTTGCTCTTTGTCCTGGCAGGGAAAAGTGATTAAAAACGCTCCTCACTGGAGAGAATGAGCTGGGAAACAGGAATGCCAAGCACCACGTGTGGCTGTGTATCCCTGGAAAGTGAGGAGTTGCTCTGGGATGCAGATCCCGGAGTGGGCATCGGCCGGGGGGTTGTGCTGCTCTGGGATCAGCTGGGCTGGGAGAACTTTAGGCTTTGCTTAGTGTTACTGTGATGTAAACCTGGCTTTGGACCCAGCCCTCAGCGAGGGGGTGCTGGTGGCACCTGGGTCCTTCCCTGGGGATGGGCACAGATCCAAGGCCCTTTTTCCTCCGTGTTTTTGGCAGGGCACTGCTCTGGTGGGACTGTGGGTGGGTGGAGTGCACTGGCTGGCTTTGGAATGGATGGATGGAGGACTCTGGGATGGATGGAGGTGCTGCCTGTCCTCCCTGGAGCACAGCTGCAGGACCAGGCTGCTCCTGCAGAGCTTTCCTGCCTTCTCCATCCCCCAGCCTAAATCTCTTTCTTGAGCTTTGCTATTCCAAGGCCTTTCCCTCACGTTCTCCCTGTTGGAGCCCCTTTCCAGGTGTCCTGGTGGCCTGGCCTGGCTCAGCTCCAGCCATGGCAGCTCTGCCTCTCCCTCCAGGTTCCCATTGTGCTGCTGGGATTAGAAAGAACCCCCAATGCCAACTTGCTGCTTTGTCCTTCCTGAAAACTGAGGACCTGTGTTCTCCTGGCTTAGGATGAGACCCAAACTGCTTCCCCAGGTCTGTGGTGGTGCCACCTTTGCTGTTTCTGACCCTGGCTTCTCTCCCAGAGCAGGAGTTCCTGGGGAGGTTTCTGCCTGAGATACCCCCAAGGACTCCTTTTTTTCCCTCAATGGAAATCTGATTCCGTGTAGGGATTTATTATCCCTGCTCTAGCAGAGGCCTGGAAAAGGTGCTGCTCTTTTCCAGGCTTCCTTGTCCTCTTTTCTTCTGCTCTGTCTTCTGGTTTTTAAGGAGCCCCAGATAATCAGAAGATGTTTGGATGGTCCTGAGTCTGTCTTGGTCCAAAAAAAAGGTGGCACTGAGGAGTTCAAAGCAGGAAAACTGCATGGGTGGAGTGAGTTGTAGTGAATCTGTGTAGAGTGAAAATCCAGGGAAAATGAGGTCACTGTGCGGAGAGATCCTGACTCCTCCGTGGCCGTAGGATCCCTGTCGGAGCAGCAATCCCTATTCCCAGCAAGGAGCAGGCAGGAAAGGCAGGAATGCATCTGCTGACCTCGTGGCTATCAATGGGATCATTAAACAGAAAGGACGGGGGAGCAGCTGATCTTATTTGACTCCTGATGCTCCGAAGTGTCCTGTTTGGAGCCAAAGCAAATGTTTCCTTAGGGATCATTCCAGAGAGCCTGGCTTCTGCTCTCCTTGCAGGCCAGAATTAGAAGCACATTTTAATCGCAAAAGCTTTTTTTTTTTCCCCTCTCTCTCCCAGTAACTTCCTTGTTAATTTTGGTGTGGAGAGAAGACAATCCCTGAACAAACTCTGGAGGTTTTTTCCATTGTCTGTAAATACGGAATGAGCAAATAACTTGAGTTCCTACCCAAAATGCCCCCCAATTTTATGTTGCATCTGTTAGCTCAGAATTTGAGCTTGAAGTGTGTTTTGATTAGAAGTAGAATAAAAAGTTGAGAGCTGAGTATTTGTAATTCTCCATCACTTGTTAAATCCTCACTCTTTGCTTCAATGCAAATTGTTCCAAGGAGGATTTTCTTTTAAAAGGTCTTCAGGGATCTCGAATTTTAGATGTGCATTGACATAAAATTAAATGTTAGAGTGCACAGCTGGGGTTCTGGGCGAGATGGAGGAGATGTTTCTGCTGTGTGAGTGCGTGTTCCCAGGGACGGGGGGAAGTTTTCCTTTAGCTGCGCTGTCCTGGAGAGCAGCTCTGTGGTCAGGGAGAAAAATGAGAGGAAAATGAAACAACTGAGGTCGAACTTCACTGGTGCAGGTCCAAAGCTTGGAGGTGAGGATGGGCCTGGGCTGAGCTGGAGATTCCTGCAGGCCCCTCTGCAGCGTGGGAGGTTGCCCAAGAGAATTCCCTGGCAGAGAAGCTGCAGCTGCCCCATCCCTGGAAGCTTCCAAGGCCAGGTTGGAGTAGACCAGGAGCAACCTGGGATAGTGGGAAATACCCGTGGCAGGGGTGGAGCTGGACTGACCTGGAGGTCCCTTCCAACCCCACCCACTGTGGGATTCTGTGATGTTTCAGATGGCAGCAGGGAATTCCCATGCTGGCATCCCGTGGCACCGGTTGTGTGGGGAGACCCTGGCAGCAGGACGTGGGGCTGGGCTGCTCTGTGTTATTCCTGGAGAGCTTTGCTCCCTTCCCAGCAGGAGGCCCTGGATCCCAGTGTCCCAGAGCCCCTGGGAATGGTTGGACACCCAGCTGGCCACGGGCTGCTCTTTATTCATCCCCTCAGGCCGGGACGGGAGGGCCAGGGCTGCTTCCTGACCGTCCTGTTCCTGCCTAATATTGGGATCTGCTGTTCCTATTGCTCGTGTAAGAGTGGGAAACTTTTCTCTCTGTCTTATTAAATCTATTTTTCAAGCTGTCACTTAAGCAGGTCTAGTGACAGAGTCGGATGTTTATGTGGCCCTGGACACTTGAACTCTGGTGTTTTCAATCACAACAGCACCTTTTGCCAGCCGGTCTGAATTAAAAACTCCCCGTGACCTTTTACCCCCGGCCCTCTTAAATTCATGCTTTAAAAACAGCTTAATGAGGGGTTTACTGGCCCAATTGGAAGTTTTTATTAAAACCTATTAGTGAGCTGGAGTAGCCTGCCTGAAGGAAACGATTAGCCCAGAGCAGCTCCGCTCAGAGCTGGCCCTTAGCCACTCCAGGTTTTCCCTAAACTGCTTCCAGACCCACGTTAACCCCAACACTGCAGCCTGCATGGAATTCATATCCTCTGCTTTAATTTATGGCTTGTCTGATTCCCTCCCCAGCCTTGCCCCATGTTTGGTTTAATGTCATTAGGCCTGCATTAAAGGGCGGCGGGGCCTTCGCTCGGGCCTGGCTCGTTTGGGAACCTCAATTAAATGGAGGTGCTCCCCCAAATCTTTTGCTGCTCCAGGGATGGGGTGTGTGGAGCCCGCTTGGGCGAAGCCATGATTCTCCCGTGCTCCTGGGGAAGCTTTCCATGAGGAGCATCCCGGCAGGATGGAGCTGGAGGTGCACTGGTGGAACACCCGGGGTTTGATGTGAAATTGGGTTTTCTGGAGGACACAGACCTTGGAATCACAGAGAGGAGCTGGAGGGTGGAAATCCCAGCCGGCTTCCACTGTGAATTTCCCATTGGATCTGAGCTTGTTTGCTCTAAGTCTGTGTTTTATATTGAAAATTAGGCCAGTGGTTCTTGCCTATCTTCAAAATAAACCTTACAAGGCTGCTGAAGCTTTGGAGATGTTATCTCCATGGTCTTATCTCCATGGAGGTGAGGGAAACAGGCCAGAGCTCCAACTTGTTAGGAAAAACCTCCAGTGGAAGGTGGCCCTGCTCACAAGTAGGGCTTGGAATGGGATGGGCTTTAGGGTCCCTTCCCACCCAAACCATCTCAGGGTTCTGTGGAGGCAAACCAAAGGCTGAAATTTGCACTCTCCTTTCCAAAACCTGGTTTTAGCCTGGAAACGAGCCAGATCCCCTCCTAATGAGGCAAGAGTAGCAAAATTAACGGGGAAAAAGAGTGGGGAATCGCCAGTGCACCAACCAGGGTGCTGTTTAATTGACGAATATTTCGGTTCTGGGATGCATCTTGAGGATGATAAAGCAGGAATAATCCCAAAACAAAAAGCAGCTGGTCCCTCTCCACACCCCACGTTCCCAGAGTGTCACCTCCTGCCTGTATTTCTCCTGGCACATGGATGCACCGACCTTGGAGCATTTAAAAAAGAATGTTTAAGGAAAAATCTGCCATTAAAGTTATTACTGTAAAGTAGTGCCTTTGATTGCGGCAATTATGCAAATGATCTGAAGGGATAAAATACTCCTTAACGAGGCCTGATGGAAATGGTGGTGCTGGAGGGAGGGCAGAACTTCTCCAAACAGCTTTCCACGCGTGGAATTTTCTTCCAGCCCTTTGCCACGTTCCTGGATCTCGACCTGTGTCACCGCTGACCGGCCTGCGGATGTGATTTTATTTTCCCTTAATCCAGGAATGTAAGTGGGTGGAATGGGAACGCTGGCCTTGCAGAAACTGGGAAACCCTTTCCCTAAGCAAATTGTTTCTGCACAGCTCTTGTGAGCGACTTTTGGCCCGGCCTTGAGAAAAAGGAAACAAACAAAAATGCCTTTTGCAGGCAGGGGTTTTTGGAAAGGGAAGAATTTCTCCATGGGAAGAGTGGAAGTGCCCAGGGAGGTTTGGAGTCCCCATCCCTGGAGTTGTCCAAGGAATTCCTGGAGGTGGCACTCAGTGCTTTGTGCTGGGGGCGAGATGGGGGATCAGGCATGGCTTGGACTTGGTGATCCTGGAGGTCTTTCCCAACTTTTATGATTGTGGCATTCCATGATTTCCATCAGGAAAGGTGCATGGGGCTGGGTGACTGGCAAGGGTGGAGTTCTCCTTCGTTAAGGCTCAAATGGAAATGTTGCCAGGTTGATTGAAATTGTCTCCAATATTGGTGTTAAAGCAAAGAGTTGGATCCTTGTCTCCCATAATTTGGAAAAACACGGCCTGCAGTTAGCTGGGAAGTATCTGGTGTGGATCTGGCTGAGGGAATGATCTCCCAGTTTGGACTGGGAGACTAAAAAAGAGGGAAAGGGACTTTTTATATGGACAGATTGTGACAGGATAAAGGGCGGTGGTTTTAAACTGCCAGAAGGCAGGGAAAGATGGGATATTGGGAAGGAATTCCTCCCTGTGAGGGTGGAGAGGGGCTGGAATGGCTTTCCCAGAGAAGCTGTGGCTGCCCCTGGATCCCTGGCAGTGTCCAAGGCCAGGCTGGACGGGGCTTGGAGCACTCTGGGATGGTGGAAGGTGTTGGGGTTGGAACTGGATGAGCTTTAAGCTCCCTTCCAACCCAAATCATTCCACGATTCTACACTAGGAGAAAGGCAATTAGTTTAATTAGCTGTAATTGCTGTTAATGTGTAAGGCTGAACCTGTTCCCAGATTCACCTGCGCAGTTTGGTCCTGGCCCTGAGCTCTCCTGGGTTCCTTATCAAGCCACCGCTTGTTCTCCTCATCTTGCACGAGCCTCTCCGTTATCTCTCCTGAGCTTACCCTGGATTTGTGTTAATCCTTCCCATTAAACCCATGGCTCCCTGCCTGTTCCTGTTCTCCTTCCGTGCAGGAGCAGGAACGGGCCTGGGGTTCAGAGAAGTGCCAGCTCAGTTCTTTAAAAAATACCAAAATCTTTATAGCAGCCTTTTCCCAGCGAGGTGGATCCGAACCACGGCTCACCTTCTGAGGAGGATTTGATGTCCAAACATCCCAGCTTGGGCTGTTGCTGCCTGTTTGTGCTAAAAAAGGTGGTTTTTTCCCCAGAAAGGCTTGTTCCAAATTCACTGTAAACGAGGGAAGTGCTGCCCAGCACCAAAATGCTGCCACCACTTTGGGCTGAGGTTCAGATCGCGTGGGGACAGTGCTCAGGGTGGGACTGGGGGACCTGGACGCAGCACCCACTTGTTGGGGTTTAAGGAGATCCTGTGGAATTCCCCAGCTGGAATGAGGCTGGGAGAGGGTGATGAATTCCCCCAGTCCTTCAGGGAGGGGGAATTTTAATGACTCCAGCGATAGAATCCTCATTTTGTGCATCCCTCAGGAAAGCTGTGCAGGGATTTGGGATGGGAGGTGTGGCCTGGCCAGTGTCACCTGCAGGGTTGTGTGTCCTGTGGCACAGACGAGTTTGGAAAAGAAAATCGGGGACGTGGCACCGCTCTGACCCTGCTCCAGTTGTGCTCACAGCAGTTGTTGTGACTCTTGGGAGTTGTTGCTTCTCCCTGTTTTGGTTGTTCCCATTTCATCGCACAAAAGGATGAATTTTCCCTCTGGAAAACCGGAGCAAATTCCCCCAGCAAGGCTGACCTGCAATACCCATGCAGAGTGCTCCTGTAAATATTTTATTGTGTGATTATTTTTACCCTTTTGCTCTATTTTTAAAAAAACAAACCCAGGCAAGTGTTTTAAGGAGGATTTTTGGCAGGTGTTTAAGCAGCTGCAGAGACCATTGGCTTTATTTTATGGCACGGAATGGTTTGGGTTGGAAGGGACCTTAAAGCTCATCTTGTTCCGTGGGCAGGGACACCTCCCACTATCCCAGGTTGCTCCAAACCCCATCCAACCTGGCCTTCACCTGCTTTATGGAACACTGCTGGATTTTAAACCTTCCTGTTTGAAGGGTCTTGAGCTGCCAGGCAGGAATTTGGCACTTCTTGTCCCTGCGGTATTTGGCAGCTGTCCCAAACTCCAGGGAAAATCCACCTGCTTGGCTTCACCTGGGAACAGTCAGCTCTAGGAGATGTTTCGCCAGCCCAGAACCCACCTCAAAGCAGAATCCGCATCAAAAGTGGGAGGTAGGAAGGTTTTCTCCTGATTTTTAGCGAGAAAGACGAGCTGGAGAGGCTCCAGTGAAAACAATGGATCGGTGCTGGCTCCCGCAGGCTGACACTTCTCAGCGTGGAGCTGTTTAAATTCCCTGTGCTATCTCCAGGCTTTTGATGGGAGGAGGATGAGAGCTGGGCAGAGCTGCCTTCGAGGCTTGCTTCCATCCAAAGTTCAGGTCTGGCACACGGGGGAAGAGGTTTGATTTTTATTTTTGTATTTTCCTGGAGTTAAGTAAACCTCAATGTGCAGAGTAACCCCTGGATAATCACAATAAACCAAAGGGCATCCAAGGAACTGCTGGAGTTTTTCTTTTCCATTATCCACTGTCTTTTCTAACCTCTGATTTATCTGGGGCTCGTTCCCATCCAATGCCTTTTCTCTGCCCTGATCTGCATCCCATAAAAGTTTCATGGCAGTGATTTATGAGGATGATTCCAGCTCTTCCTATGAAGTTTTGGAGCCCCATTTTTCCTGGGGATGGTGAGTCCTGGTGGATGTTCCCAAGGTGTAGGGAAGAATTGTTAATTAAAGGGTTCAGGTCTTGGCACTGGACATCTTGGGGCAGCTGGAAGTTGTGTGGAGAGCTCTGAGGAGGGTTGGACCCTTTTTAAGGAATTGGGATATTCTCCATGCTTTTAATTGATCTGGAGTGTGGAAGTTCGGGTGGAAATCCCTGGATTTTGGTTGCTTTCCATCAAGAATGTTTGGTGAGCAGAGAAGCAGTTTGGGCCTTGATTTTTTTTTTTTTTTTGGTCTTTCTTTTATTCAGTGATAGGCTTGAAGAATCTCTTGGTCTGGAGCACCTTCTCTATCTCCATGATCTTCCAGGATCACAGCTGGAAGAAGCTACACCATTGCAATGGAAATGGAAAAAAAAAAATCAGTTTTCCTGCCCATTCCTATTCTGATATTGTTTTTTGGCCACGGATTTAAAATCCATTGGCTTGAGCAATAAAATTAAGGCTTTTTTCCAGGGCATTTGTCCTGTGTTCTTATCTATTCTTATTATCCCTTTTTTCCTGCTGGAAGGAGGAGAAGGCATGGTGTGGAGTTGGTTTTTTCCCTTCTTTTAAGTTGTCTCCTTAGGGATATTTATTTGACAGCTCGATGCTGCTGAAGGTTAAATATCGTTTAATTATATTTATGCTGGCAGAGCCCCTTTTGGAATTCTCTGGGATTCTTCACAAGTCTCTGTTTTGAGGTTTATTGCATTTTCTGTGTTCCCTCCATGCACAAAAACTGGTGGAAGTGAGAGCCAGAGGTCAAGTTTGATCTTCCTCTAAATCCAGACTCCTTGATCTGCCCGGAGCAGGGAACGAGCTCCATGAATGGAGCTGTCTGTGGATTTCTTCTTGAAGTTCCTTTGGCCAAAAATGTTGTTTCCTTGAGATTGTTTGTGGGAATGCACTGGAGTCGAGCAGATTTCTGGATCAGCGAAAGGAAGTCAGGGGTTTTGGAATTGTTGCGATTCTTTTTGTCTTGCCATCTTTAAGTTAGGAAGAAAATGTGTCACAGCTGAGAGATAAATACAGATTTAGACTTCAGCACACAAAATTGTGTGGTTTGGTGAGTTTGTGCATGTGAAAAACATCTTAGCAACCAGATTTTCTGTATTTCCCTGTTTCTCCTGCCTTTAAATGGGAGCAGGAACTGATTAATGACCAAGGGTCGTTAAAATCTGGATATTTGTGGACTTTATGGGGTTTCACTGCCTTCCTCAGCATCATCTGAACTTCGGATTCGGGGTTGAATCAGTCCAAGGGGGAAGGTGCAGATCTGAAGGAGAAGAGCAGAAAGTGGGTGCTGCACTCGAGTCGTGTCTCAGAAACATCAGGGAGCTCAGCAACGGAGCTGCCGCTTTTCCCGCTGTCCCCAGCGTTTGTTTGTTGACAGAAATTTCCTGGGAGTTGAAGTCTTCTGTGTTTTTTCTGTCGTTTGTGGCATCTTTGTGCACAAAGTCAAAGCTGCTGCCTCTGCTTCCTGCTGAGCCCTGTGTGGGCTGCCTCGATTTCCTGAGCTATTCCACCAGCACCGGGGTGTCTCCGCCTCATGTTCCCATTCCTGATTTAAGGGGAATGCTACCTAGCCAAATATTTCTGGCCACCCCCTCACTGCATCCACCATGTTCCCTGAAGCTCCTCAAGAAATGGGATTCATTTATTTACTTTAAGCCCCGGCGAAATGATTTTCTCATGGGCTTCCTTTCCGTCCCGAAGCCGGGTGAAACCGCAGTGTTAAGCCATCCTCTTCCCAGGAATCCCTGGGAAGTGAGAGGGAGCCAAGGTACATATTTGCTGTTACTCCGAGCAGATAAGTGTCAGGATTTCAAAGCGAATTCCAGCGCTGAAATCTCCGCCGTACCTCGGCTCCCGGGCCTGGACTCGGAGCGGTTGCTGCTTTTATGGCAACTCTCTGGTGTTTTCCTGTTCTTTTTTAAGGAATGGGCCTGGATGCATCCCAAAATTACCTGTACTTGTCATAGCCTGGAGAGGAGAAGGCTCCAGGGTGACCTAATTGGGGATTTTGGTGCCTGAAGGAGCCACAAGGAATGGGGAGAGAGAAATGGGGTGGGGGGATAGGAGGAGGGGGAATGGCTTCAAACTTCCAGAAGGCAGGGATAGATGGGATACTGGGAAGGAATTTCTCCCAGTGGGTGAAAATTCCCAGTGGTGAGGCTCTGGCACAGGGTGCCCAGAGAAGCTGTGGCTGTCCCTGGATCCCTGGCAGTGTCCAAGGCCAGGCTGGACAGGGCTTGGAGCACTCTGGGATGGTGAAAGGTGTCCCTGCCTGTGGCAGGGGCTGGAATGAGATGATATTTAAGGTCCTTCCAACCTAAATAATTTCATAGTTCCATGATAATCCCTCTGGGAAAACCCTTGAATGGTGGGGAGGTTGCAGGGAGCAAGGCAGGAGAGGATTCCAGCTGGGGAGCCGCGGAATATTCCGGCCGGGAAGGGACAGGGAAGGTCAGTGATGCTGAGCTTGGTCACTTTGGAAGGAGCAAAAGCCACCCCTGTCCTTGCTCAGGAGAAGGTTTGAGGCCTGAAGGAGATTCCTGCTCCCAAAGGGAGGCACCTGTCCAGGGGAGGGGCTGTGTTGTCCCTGTGGAGGGAGGTGAGCCTTGTGGACGTGGTGAGCCAGAACTCCACGTCCCGTGTCCCTGGATATCAGGTGGAGATCAGGCTTTCCCCAAGGCTCTTCCAGGGCTTTATGTACAGCTCCTCCATAGGAACGGGAGGTTAGGGCTGGGATAAGGCACAGTGCCTAAAATAACAACATTTTAGTAGCGGGATTTCAGTTTCTATCCTCAGCTTGTGGGCTCTGAGGTGATTAAACCATTAAACCCAGACTATTCCAGGCTCTGAAGTGATTAAACCATTAAACCCAGACTAACCAGCTCAGGGGTTTAGGGAGCAGGTAGGGAGCTGTGGAAGTTTCTGGGGTTGCCTCTGGATTTACCATTTATTATGGAGGAGATAAGGGATCGTTTCCCATTTGTTTCGTGCCTGTTGTGGGTCGTGTCCCATTCAGCAACTTCCCTGGAGCTGGGCTGGAGGAGGTGTGGGATGGAGGGAGTGGGAAGGACGAGGAATCCTGAGCAGGCTGTGGTTCTCCCTGTCCCCAGGGGTTGCTGAAGCTCCCTGGAGCAGCACCGACTGCCCCATCCCGTGTGGAGCCAGCTTCCAGGGAAACAGCAGAGCAGGAACAGCCCCTGGAGCTCCTGGCTGCTGGGATGGCACCTCCCAGCTGCCTGCCTGCTGTGGAGAGGGAATTGTTCCTGTTGGTGCAGGATGACAGCACGTGGAGCCCTGCCTGGGAATGGGGCCATGGTACCGAGGGAAAGTCATCCTGCAGGTCCCAGAAAATAGGGAATGAAAGGAGAGAGCAAAGGTGATCCCCCCAAAAATAGTGAGGTGGGATAAACAAGCCATGAAATCTACAATCAGGGTGGGGAGGATCCTCGGGGGGGAAAGAGCCATGGAAAAGGTGAAGGATGAGGGGCAGAAACTGCTGGGGAAATGGTTTTTGTCCTTTGTTTTGGGTTCCCGAGGGAGTGCTGGTGTTTTGGAAGGGAGAACCCATGGGATGTGTCTGACAGTGGCAGCACAGCCCTTTGTCACCGATTGTCACCAGGGCAAACGCTGCCAGGAGCTTTTTATTCAGTTAAATACAGGTTGGGAAACAGCAGGGGTGTAAATCCGGGATAGTGGCAGGGCAGCTGGATTTGCCCAGCTGTGCTGGGTATCTCAGCCAGAGGAAAGCACAGCCTGGAGAGACAGAAATTCCCAGAGGGATGGGGAAGGGAGTGCCAGGGAGGTGTCTGAGGGGATAATGCAGAGCTGCAGCTCTTCCCATCTGTCCTTTGCTAAGCTTTAAAATCCCACTCTTTGTCCCCGTTATCACAATGTGGGATATCAATATTTCCCATTCTTCCCATTCTCATTTACATGGCTTCTTAATATCCCTAATAATATTCCTGATAATACTACTCTGGCTCATTCAGCTTTTCAAACAGACAGTGGCCAGGGAGAGGAGGAGAACAATTCTCAAGTGGAGGTTTGGTGGTTTCGAATCAACCCCTTGAACTGTGAGCTGCAGCAAGCCCAGCTCTGGGATTGATGTGACCTGGCTGTGCCCGAGGCTGGCACTGGCTCCGGGGCCATTCCCGCTCTCCTGCACATCTGTGGGCACAGCACAGGGATCTCTGTCCCAAAAGGCTCCGGAATTTGTGGCTGTGTTGGCTGTCAGAGCCTCGGGAGGGGAGCTGGAAGCTGTGGGTGCTCCGAGCCTGTGCCCTGCCTGGAGAGGCTCAATCCCAAAGTGTCATTTGGGATTTAAACTCACCCCCCAAATCAGGAGTGATCCAGACCTCGGAGCAGGGATAAATCCCCATCCTTGGGGGTTTTCCATGGGCTGCTGGGTGTTTGATCCATGCTGGAGCTCCTTCTCTGTGGTGGAAAACCCTTCCTCGTGTTTGGCTGTGTTGTGTCAGCCCTAGGATGTCACTCGAGGTGATTTCATCCCTTTTTAAATTTATTTGAAAAGAAAGTCACTGGATGCTGATATTTCCCCATCCAGGAACAGGGAGAGCTGGGAGATCTGCAGGGAAAATGCTCCAGAGATGGTTAAGCAGGGGAATTTGGCCAGGACTTTCTGGCACACAGCTTGGACAGTTAAAATAATTTATTAGAATATTTTCCCATCTGTTTGTTATTATTAAATATGAAGGACTGGCGTTGCACAATCCTACCTTTCGGATTTATGGCCAGAAGAAATCGGTGGAGGTTTTTGTTGAGTACCCTTTAACTCTGACTTAGTCACAAACAGCATTTTGAACTCCTCCTCGGAGCGTTTGTAAAGTAAAACGAAATGAAAAAGCTCCCGACACGTGCTGCTCTCTAAGGGTCAGCACTTTCTCTTTGGAAAATTATCCTGTACAGGAGTATCTTGAAGTGTTTGATTTCATTTTTGAATCCTGGGATGGCACGGATGCTAAAACTCCCCTCTCTGTAGGTGTATCAGGAAGAGGATCTGGGCTCTACTTTGGAAATGCAATTTTTCTCTCCTTTGGGAAGCTTTGCTGTGCTCTCTTCTCTTTATTTCCACGTTTTTAGATACTTTAAATAATAATTTATCTGTAATGTCTGTGCTTCCCCTGCCATGTGGTCACTTAGAGTGGGACACTGTCACTTTATAAAGGGTTGATCTCTCTTAAATCCTTTTCTTGACCAACTGAGAATTTGGAATGAGATTCTTTTTAAGGTCCCTTCCAACCTTCTGTAAAAGAAGAGTATTTTTGTGTCTAAAACCCAATTAACACTTAAAAACTGACTGGTTAATAATGATTTTACCAAATACCAGGTATCTGAGGTTTGGGTTTGGTTCCCTTTTCATGTTTTAAATGACTTTTAAGCAGAGCATTTCTCCCTCCTCCACCCAGGGTGTCACTGGGGTGCCACACGTGGCCTCAGGTGGTTGATAAATCACCAGGATAAGCAGTGCTGGTGTTCCAGCTGCCTTCCCACATGGTTCCAGTTAGGGAATTCCAGCCCCCAGCTTTCCTGACAAGTTCCCCATTAATGACTGAACCTTTGCATCAAAGCCTGGGCAGTGATTTCTGTCGATAAATTGAATTCATTCTTGGAGCAGCGGTTTCAGAGGTGCTGCCATCCACTTGAAATTGCAGGATTAAAGCAGTGGCAGGATAATTTTCCCGGGTTTTAGGGTGTGGATGATTATTTGTCTGGAAAATCCCTGAGCTATACCTGCTATTTTACAATTCCAAGTTGGCTTTCTGTTGCTGAATGCTTTAAAAATTTCTTTTTTTTTTTTTTTTTCTGGATTTTGCTGGATCCCTCTGTTCTGGGGTGCGTACACGATGATCTTGATGGTCTCTTCCACCCCAAAGCATTGTAGGATTTTCAGCCTGATTTAATAAGTGCGGAGTGAGGACTGAAATCATTCATCTGGTTCATTTTAGGCACTGAAGTCATTTGGATTCCTTACAGGGCGAACGAGCCTTGTGGTGCTGGGACATCTGTGAGGAGCTGTTTAATATCACTTGTCACTGCCCTGGCTGATTGTTGTTTTAATGTGGTCGATTCCAGTGGTTTCCAGCGAAATGTAAAAAGCTGCTTCTTCAAATTAGAAGCAAAAATCCTCAATTATACGGCGGGGAATGTGCTCACAAGTGCCTGTGATGTCACTGGCAGGGGAGAGCCACCACCCAGGCTGCCGGCGGCGCAGGGAAATCTCGCTGGGTTGCGTTATCATGGAACTGCTGGATCCTTCCAACTGGCAGCAGGACTCGGGGAATGTGGGGATATTTGTGGGAAAACACGCTGCTTTTCTGCTCCCCTGCTCTCTTCACTGGGAAGGCTCCACGGTGTTTGCAGCGGGGCTGGAAGAGGGGATCTTTGGAGCTGCCGTAGGTGGGTTTGTGCTGGGTTATCCAACCTTGTGACTTTCTCCAGGAGCCATGAAAATCAGGCTGGAGAGGCTCTGGCACAGATTCCCAGAGGAGCTGTGGCTGCCCCTGGATCCCTGGAAGCACCCAAGACTGTGTTGGACGGGGCTTGGAGCACCCTGGGATGGTGGAAGGTGTCCCTGCCCATGGCCGGGGTGAGATGAGCTGATCTCTAAAGTCCCTTCCCACCCAGAGCCCATCCCAGGATTCTCTGATTTATAATTCTCACTGCATTCTGTGTTACTTTATGAAGTGATTGCTGAACTGGTTCATCTTTCTTTGTATCACCAGGGAGATTTCAGGGGGATTTTCAGCCTTGGCCCCATAATTCAGGTGTCTGACCAGCAGCATTTGTGCCTGTGTGTGTTTGCTCCTCCCTCTGCACTGTGCAGGGAGAGAACAGCTCCCTAACCCTGCTGCCTTTTTGCCATTTTTCCCATCATCACCAAAAAGCTGCTGCTTCCTCCTCCATCTCATCAGATCTCCTTAAAATCAGGTTTTGAAAGCAGCTTTTTGATTGCCTGAGATCCACATTTGGTCTCCTTCCTCCTGCTCCCTGGAAGGTTGTTCCTGGAGGTTCCTGGAGGTTCAGGCTGTGGCTGTTGGGGTCACTTTGGTCACTTCTGAGCTCATGGTGTTGGAAACGGCCTGAGTTAAAGCAGCCCTGAATTGCAGCAGATTTCCAGCCCCAAAACTTCCTTAGAGTTGGTTGAGTTCCGTGAGGGATGGGGCTGAGTGGGGACTCTTGTTTACTTTTGTTGGGACGGAGGGATGTCCAAAAGGACCTGGCAATACCCATTTTCTTCTTTAACTGTAATCCTAAAAAATAGCCTTGAGTGTGGACACAGCAAATCCCCTTTTAGAATCAGAAAAATCCCTTTTTTAGGTACTGGAGTGGTTTTGTCATGGTCTCTTGTTTAAATAGGATCCTTTTTTTTGTTTGGTTGGGTTTGGGGTTTTTTGTTAAGGTTTTGGGTGTAAACGATGGTGCAGGAATCCCAGAATCACTGAGGTTGGAAAAGACCTCCGAGACCATCAAGTCCCCACATTGTCCCCAGCCCAGAGCACTGAGTGCCACCTCCAGGCTTTCCTTGGACACCTCCAGGGATGGGGACTCCAAACCTCCCTGGGCACTTCCAATGCCTGAAACCCTTTCCATGAAAAAATTCCTTCTGCGCTGGTAAATTCCATCAGAAACCACTCATGGTCTTCTCTTAGAATTTAGGAAAAATTTCTTCATGGAAAGGGTTGTGAAGCCCTGGGAAGAGCTGCCCAGGGCAGTGGTGGAATCACCATCCCTGGAATTGTTCCAGAACCACGTGGATGTGGCACTTGGGGACGTGGTGAACACGGTGGCTCTGGCTTGATCACTGGACTTGATGATTTAAGAGATCTTTTGCAACCTGAAAAATTCTGTAATCCTCACCCAGACCTTTCAGATCACACCTTTGGTGTCACTCCTGTGTCTGTGGGGGTGCTGGACAGGGATATCTGCCTCGAGGGTCATCAGTTATCCAGCAATTTTTTTCCCTACTCCATATCCAAGCTGTGCTTTAAAAGCACCATTCAGGAAAAAAATCAGGGAGGCAGAGATGACATTCCATGAGAGATTCACTTCAAATCCATGGGGAAACCGGAAGGAATCATCCGCTGGCCTGGATTTATCTCCTGCAAACGCTCAGGGTACAACTCGTGCTCGCACGAGGCTAAAACTGGATCTGTGCGGGGCACTGGGAGTCTCACGTGACACAGCAGGAGAAATTTGTTTAATCTGCTTTTTATTTCGAGGCTTGCTCGCTGTCTGCTGGCAAAAGCCCTTGCCAGGTGCCTTCATGGTGTTGGGTTTAATTTGTTCCCGCTTGAAGCGTGCGAGCGGGGAACGGCAGTTCGGGATGGGGAGGGAATCGCGCTGGGATCGGGGGAACAGCTGCTCGCGGGTTCTAAAGCTGCCAGAGCAGCCTGAGGAAAGATTTAACGCCCAGCAGGCACCTGTTGGGAGCAGTTCAGCTCCTCGGGCACATGGCCTGGGGCTGCAGGGGGCCCGAAAGCCGGGAATCACCGTGGGGTGAGCGGGAACGCGCGGCTGCGTCCTCATGTGGTGCTGGAGGGATGGGGTCACCTGCTCGTGGCGGTGGCATCGCTCATCCTGGGCCTCTCCTGGCTGGCTGTTCCCGTTTGTCAGCCAGGCCCTTCCAGCCCTTCCCATTTCATTTATTCCCCATGGGCTCTGCTTTTCCTCAGGTTGGGCATCAGCGGAGTTTCTCCGTGGGAAGGGTTTCCGGCATTGGAAGTGCCCTGGGGAGTTTGGAGTGCCCATCCCTGGAGGTGTCCAAGGAAGGCCTGGAGGTGGCACTCAGTGCTCTGGGCTGGGGACAAGGTGGGCATCGGGCACTTGATGACCTTGGAGGGCTTTTCCAACTTTAATCACCCTGGGATTCTGCCCCTTTCCTTGTGGCCAGCCTCAACCCTGCCGGCTTTGGGTAAATCAGGGAATTTACCTGGGAATAGTCTGCGCTCTCGGGGCTCTGAGCCGCTCCTGGTGCTTGTTCCCCTCGCTCCCTGGGATTTGAGGCACAGGTCATTGGCCATGTGAGGATTTTCAGGGATGGTTGAGATGTTCAAGAATCCTGGAATGGTTTGGGTTGGAAGGGATCTTAAAGCCCACCCACTTCCAACCCCAGCACCTTCCACTACCCCAGGTTGCTCCAAGCTCTGCCCAACCTGGCCTTGGGCACTTCTAGGGATGGAGCAGCCATAAATTCTTTGGACAACAGGAGCGCAGGGAGTGCTGTTTCCCATCTCCAGGGACATCTCACCCTCCCTGACCAGTGTGGGCACCTTCTCCTCACCTTGAGGCCAAGCTGGAGAGCTCCTGGTGCCCCTGGAGTTCATAAGAACGGGGCTGAACTTATTTTCCTCCCATGAAGCCAGAGTAATTAAATACAGTATGTACAGATCCCTCAAATTGACAGCCGCCCACAGAGCTAAAAACAGGAAATCCATTAACTTCATTATTTAAAAAATAAAATAAAAATCCTCCCAACTGATTCCTCTGTCACTTAAAGTTCTGCATGGAAGGAGGGCTAATTTAACGCTGCATTAACTCCCTGTTATCACCCTCCTGTTACCTAAGTAGTTCCTAATGACTACCCTGGAGAGCACTTGGAAGCTTTTAAAAGTTTTTATGCTAAATTTTTTTTTTTTTTTCTGGGGAGTTTATACTTTAAGAACAAAAGTTCCTGCTAACGTTCTCCCAAATCTTCCAACAACAGCCAGAACTTTTCTGGTGGGTGCAGAAATGTGAAGTATCCCCAGGCTGAGGGAACTTTGGTGAACAAGAAATGGGAAATATTTAATAGGGGGGGCTGGAGATGAGTTTGGCTGTGGAAAGCTGGGTCAGATTTTGGGTTTGTTGGTGTCCTGGGGCCAGGGTGGAGGGCTGGGGTTACCAGCTCTGCCCAGGATGTGGTGCCAAAGGGAATTCTGTCCTTCAGCCTCTGAGTTTTGGCTTTCAGAGCCCTGAAAAGCCTCAAGACCCCGCGGGGCTGGTGGCTTGTGAGAGGTGTCCCTTTGTTCTGGGGTCTGGCAGCGAGAGGCAGTGCTGAATGAGAAGCAATAAATCACAGGCTTTGCTTGTTGTCTCTTCCTCAGGGATCTGATGGGCAATTTCTTCCTTTTTTAATCGTTTATCCTTTATCATTTATCCTTTCTCTGTCCTGGTTCAGCTCTGCTTCTCAGAGCAGCATCTCAGAATTCTGGGGATTTTTTCGGGGTGACCTCAAAATGATTCGTCCTTATTGCTTGGCAGTTTTTAAGTCATAAAGTTGAAACTTTCTGCTTTATATTGGTGGAAAAGGGAATTTTGCTGTGCCAGTGCCTGGGCGTTGCTTTCCCACTGACTGGAAAACCTGAATTATTTGAATATTAATCCCCACACGTGCACTCTGCCTGTGGATGAAGGAGTTCAGAGCTGCTCTTTGATGTTCTTAACAGGGGGTTGATGTTTACAGGTTGTGATTATTGGTTTTTCCATTAGGAATCACCACAAATCCTGTCCAGTGAGAGGGAAACTTGAAAAACCTGACGTGAACTGGAACATTTCTTACATGGTTTTGTGCTTCTGTTTGTACTGATAGGGAAAGCTGGGAGGTGGAGGGAGAGAGTGTCGCTCTGGGAGGGTTGTTGTCCTTCTGGAAAAGCAAAAATGACTGGGAAAAAGGCAAAAAGCCCAGAATTGGGTGAAGAACCCTCTGCCCTGGGCTGCAGTGGAGAGGGAAAACCAGCACATTCCAACAGGTGGGAACTGGGACCTGTGGAAGCCAAACCCAGCTGGAACTGGGGGTAATTCTGTACTGGGTGGGAGTGGGACCGATATTCCCACTGGAGATAAACAAGGTGTTTGTGGTGAGCTGGCAGGAGCGGGGTTTGGGGTATTTCTGGGGGATGCGTTGTCAAGGCAGCTCTTGTAGGGATGGTTTGGAGCTTTGCTTTCCTCTGAGGAAGTTGTTGCTGTGAAGGACGGAAGTTGTGATGATCCACAGGGATCACCCAGCCCAGCTCCTGGCCCTGCACACCCCAAAATCCCAGCCTGTGCATCCCTGGGAGCGGTGTCCAAACACTCCTGGAGCTCTGGCAGCCTCAGGAATGTGCCCATTCCCTGGGGAGCCTGGGCAGTGCCCAGCACCCTCGGGGGGAAGAACCTTTTCCCGATATCCCACCCAAACCTCGCTGCCCCAGCTCCAGCCCCTGGCCAGGATATCCCGAGGTCCCCAGCTCCACTCAGATATTTCCAACAGGTGCTTTAACGCTCGAGCTGAAACCAAACCACGCTGGGTTGCAGGGAGGTGGGCTCGGGAGCAGGTCTAATTCCAGGGAAAGCCGGTGTGGATTGGATATCTCCCTCCCCTTGGCTGCTGGGCTGTCTGACACACAATATCCATAGGGAGACAGCTGCACTGGGAGCTGGAAAATCCGGATATGTTGGAGCAGCATTTGTCTGTGCCGTGCAAACGTGCTCTCTGTAAATCTGACATGTGGGGATTTCTGTACAACGAGAAACAACGGGATGTTTTCACCTTATCCCGTGTTTTAGGAAGGGGAATTAATAAGAATTAATTAGGTGAGCTCTTTCTAGCACAGCCAGGTATGAGGGTTGATTTTTGGCCAGGTGTTTTTTTTGAGTCAGAAAAACAGAAAATAAGAAAATTCACTCTCTCTGGACCTAATTTTAATCTTCTCCTGAAGGCTTTCAGCCCTTCCCTCCCTCACTGCTTTCTCCCTGATTGTCCAACAAACTGGTTTGGGATATGGAGATTGGGGGAAAGGGGCTGTGCTGACTCCTCCTCAGCCATGGCCAAGCTGTGATAACTTGGTGAATTTATTTATGGGAAATAATAAAGATAAACATTGGACATCAGTTGGTGTTGAGCTACGAATACAAACCCTCCACTGCGTGAGGGGTTTGAGCGTTTGAAAGAGGCAAAACAGTTGAAAACCCTAAAAGGAACATGGGAAAGCGTATTTAGGTTTTGGGTTTGCTTCCTCACTTCCCTCCTCCCCTCTGGCACATCCCCGCTGCTCCTCCTCCTCCCCTGCCCCAGCAGAGACCTCTGGAAAATGCCAATCCATGGATTTTGCCACACCGAGTTCCGAGCGTGTCCCGAGCTCTCGGAGCGCGTGTGGGGCGAGCGCAGCCGCCATTGGCGGTTGATTTTATTCCCGTTTTTTTTTTTCCCCCAAAAAAACCCAGCCCGTGGCTCCCTCTCCGGCTGCGCTAGAGATAACAATGAGGGGCTTTGTGCTGCCCTGCAGCTGCTGAAATTTGACGAGATCCAAGTGAGGAAAACAGGAGCAGGTGGGTCAACAACGTGACCCTTTCGTTCCCAGCAGTATCAGTGAGCCCTGGGTTGGAGCTCGGGAATAAGGATTCATTGGTTGGGGCTTGGAAGATGGGAATTGTCTCTTGGAGGGAGCCCTGATGGGGTTTGCTGCTGTTTATGGGATGGGTTTCACCCCCAAAACTCCCGGACTGGGGAGTGTTGCTGGAGGTGATTAAACCGGCATCGCTACAGGCAGGAGATCTTCGGTCCCTTCGTTCCCAGATTGTTTATTGGGTTTTGGGATGCTCCATGACTTCCATGTGGATGCTCCTAAAGCTCCCAATGGCCAATATCTGCCTTCCCATCCCACAGCCGCAGTGGGGCTGTCCCAGATACGGCTGCCCCATCCCTGGAATTGGCCAAGGCCAGCTTGGACAGGGCTTGGAGCAACCTGGGATAGTGGAAGGAGTCCCTGCCCGTGGCACTGGGTGATCTTTAAGATCCCTTCCCACCCAAACCATTCCATGATTCTATCCCAGTTTCTTCCCTGAGTCCCCCCAGGTGATGGAGATGACTCCCTGGTGTCCATGTTTGGTGCTGTGTTAGAACCACCCTACAGAACATTGAGGGAATTGACATTTGGGAATTGCTGCAGCTGGAGGAGGGTTTGGGAGGTGCTTCCCAGGATGTTTAGTGCACGTGGAGGATGTGGCCCTGCTGGGCTCCTGGCACTGCCACGTCAGCAAATGCATCTCAGGGATGTGGAATCCTGGAATGGTTTGGGTCGGGAGGGACCTTAAATCATCACCTTCCTCACCTTCATCAGCGCTCTCGTTTGATAGCAGCGAGAGGAGGGCAAAAGCAGGGAGAGAAATCCTGGAGTTAATGAACTGGGAGGGAGGGTCAGTGAGGAACCAGCTGCTCCTCAGGGCTCCCCTGCCCCGCTGGGATGGCCTGGCTGATCCCTGCAGGTGTCACAGCGTGTTTGAGCTCTGTAACCCCATGGATGGTGTTCAAAGGTGGCAGCGCCCAAACCTCAGCAGGGATGTGGCTGCAGCCTCAGACCTGTCTAAGAATCCAAAGGATTTGGAGTCTGAAGCTTTTAAGGCAGACGTGAACAACTGTGTGTGAGTCAGCAGGGAGGAACGGGAGGTTCTGCTGATGGATTTGGTAATCTTGGGTCTGGTATCAGCTTACAGCCGAGTGAGGGTGAGCTGGAGCCCAGCTCCCCCCTCGTTCACTGAGCTGTGGTTTCACTTGTGGTGTTCAATGTGTTCACATCCTCAAATCTCCCTGATTGAGGTGGAATTTTTATAGAAACCACGGCACAGGAGCATCCGGGATAATCCCACCATCCCAAGCGCTTCCACTGGTCATGGAGCAGCATCCAGCAGCGCTTTGTTTGCACAAGGTGAAACCTGAAAGAGGAGTGGGCTCAGTGTTCTTAAAGGTCTTTTCCAAGCTTAATGTTTTTCTAGGGATGACAGGTCATGGTCAGGATGAGTCCGTGCTGGATGGAGAAGGGGAGAGGGAAGGCTGTGACCTGGAGAGGTCCAGGGCAAGGAGATGGATGGATGGGTGGATGCTGGGAAGGAGCTCCCAATGCTGACCACAGTGGGTGATGTATCCCAGAAAACTGATCCCCTATGGGCAGCTGTGGAGACTCCATCCCTCAGGAAGGGTGTTGTGAATAAATCAGAGCCTCTCTGAGCTAATCTGACCCTAAACCTGGTTTTAGCAGGACCGTGTGACGTGCCCTGAGGCAGGAGCACAGCCCCACGTGTCACATGTGTCCTTGCCAGGGAGCAGCTGGAGCCAGGCAGGATTCAGCCCCAAACTGGGGGAATTTTGGGCCCAGACTCCTGACCTGGCCTGTGACCGGAGCTTGTCCTTGGCTGCACTTGCAGTTAAACCCGATTTGGGGCTGGCTTAGCTGCCGGGGAGCAGCCGGGGGGATGCCAGAGGTCTGTCCCAGCAGCTGGCAGCGCTGTTTACTCCGTGCTTCGCCGTCCCCTTCCCGGCACGGCTCCCATCCGGTTGTGCCGGGTGGTGCCAGGATTCCGCCCCATCCCTGTGGGATAAAAGCACAGGTGCAAGGCTGAGCTTGTGGTCCAGGGAGGCCAGGCTATACTGGGAAGGCCTCGGCTTGGCTTGGGCCACGTGGGTGCTGGGAGCATCCTCCTGGAGCCATGGGATGTGCGGGAATTGTCGTGCGGGAGCGTGCCATCCTTCGGTGCCCCTTCCCTCCATCCTCCTGGGAGTTGGGGTTAAAAACAAAAAAATCCTGCTGGTGTGCCCCGCTGGGTGAGGGCAGCGCTGCTCTCCAAGGGATGGATGCGCAGGGATGCGGGAGGGTTTGGATCCTACCCCAGCACCCATCCCCACGCAGGGCAAGGCGGTGATTAACATATGAAAACAGGGATAACAGTGGGATTCTTGTGCGGGCAGGAATGAGGGAGATCTACGACCCTTTTGGTGCCAGTCAGCCCCGGAGCTGGGTTCAGGCACAATTAACCTTTCACTTTTGGGATGAGCCGGTGCTTTCCTGCTGCAGCTGCTTTTGGGACAATATTCCTCGCTTGTCCTCCCAGAAACATTAATTTGGGCAGTTGGGGGGGCTGTGCTGGGAACCATGGGATGTGTGGGGGGAGGAGGGGGAGTTTTTAATAGCTTTGATGTGTAATAATCTGAGTTTTAAAAATTCCATTTTGATTTAAGGGGCTTTGTGCACATTAAGATAAAAAAAAAAAGAGGTTTCATGACTGTTATTGGAAATACTTTGAAGCAAATTTAACGTGGCTTTGCTTGTGCGACAACATCAAATCAGGGGCTGGAAAAATCTCAGGGTGGGGGATCAGGGGGCTCAGGCTGAAGCTGGAAGGGGTGGATGGGTTTGGAATGGGTTTGGAATGTGTTTCCCTGCCTCTTTGGGCTGAGTGAAGGGAATTGTCATGGATCAAACTGGTGAAGTGCCTGAAGACCCCCTGGAAAGGAACAGGAGCCATGGACACTGCGTGGTTTAATTTATGTAGCTGAGAATATCAGTGCCTTAATGCTCTAACAAGGAATTTTCAGGAATTCTCCTCACCAATGTGCCATTTAGTGCCTTTTTTTTTAATGGTTTCAGAGTACAATTATATCACACAGAAATATTTGAGAATCAGAATAATTGGAGGTGGGACAAAGCTGCAGCAATTCAGTTTTGGCAGGGATAAATTGGTGCTTCCAAACGTGGTGGGGGTTGGACTTCACCTGTCAAAACAGAGCGGTGTGTTCTGCCTCTCTTGGAATAATCATTCCAATATTTATAGGCTGGGATGGAGGAGAAAATGCAAAATACAGATTTGCATGGATTAGGTGGAGTCTGTCTGCTCCGGAGGATCCAGGGAGCAGGTTCATGGTGGGATCCCAAGGCTCTGCTTTGAGCTCAGTCCAGGGTAATTTGGTAAAATCCAGCAATGGGTAAAAGTGGCCCAGTGGACAATTTCGTTACCATTTTGATTTTTTTTTTTTTT
>VXBT01002371.1:88323-139891 GCA_013400235.1 Oriolus oriolus | reverse complement strand
TTTTTTTTTTTTTTAAATGATTAAAAATTCCGAGCTTCTCATTGCACTGAATGTTGATGATGACAAGACTTAATGGGATCTTAGTCGCTATCTTTTGAAGCTAAAACTGCCCTGTCTCGGCACAAATCCAGCCCAGTCCGTGGCACTGCTGGATCCATCCGTGACTGGAGGAATCAGTGGCACTGCTTGGTTGTCCCCTGCCACTTCCCAGGTCCCTTAAATCACATTTTTCTCTGTTTCATTGCAGTTATTAATTTTTATAAAGCACCCATTTTTATGCAGTGTGTGCTTGGATAGGAACAACACAACCCAAAAGCTTCAAACCCCTGAATCCCCGCCCCGTGTGGGGTGTCTGTTTTAGGGCAGCTGGTGCCTAATTCCCCCCACATTAACCTTAAAAAGCATTCAAGGTGGTTTTTTTAATCCTTCAATTTAAATTTGATTCCAGGATAGCTTCCAGCACTTGCACCGTAATTATTTCCTTTTTCATTTCTTGTTGCCCCTGCAGGGTGGGAATCGCAGCTCCTGGAGACAGGATTCCTGGGAATATTCCTCTGCCCGCTCTGGACCCTGTCCCGCCTGCCCCAGCGCTCTCCTCCTTCCAGGATTGTCATCTGGGGCTTCCGCTGGCTGATTTTCAGGATCATGCTCGGAGCGGTGAGTGGGAATTCTTGGAGGTGACAGCAGCAGGAATGTCCTGTCCTAGCTGGGAATTGCCCCGATCCAACACCTTGGAATCCGTTGGTTTAGGAGTCTTTCCCTGCTCTGGGAAAAGCAGGAGGAAATGCTCCGTGTGGATGTGTTGGTGCTGCACTTGAGTGGCTCTTGCAAAGGAATAAAAGGGAGGTTGGGCATCATGGCTTTTCCATAAGACTGTTGGAATCCAGCGGGTAATTCCCAGCTTTCCCCAGATTCCTTCTCCTTTGTGTGTGCTTTTCTGAGATGTCACTCTCTGCTCCGTGGTTCCAAACAGAGCAATTGCTGCAGAGCTGTCCCAGTGCCAGAGGGAATTCCCAAGCAGCTCGTAAGGGAATCCATCAGGAACTGCCACATCCCTGTTAAAATAAAGGTGTGGCAGGGGCGTTATCCCATCAGCTCCATCTGCTCGGATGTTCCAGAACATCCCAAAACTTTAAGCTGCAGGATCATCGCTGCAGGAGGAGCGGTTGGGAGTTTTTGGAGTGGCTTTTTTGGCTTGGGGTTTTCTCAGGGATCTCAGGGTGAAGATTTTATTTGGGGCATTTTTGACCAACGAGATCTTAATCAAGTGTCAGCACGGGCTCTTCATGCCTGAGGGATAGAAGCTGAATCCTGGGGTCGTGATGCTTCTTGGGATTCAAGGAATGCTTGGATGTGGCACTCAGGGCTCTGCTCTGGTTGGCAATGTGGGGATTGGTCGCAGGATGATGACCTTGAAGGTCTTTCCAACCTAAATGATCCCAGGATTCTGTGGATCTCAGCTGTGATGCTGCTGATTGAATGGATTGACAGCCCATGACACCAAGTGTAGCCAAACATCCCTAATTCCCTTAAAAACTGATCTGATCACCAGTTTGCATCCTGCTTTCCTTCTAAACCAGGATCTGCCTGAGCTGTGCTCCTGCTGATGTATCTCATATATTCTGAATTATGGGACAGGCTGGATATAAAGGAAAACTGTGCTTCCCAAACATCTCTGTTGCTGTTATCTCTGTGCTGCTCTCGGCTTTACCAGGAGAGCAATAACTCTCCCGATATTTTCGGGAAGAGACGTGTGCCTGGGACACTGATATATCACCAACAGGCACGGGAGAGGAAAACATGGAAAGGTCATTAAATGAGGACCCCCACAAGCAAGTGATTGATGGGATCTTTAACGTTTTGGGGCCCAAACTCGTGTAGGATTTCTCCTGGGCCGGGGAAACGGCGCTCGCAGGCAGCGGGAAGGAGAAGGATCCTCCTGGAATCCAGGTGCACCTGCTCCCGGGGCATCTTTGGTTTCCTCCTGACCTGGCCAGGAGCGGAGCGTGTTCACCAGCGTGTCTGAAGGAGTTTTTCCCGGGGGTGGGATTGGCAGTGGTTGTGTTTTATGCAGGAAGTTCGGCTTTCCCGCGCGGTTCTCCCAGGATTCTTAGGGCTGGTTGGGGGTGAGGCTTTCCTTGGGAAATCCTCCAAGCAAGCAGCGTTCCCTGAGGGGCAGCTGGGCTTTCCTCACCTTGTGCCAGGGTTAGGGGGGAGTGTGTTGGAAATGCTCCTTGGGTGGGCAAGGCGGTGGCTGCTCTGCAAGGGGATGGCTCCGGCTTCCCATCCCATCGCTCTCCTGTTTGCCACGGGCGGTTCCTGAACCGTGGATCTGGTTTCACTTGTCAGCCCCTTTTTCCTCCACTCAGTGTCTCTTATTTGGGATGTTTTTCCACATGGAGCTCTGACCACCTGGGATTTTGCATTGAGCAAACGTGGTCTGGTGGAGGATGTTGGAGGGAGGGTTGGAACAAGGTGATCTTTAAGGTCCCTTCCAACACAAACCATTTCATGATTAGGGAGTTTTGCTGTTTCCTGGCTAAACCTCCTCCCAGAAATCATGTCCGGACCTTGCTTTATTTTGCACATATCCCCTGGAGCTGGCTGGGCTTGTTTAGGGGTGCCACAGCACGGGAGAAGCGGGATAATCCCGGCTGCAGTGGGAGGCGAGGAGCTCAGGCAGGCGCTGCTGCCGGGGTTTGATTGGCAGCGAGTGCTGGGCTGAGCTCAAATATTGCTGCCTTTTTAAAAGGCGTAATTATGTGATTCAATCTATATGTTTGATGTTCCTAATAACCCATTAGAGCAGGATGTAAAGAGGGATGCTTCCCAGGAACACGCCGAGGCAACAGAAGAGAGGCTCTTTGTGTGAGCCAGCAGCTTGTTAGGCAGCAAGCGCTGCAAACACACGTTTGCAGGGCTGCTTTCCCTCCAAAGAGCTCCGTGGTTTGATGGCTTCATCATTCTGTTTGTGACTCTCTGTCACTCGGATTCCTTGAGGCTTGGAAGATGCAAAGTGTGGATTTGTGATCCCACCAGAGTCACGAGGTGGGAGGTGAAGGTGTGTGCTGAGATTTCTGCCGCTCCTCAGGTGAAGGGATGAGAGGAAGCGGCCTCAGCTTGCACCAGGAGGGTCACATTCGATATTAGAATGATTTTTTTTTTTTTTTTTCTCTGAAGGAATGGTCAGCCTTGGAATGAGGTGCCCAGGGAGGTGAAGTCACCATGGCAGCGTTCAAGACATTGGATGTGGCACTTGGGGACGTGGTTTAGGGGTGCTGGGCTGATGGTTGGACTGGAGGGTCCTGAAGGTCACTTCCAGCCTGGATGATTCTGTGATCCCAGGGACTTCCAAGAGGAGCAGCCCCACTGCCAGCAGGGTCCTTGACTTGGTGCCACTGAGGTGTTTTGTCACCTGCAGCTGGCTGGGGACCTTGCTGTGCTCTCCAAGCCTTGTCCCTCTCTCCAGTAAACACAAATATTTTATCCAGCAGGCAGGGTTGGTTTTCCAGCTGCTCCATTCGCTGAGGAGCTGCTGTTGGGGTCGGTGGTGGGATGGGTTTCGGGTTTGGGGTGGTGTCAGCCCCTTCTCTGAGCCCCTCACTGCAGGCTGGGGGTCCTGAGGAGGCTCCTGGCAGCCTTTTCCCCAAACTGCAGAGTTTAATAACCCCTGATTCCCAAAAAAGGGGCTGGCTGGAGCTGTGCTTCCATGGACCAGCATCTCCCTGAGCCTTGTGGATTCCCAAAGCCCAGTCCCGTTGGTGCCAGCTCTTCCTGGAGCTTTCGGGGGAGCTTCTGATTGAATCCCCATCCTGTGCTGCCAAGGTGAGGCTTTCCCTCCCGGATGGAAGAGTTTCTGCTTCATTTTTGGGCTGTTTTTGGGGGTTTTTTTTGGGCAGCAGCCTTTCTCAGGAGCTCTCCATCAAGCACAACTCACGGCTAAAACCCCATTCAGCAAATGTTAGTAGTCCTGGCCTTTCTCTGCAAGGCTCGAGAGTAGATGACAACTTCATGGAGTCCATCTATCCTGGGGAATTCCCTGCTGCAGGTGAGACCCGTGTGCTGGGGGAGCCCAAATTCCTGCCCACGGGTGGATTGGAGCCACTGAGTTGCCAACAGCATCCTGGGGAAAGCCTGGAGTAGCTCCTTGTGCCCTGAAAGTCGTCAGGGATTGTTGATACAAACCATAAAACGGAGTTTCTGTTTCTTCATCGCTGGAGGGGCTGAGGGACGTTGTGTGAGCACGAGCTCGGAAATGTGAGGGTTTGATTGTCATCAACACCTGCCTGCAGCTGCAGCGGCCCTGAGCGCACCTGGGAACTGCAGGAACGCAGGGAAAGGGATGGGAATGGGATCTCAGTGGGGTTTGGGGAGAGTGCTGGAGAAGCAGGTCCACCCTGCAGCCCTGTGCTGGGTGAGGAGGCAGTGCTGGGGGGCATCTCCTGATGTCTGTGCCCTGGGCTTGCCCTGGGCTGCAGGAGCGACATTCCCTGGCTGACTCGTGGGGTGGGAGCTCAGGCTGCATCCTGGGGTGCTTGGTTGGTGTCCATCAGCATTTTCCTGGATCTCTGAGGGATGTGTCCATTATCCAAAGCGCTCCTGGGTCACATTTGCCCATTTGATGATGTTCTGTGCAAGGAATATTATCCTGGAATGGTTTGGCTTGGAAGGGATCTTAAAGCTCATCCACTTCCACCCCTGACACCTTCCACTGTCCCAAGTGCTCCAACCTGGCCTTGGACACTTCCAGGGATGGGGCAGCCACAAATTCTCTGGGAAGCAGGGAATAATGATCACTGCTGGGGATGCACGGAGGAGATGGGGGAGCTTTGAGCGCTGGGGGTGCAACAGCACATCAGAAAACTGGAAATAAACAGGGGGATGAAGGTGGAGCTGAGCCTTGCAAAGGACATATGGAATAAGTTACCAGGGAAGGTGGCTGGAGCAGAGAGTGTAAGTGAGTCTGAGGCATCTTGATTAGTTTCTGCAGGAAGGGATTGAAGAGCGGAGTGAAAAACCAGGGAAACAGGATTTAAAGCGCATTACCACTTTAATTTAAAAGTGCCCAAAGCAAGGAAATTCAGATTTAAAGCTGCCAATCTCTCCCTGGCTGCTGCAGGTGTTGGAGCTGGGAGGACTCCAGGGTCTGTGTCCAGATGGGTCCTGGGGTGAAGAGCCCAATCCCAAACCTCGGGTTTGTGCCGGGAATGAGATCCTTTAATAGGTGTGTTCTGTAATAATTTTATTATTTATAAGAGAAATGTATCTTTATTTAATAATCCGCCCTTGACATCTTCCCTGTGGGATGCCCTTAAAACTTGCAGGATCTGGGATTTAGTCCCTCAGGAAGGGTTTTCTTCCCCTTCTTATCTTCACATTTTGGAGAGTCCTTCCCAGGAGTCGCTCCCTCTGCTCCTCATGTCTTGCACGAGGTCCTGAGGAGCCCGGGGGGAATTTAGGGAAACCCAAAAGCATCTTTTCCACTTGGGATTTGTGACTTGGCAGTCCCTCCCCTTGCTTTGCTTCCTGTCAACAAAATTTCTTCCCCCCCCCCACTTCCCAGATTTCCCTTTCTGACTGTCAAACTGACCCCTCTCTTCCCAAATCCAGGCTCAGCCTCTCTGAGCTGTTCAAGAACATCCTCAGAAGTGGCTGCAGAACAGAGGAGTTGGGAGCATTTCTTGGCAGGCAGAGACTTAGAAAATAATTTCAATCCTTTGCTGTTTCAAAGCTACACAAGAGATACTTTCCCCTTTTGCAGGAGGATAAAAGATCATTTAAAGTGACAGTTTCAGGGAAAAAAAATAGTGCAAAGAGATCTATAATAATCAATATTTTTTTCCTTTAAATTATCATGATTTTTTCCTGTGGATTTGTCCATCTTTCTCAGAGATGTGTTTTCACAGAAAAAGGATCAATTCCTTCCAGATTATTTATACACCACTTGATATTTAATATGTTTTTAAGCGGTTTCGAATTTTCTTTGCTATTAAAAAAAAATATTTCTTTTAACCCACTGCAGCAAATCCTTTTAGAACCTTGTGGTTCGTGTGAAACTCTTCGTGTTCCTTGTTTTGTTTTCGCCTGGAGCCTGTTAGAAGTGTCAGGACGTGGGTGGCATTTGAAAGGTTACTGGAAAGGGTGGGGCTGTGATTAGCTAAGAAGGGAGATGAACTTTCTGGCAAAAATAAGGAAGACTTTGAAGCAAACAGGATCTGGATGCCTGCAGTAAAATCGCATTAGATGGAATCAAATAAAAGTTGGAACTCGGGCGATCCCGACAGCAGAATCCAGCGGATGTAGATGTCAGCTCGGTGACAAGCGTGCCCTGATCCTGGGCATTATGGCCCTGAAATGGAGAATAATTATTCTAATTTGTTTTATTACATTAGCGTGGGTAGGAGGGAAGAAAGGGAGCTTTCTTCGCTGCCTCTCTCATTATTCCTCGGCGAGCTCGGCGGGGCCAGCTCCCGGCTCCCGCGCCGGGGCTTCATGGGAATTTTTGGAAAATGATGTCTGCAATGTTCTGACCTTTGCCGTCCCAGCTGCAGCCTCCTCCTCTCTGCAGGGATCCCACACTTGACTCCTTAGCAACCTCCTTTGTGCCTCTGATCTCTCTCCATTTGTCTGGTAATAGCCCTTGGCAGCGGGACTTGTTGTTCCTTGGTGGCTGGAAAAGGCAGGAGCCGCCAATGCCAAGGATTTTGCAGAATCCCTTTCACCCACTGCTCGCGGCGCTGCCTTCAAAGCCCCCCAGATGCTGCTGCGCTCCTGGTGGCTTCTCAAAGGGGCTTTTTGGGGGAGCTGAGATGGGGAAACAGCAGCAAATAAAAGGGAGCAGAAGTCGACAGCGGGGAATTCTCCTCCGGGGCCGCGGTTTCCGCCCGTGTGGGGCTTTGTGGTTGTGGTGGCTCCGGTTTGGCTCTTCTGGCCCAGCCTGGGCCTGTCCCAGCAGGATGTGCAGGTTCACCTGAGCTGCTGCAGGTGGGACCTGTCCTGGGGCCGGCTCAGAGCCCCTCTGTGCAGGAGGGGACCAGGCAGGTGGGGTTTGTTCACCTGGATCATCGCAGAATCCTGGCATGGTTTGGCTTGGAAGGGACTTTAATGGGCAGGGACACCTCCCACTATCCCAGGTTGCTCCAAGCTCCATCCAGCCTGGCCTTGGAGACTTGCAGTGTTCTCAGGATGGTGTGGAAGGTGCCAGGCTTGGGGCTGAGCGGGGCTGGCTGTGGGCTTGGAGGGGATGGGCAAGGTCCAGAGCAAAGCAGAGTCATCTGAGGAGCGTAGAGCTGTCCTTCCCCGGGCAAGGAATCGTAAAACATGGAATGGTTTGGGGTGGAACAGACCTTAAAGAGCATCCAGTGCCACCCCATCCGTGGGTGGGGACACCTCCCGCTATCCCAGGTTGCTCCAAGCCCCATCCANCGTAAAACATGGAATGGTTTGGGGTGGAACAGACCTTAAAGAGCATCCAGTGCCACCCCATCCGTGGGTTGCTCCAAGCCCCATCCAGCCTGTGCTCGAATCCTTCCAGGGATGGGGCATCCTGTTATCCCTCTCCTTCCATGGCAGAAGCAGCAGGGATCTGAGTTCAGTGAGGTTGGTGTGAATGTCAGGTGCAGCTCTGGTTCACACCTTTGCTTTGCTGCTGTCCCAGCTGCAGCAGAAGCTGTACCTGTGTCACGTGTTCCCTGCGTGACATTCCCTAAAGAAAAGAAAGCCCGGGATCCAGCTCATCCTTCCTCCACCCCAGAGCTTGATCCATTGGCAGGCAGGGAAGTGAGAAAGGTCTGGAGTCCTGGAGCTCTGAGGGGGTTTAGACCCTCAGCAGAAGTTGGTCTCGTTGGATTCCTCGGATTTAGGATCTCCAGGAGCCTCTTCCAGCCCTGCTCTATCATCCTTAAACGATTTTATTGTTACATTTCACCTTCGGAAGCTCCTTCCTCTCGCATGAACTGGGGTCTAAATTTGTTTCAGAATACCCCGGTGAAGGTTTGGCTTTCCCAGCGATGCTGAAACCGCTTTTCCTGTGAGTAGCAGAGGTGGGAAGCGCACGGATCTGGGGTTTTCTCTGGAAACGTTGCTTATTTATAGCAAAATTAAAATCTCGAATTTAGATTGGGAATTTGGGGTGGGTTTTTGCCCATCTTTTGTGCCACAAAGGCACAGAAAGGTCTTTAAATTGACTCTAAATTTATAATGTGGGTGCCCCATTCCCCACCCTTCCCCTCTGGAGCCAGGATCAATAGGGAATTTTGCAGACATAGCTTGAGTCACCAGGCTTTTGCTCAGCTTCCCGTGCTATTGGCCTGTCTGTACCATTTTTTTTTTTTCAGAATTAATTTTGGGCTGAAAAAGTCTCAAAGAAGTGCTTTGTTCCTCCTTGACACTCACTCCAGGGAAAAAAAAAAAAAGGGGGGGGGGAGAAAAAGGAAAAAAAAAAAACCGTGGAAAATCTGACATCTGCATTGTAGAGAAAAATCAATAGATAGGGAGGAATATAATTATCCCCCACTCCTGAAGGAATTTTTCAGATATTTTTTGGAACAGTGACTCATATGGGCTTAGGGCTTGAATGACATTTTAATTATTCCGGCTTTTTCTTGGTTTGAATCACCCGAGTACAGCAGCCTGGAAGGGGCACAGTTGGGCACAGCCATCCCGGGAAGATGAAAGGGCAGGGTTTGGTGCTGGAGCCGAGCTCTTCCCTGCCTTCAGGTGGGGGCTGGATCCCCCCTGGATCTGTGACGGATCCCCCTGGATCCCGTTTGCTGGCACCCTGTAAATAAGGGAACCCTTCCTCTGCTCTGGGAATGTTTTATTCCATATTCCAAGCGTAAAATCCTCGTGGAATTGTCTGATGGCGCATCTGGAGCTGGGGCTTGTGCCTGGGTGGGATTTTTTTTGGGAATGGGGATCAGGGATGGAAGTGAGGGAGGCGATGCAGGAGAGGGAGCAGGGGCGGTGCTGTGGGGTTTGTTGGGATGTGGGCAGGTTTAATTAGAAGGGAGCAGCTAATTGGGAACTAATTGGAGTGAACACAGGGAGGAGAGAAAGGTCTGCAGAGAACCTCCCATTCCAGGGGGTTTGGATACTCTGCCAGGGATGGCAGGACCAGGAGCTGTTCCCCACTCAGTGTCCAGCTCAATCCCAACATCCAGAGCTGGGAATGATCCAATCCAAGGAGCAGTGTCCAGACGTGCTCCTCTCCCTGCAAATATCCTGTGGGGAAAAGGAGGACCCGTCCTCTTCTCCTCCTGTCTGTGATTTGGGAAGGTGAATCCCAGGATTCAGGGCAGATTCCGATTTCAGTGCCCTAAAAGTGAGGAATGCTGAGCCTTTGGAGGATTTGCTCACCTCTCATTCCAGCTCCACGTTGTGCTCCCTGTGCCACCGTTGGCATTTCTGCCATGATTTAATGAAACTCATGGATTTAGGAAACAAGAGCTGTTCCTAAACTTCCTCCCTGTGGCTTCATTCCCCCTGAAATCCATTTTGTTGGACACTCTGGAGGCCAGGGAAAGAGGAGGGGTGTGTGAGGTGACTCCATCAGGCAAGACTGGATTTGACTGAAGGGATGATTTGATTTCCATCCCCAGAATCCCTTGGATACCGGTTGGATTCAACAATCTCACGTGAAAGAGAATTGATTAATCGTGAACAGCCAGGTTTGGCTGGAGTTTTATAAACCAGGCTGGGGCCAGCCCTGCAGCAGGAGGGCAGCAGGATCCATTTTTGCTGGGAATTTGCTGGGAATTTATTGGGAAATAGATTTTTTTTTTTTTTTTTGGTCTGATTCCTTGTGGATCCGCTCAAGTGAATTTGTGGTCACCTTCCCTTGAGCACTGCGGGGAAATATCAGAGCTTGTGATGGTGCTGGAGCAAAATAGGGGCTTATCTGTCTGTCTTCTTTATCTCATCTGGTTTTATCTTATCTAACAGAAAAATATGGTGGCAAAGGTCTCCCGTGGTGTGTCCAGAGCTTGGGAAGTGCCCTTCAGGTGTGATCCCGTGGATGCAGGGCAGAGCTGGTGGATGGAGTGTGTGGGGACAAAGAAACCCAGGAATTTTATTATCCACCATTAAACTAAATTAAGAAACAAATCCTAAATGTAATTTTCCTTGCCCTGTGAGAAATGCTGCTGGATTTAATGCCCCTTAATTTGGGAAGCCTGGAGTTTTCCACGTCCAGGCCAGGTGCTGCATCTCCATCCTGCCCCGAGCTCCTCGGCCGTGCCCTGGAGGGAACAAACCTGGCAGGGGAGGAGGAATTGAGCCCATATTTCATTGTGGAGCTTAATTCAATCCAGGGGCAACATTTTCTGCTCCTCCCGCTGTAAATTCCTGTGACAAGGACCTCGAGTTCCCCCTTCTCAGGCTCATTATCCCGAGGAACCGGAGTGCCACAAGTGCCCGACCCCGCTGTCCCCGCAGCCACCGGCCCAGCGGTGGGAATTTAATAATCCTGGCTGGAGCTGGATTCAGAGCAAGGCCACGGAGGTGAAAGGGCCTCTGCTGGTTCACTTGGCCACCTGTTTGCTTGCCTTGAGCTTGGATTGAATTTGTGTTCCTGAAAACTTCCCGATTTCCGGGAGTCCCCTCGATGTGCGGAGCTGGTGTGGGCTGCTTGGTGCTCAGAGATCTTTTCCACCCTCAGCAATTCCAGGATTCTGTGATTCCTCCTTCTCCTTTCCTGCCCCTCCTCAGCAGAGCTGAAGCCTCAGGACGCGGAGTTTTTCTGTGCTCTTTTTGCTCTTGTTCCTTGGTCCAAATCCTTGGGAAAACTGGAAAACTCAGGTGCCACTGTGGGAGTGGAGTGGCCTCGAAGCCAGCTCAGGGTAAAGCTGACTTGAAACCCTTTAATGATGGGAGTGGGAGGTTTTTATGCTGTAAAACATCTTTGATATGAAGAGCTTTCTGTGACTTTCCTGTCTGAAAGCTTTCTAGTAAACAAAAAGGGATGAACTGCCTGAGTGAGTGGAAAATTGGGATTTTCAGAGCGCTGCTTTTCCCCGATCCTTGTTTTAATTGGAGTTTTAATTATCCCTGCTGAATAATAGCGCTTGATAACAGCCTGGGGAAGGGAGGAGGGAAGGTCATCAAGATAACTGTCCTGTTTTAATATTGCAGCATTCCTGCACGGAGCTTCCTCCTGTGGCCTGGCCCTGCCAGGGCTGGAGCTGCAGCACGTCCTGGGAGATGCTGTCGCTGGATCCTGTCATTTTAGAAAAGCTTGGAGGGCAGGACAGGCCGGGGGTGGTTGGGGAGGGGAGGATGGAGCCGCGGCTGTTGGCAGTGAGGGTGTCTTGTCCCTGCCCCTCCTGCTCCAGAGGGATGGAAGGGAAAGTGCTGGGATGTGCTGAGTAAATCCTTGGAGATACAACTGCTTTCCCATCCCAGAAATCCTGGCTGATACCACTTTGCATCCCTTTTCTACCAGTCGGGAGTTCATAAGCTCTGCTCTGCCCTGTGCTCTCAGATGTCAGACAGATACAGCCCTGGCAACTGGGTATTTCTGAGGTCTGGACAGTTTTGGAGAGTCTTTAATTGGAATTTTGAGCTCCTTTTGAGCCCCAAATGTGTTAAACTCTGTTTAATGCTGCAAGCGAAGATTTGTTTTAGCGTGAGCAGGGAGGTTGGAGCAGAGGAGCCGCTGTGGTCTCTTCCAACCTCTTCCAGTTCTGTTGGAATTTGGATGGAATTCATAATGCTGGAATCTCCTCCTCTGAGCTCAGATTTTAGCACGGGAAGGTCCCTGATCCCTTCCCTGCTGCAAATGTAAGGAAGCCTCAGGATGTTCCGGGTGAAGCAGCCACAGGACCTTCCCAAAACTCCCAGAAACTCCTGGTGTTTTTCTCCTGGAGAAAGCAGGACCATTATAATTAGGGCAATGTCAGAGGTAGGCAAATACCCCCTAATTGTATGCAGATGACAGAGCTGCTTCAACCTTTTGACTAGCGAAGCTTTCCTCAATTTGGGATATTGTGATCCTAATCAGAGACCTCTCCCGGACATCAAAGCAGGCCTTGATTGCACGGCTTCCTGCTCCGGCCCATCCCTGCCCAGGTGTCTTTCCTGCTCTGGCCGACTGATTCCTTTCTGCTCTTCATCACTGAGGCAAAGAAATTTAATCCCAATATTGCTGCCAGCCCTGGAATGGACACAGTGATTTGGAAATGTCCCCGTGTTGTTGCCCTGAAGTCCCAGGGCGGGGGATACCTGCTGGTCTCCCTGCCAACCTCTAACCTGAGGTGGGGCAGAGCTGTCAGCAGTGCAGCCATCTGTGCTTGGAGCTGGCAGCTTCCTTCCCCTGCTCCTCTTTTGTTTCTCTAATTACTTTGATTGCATCTCTGAGTCCAGCTCTGTGTCCCATCCCCGCTCTGTGTCCCCACCCCGGCTCCCTGGCACTGCTTCCTTTTCCACAGGCAGCAGAGATGGCTTTGCCCGAGGGAAACAGGGGGGTTTGGATGTTAAAATCGTGAATCTTGCTGGGTTTTGTCTGTTATCCCTGGTTTTTCCTGTTGCTGCTTCCCAGGGATGCTGGGAGCGATGCCAGGAGCCCTAGACTGCTCAGGTGTGGCTGAGGCTTCTTCCTTGAAGGGGGAATTTGGCATATTCCATAAGGATTTATGCCAGATTTTCAGTAACCAGGCAGTGGAATGAGTCACATCCATTATGTTCCCTTGGGAACAAGCACTGGACCCGGGCTGTGGATGTGCCATGGGGCTCGTTCAACCTCTGCAGTTTAACCACAGAATGTGGCATCTTGAGACACAAAACAAAGTAAAATAAAACATTTCTGACTGTATTTTCGGCCTTTTTCCCCCCAGGGGCTGATTAAAATCCGAGGAGATCACTGCTGGAGAGAGTTAACGTGCATGGATTACCACTACGAGGTGAGTGATGTGCACACAGAACCTCATTCCTCTTGTCTGCTTTTCTTTTGTAAAGTGATTTTCCCTAACCTCTCCTCTCCTGCCAGGCCAGCTCTCCGTGTTCTCCCTCTTTCTCCCAGCCCCTGGCAGTCAGGCTGTGTCCCTGTGCCAGCTGGGTGATGCTGCTTTTCCCGACCACAGTCCTAAAAGTCCCGTTTGTCTCCTTCCCTCCCCTCCCCATCGTGGATCCGGGAGCAAACCTGAGCCTCGCTGAGAACTCCCCCTGCAAAACTGCGGCAGGGCAGGGGCAGAAAGGAGCTTTCTGTGGTGCTGTCCCTGCTTGCACTCCCAAAATGTGGACTTTTGACAGGAACAGAGCATCCCTGTGCTCTCCAACACACCGAGCAGATCGCTGGGGCTCCAGAACTCCGTGGGTTTATCTTGTTGACCTCTGTTGCAGTGATGATGTTGCATTCTGAGTGTGAACGGGGGGTTGTGTGCTGGCTCTGGGGCTCCTCTCCTCGCTGGGTACAGAGGCAAACTCGGCTCCCCCTCTCTCCTCGCCTCTGGTTTTGCAGTTGAGTTTTATATAAATGGGAAAAAGGAAAACTCTGCGTCCAGTGGTGCTCTTGGGGTGAGGAGCTCTGGGTTGGTGAAGGGAATGGTCCTGCAGGAATACTCCCTTCCCTGCATTGACATTGCAGCCACTGCAAGCGGCCCAGGCTGACACGATGTCTCTGCTCTGGAATCTGTGGCCATCAGATATTTGGGAGCACAAGTCTGATGGGGAGCAGCTGAGGGAGCTGTGAAAGGGGCTCAGCCTGGAGAAAAGGAGGCTCAGGAGGGACCTTCTGGCTCTTGCACAGCTCCCTGACAGGAGGGGGCAGCCGGGAGGGTCGGGCTCTGCTCCCAGGGAACAGGGAGAGGAGGAGAGGGAACGGCCCTGAGCTGTGCCAGGGGAGGGTCAGGTTGGATATTAGGGAAAATTCCTTTGCTAAAAGGGTGTTCAGGCATTGGAAGGGCTGCCCGGGGCAGTGGTGGAGCCCCCATCCCTGGAGGTGATCAAAATCCATGTGGATGTGGCACTTGAGGACATGGTTAGTGGGGAACATGGGTGATGTTGCTGTTGCTGATGATCTTAAAGGGCTTTTCCAACTTTAACAATTCCATGACTTTATGAAATAGAATTTTGCAGGTCCCAAAAGCTCTGTTTGCCTTTTCAGCTTTAAATCTCCTTTTCTGTGTCCCTACCATTTACTTCCTCTGGGGCTTTCCCCCCTTTAGTGTGGGGCTGTGCGTGTCCCAAAGCTGCCGCTCCCTTGGCTCTCGCACGACACCGAGGATCCAACTTCATCCCGAGTAAAACTTGAGATGAAAAGACCCTTCAGGGCTGTCGTTCCTAATCCTGAACACGGAGGTGGCTGCAGTAAATTATCCCAGTAAATTATCCAGTTTTGCTATCCAGGCACCTGGCAGCACTCGGGGAAAATCCAGCTCCGAGCCAGCCCCCGGGCGGCTCTGCCGCTGACCCCAGCCCACAACAATCAGCCCCAATAATCCCAGCTCTCCCAAATCAATCCCAGCGTCAGTTCTGGAGCTCAGAGGGCTAATGAAGACCATTCCTGTCATATCCATAAGGATCCCCAGCCTGTGCAGGTAATTGGGACCAGGGGCAGGGGGCAGATCTCGTTATCAATATCAATTATTTTAATCTGCACAACAGAGGCTGCGAGAAAAGGAAAATGAAAGAGGCCAAACTTTGTCCACCAGCAATAACAGCCCAAAAATCCCAAAGGGCTGGGATTCACCTGCTGATTTCAGCCAGAGGGAGGGAGAAAAGGGGGAAGCTGAAGGTACCTCTGGGAGAGAGGGAGGGAGCTGGGAATCTGCTCATAATTAGGATGATAAAAGTGGGGATTGGAGCAGGTTGGGGATGGATTTGGGCCAGATGGAGTGTGCTGGGATATATGTTGGCCACCCCAGCTCTCCTGCTCCAGCACGAGCTGCATCCAAGATCTACATGGGCTCCTGTGCCAAGAGAATTAATGGAAACACATGGCCTCCATCCCTGCCTGGGCTATTTATTTGTAGTAAGACCTGCAGCTCTGCTCGTGGAAAAGAACATTTCCCCTTTTGTCAGGAGTGGTGGATGGAATAGTGCGGTGGTGTCGTGGTTAAATGGCTGCTTTTCCCTCCCTCTTTCCTTTCTGCTGTGGAGGGCCCCCATCCCAGCCTTTCTGGGGCTCTGCTCCTCGCTGAGGGCTCTCTGTGGGATCTGGAGAGGGATCTTCCCACCAGCCTGACCCTCCTGCCTCCCTGAGGAGCAGATGGGCTCCAGGAAATGTGGGAGAGAATTCAGGCTCTGCTGGAGGTGGAGAAGACTTTGCTGCAGCACCGGGCACAGCTCTGGCACAGGAAGCTGCCTGGAGCCTGGGGTGAGGGTTGCTGGATTAATCGTGGCTGTGGGTGCCAGGAGTCCCAGACTCCAATCCCAGCTTGGCAAAACACCACGAACAGGGAATTTAACCTCCTTCTCCGTAGATTTCTGTGCTATCCAGGCCAGGGGCTCCAAGGTGGGCACATGGTTTGCGCCTGGAGTGTCTCTGGGTCAGGATCCCAATCCCTATGGTGTCCTGGAGCTTCATGTGCTCTGTGTCACCACGTCCAGGTGGGCACACCTGGGTGGCACCTGGCAGGAGAAGTCCTGGAATCTGCCATCCGTGGGTTTGTTTATCCCTTTTTGGGGGTTGCTGTTGTTTTGCTGTGGTTAGAGGGCTCTTTGCCCTGCAAGAAATCCCAGGAAAAGGGAGTTTTCCTCAGTGGAAGCTGTTTTGATGCAGCCGATGCAAAGAGAAGCTGCTCTGGGTCTCAGGTCTGTTTGGCATCAGGATTATTGAGATTTATCTGCTGTAGACACCAGGCTTGACCAACCCATGTGCAGGGATTGCAGGCTGGAGCTGGAATTTTGCTTCCACTGGAGCCTCTGGCATGGATCCCATGGTGTTCAGGGCATCCCACCTGCCAGGGAAGGCAGAGGCAGCCTTGGATCCCTGCCTGTGCAAGGGGGGACGTGGCTGAGCGTGTCCCCCTGTCCCTGCCTGCTCCAGAGGGATCCTTCTGAGAGCCCAACAGCTCCATCCCACAGCCAGTCTGGGAGAGTCTGCCTTGGAAGGTTTTGAGCCACTTCAGAGCATTTCTGGAGCTTGCAGGGCATCGCCCAGGTGGGCTGGAGCAGCTTTCCAGCCCCTCTGAGCAGGTGCCGGGTCTGAGCCAGGATTGGGATTGGGATCAGGGAGCACCTCCCATTCCAAGCATTATCTGGCCCCACCTTGGCTGAGTCTGGGAGTGCAGCCTGGCTGGCACAGGCACAACATCCCAACATGCTCCAAACAGAGCAAATCCTCTTGGGCAAGAGCCGGGCTGGAAAATCCCACCAGCCCTGCAGCTCCCACCCCTGCGGAGCTCCCTCTGCCCAGGTCTCTTGGCACGGGGCAGCTGTGGTGGCACAGGCAGGACATGGACATTTCAGACCCCAGCCACTGCAGAAGGAGCCTTTGGATGCTGGTGGAGGTTTTGGCAGAGCAGTCCAGCCGATAATCCAAGGGGTTTTGGAATGGGGAAAGTCCTCCATGGTCTCATCTCTCCCGTCCCGCCGTGCTCCACCAGGGAAGTGCTCCGGATGGGATCCAATCCAGTGATGCATTTTTCCTGATGGCTGCCAAAGTGCTGCTGCTTTTTAATTCCAGACAGATATCTTGGAAAATTCAGCCACCAACTGGTGGGAACAGCTGTGGAAGCAGCTGCTGGGGCAGGAGCCCCGCCGGGCATCGAATCCACGCCAGAGCTGCCGGACACGGCCACGGGTCCCTCCTGAGGGACCTCACTGACCTGTCCCAGGAAGGGAGGGACACTGAGGGGCTGGAGTGTGTCCAGGGAAGGGAATGGAGCTGGGGAAGGGGCTGGAGCACCAGGAGTGGCTGAGGGAGCTGGGAAAGGGGCTCAGCCTGGAGAAAAGGAGGCTCAGGGGGGACCTTGTGGCTCTGCAAAACTCCCTGACAGGAGGGGGCAGCTGGGGGGGTCGGGCTCTGCTCCCAGGGAACAGGGACAGGAGGAGAGGGAACGGCCTCAAGCTGCGCCAGGGGAGGTTTAGGTTGGATATTGAGATCATTCCTTCCCTAAAAGGGTGTTCAGGCTTTGGAAGGGGCTGCCCAGTGGTGCAATCACCATCCCTGGAAGTGTTGAAAAAACCACGTGGATGTGGCACTTGAGGACATGGGGCAGTGGTGACCACGGTGGTGGTGCTGGGAGTGGTTGGACTTGATGCCCTTAAAGGTCTTTTCCAACCTTAATTGATTTTCTGAAGCAAAGGGATAAAGGGAAAGCAAAACTAAACCCCACTCCTGGAGCAGCAAATCTCTGTCAGCGCTGGAAGTGAGATCCAGGATTTGCTTCCCTGCTCCGGAGTCACCTGGAGGAGCTCAGCGTGGGTTGGTCACCACGAAGCAGCAAAGTTTGCAGGATTTTACTGAACCAACCTCTGCTTCATCTAAGCCCCGTTTTAGCTCCAAAAGTGTCGCTGCTGCTGAGAAAAGCTCTGTCCCCGAGCCCCTGCACAGCCGCAGTGCCACTCCTGACGGGGACAAATTGTCCCTAATTATTGTGGAAGTGCTTTTCCCAAGCAGAGGCTGTCAGTCAGTGCTCCAGCCCCGGCCACAGCAGCTTCCCAGTTCCTGGAGAACCTCTGGAAGGAAGCACAATGTCTTTTGTGCCTAATTAGGGCTTGCTGACTGATAGCTGTGCTGATAAGGGCGATAAGGAAGCTCAAACTGCTCCTTAACTGCCTCTTCATTCCTTTTCTCCCTTCTCTCCGCTGGATTAGACCTCGTTAAGCTTTTCATCCAGCTTTTTCCAAGCCATTATGAAACAAAAAGTAAATAATATTTAGCAATCTGTTCGGTTGAATCAGAAAATGAGCTGCTTTTATGAGCCCGGATGGCTCAGGGTGGGCTTTGTTCCAACAGTTTGCATGGCTGGAAGGGAAAATGTTCCTAGCAGGGAAGCAGGTGCTCAGATTTCGTGCTGAAAACTCTAAAGTTGCAAATTCAGAGGAGGGAAGTGGTGCCGAATTAAAGAGAAAACAGTAATTATTAAAGGAAGTTACCATGCAAATAATATGGGGGGATCTTTTTGTTGGTAACATTAATAATTATGCTATAAAATATTTATGGAGCGTCCTAAGTTTACAGTCCTTGGACCTGTGCCAGGGCCTCACCACCCTCACAGAGAAGGATTCCTTCCTAAATTTAATTAAATGCAGAATAATTTGTGTCCCTGCTCCTTGCTTCGTGCAGGGTGGGAACTTGGAGGGTTTTGCTGATGGATTTTGCTGGTTCCAGCTCCGGGCTGTGTCCGAGTCTGGCACATGTGAGGCTTGAAGGAGGGACAAGATGCAGCCTTGATGTGGGGAAATTTTCCAGATTTGCCCAAAACTCCTTTGAAAAGTTTGTGGAATTCCAGCAGCCTCTGCCTGCAGGGCTCGGGGTGAGCTGGACACGTGGCTGTGAGCTCAGAGCCACTTCTAAGAAGTGACCATGGGATTTGGAACTTGAAACAAGAAAATCCATCTTCTGGAAGTTGTGTTTCCATGAAAACAGCAGTGAAATGAGCTGTGCTCCATCTCTGCCCTCATGGGACAGCTCTCTGGAGAGGCCCAAGCTGCTGTTGATGAGCTCTGGGTAAGGAGAGCAAGGAGGGAGCAAAATTCTGCCCATGGAGAGCTGTAAATGTAGTTTATTTTCATCTCCTGGTGCAAAAGCAAGCGGCTCTTTGAGTCCAGGTGACTGATACCGAAGGAAGAACACGCTCAAGTTCGGCTGCTTTATTTTTTCCCTTCCCATTTGGTCCTAAGCATTGAGAGTTGACCTTTCCAGAGGCGGAATTGCAAAACCACTTGTCTGTCTTCCCACGTCTCGAAGGGCTGCTTGGGGAGGGTTGGAAGCCGAGGACCGGGGGCTCTCTGCTGGGTTTTGGGGAGTTGCATGAGGCTGGAGGAAGGGCCGAGGGCTGCGCTGGCCGGGGATCAATGAAATAACGAGATCCATCACAGGGCAAGTGCTTGGAGCAATAATATTGGCAGATAAATGTCAGCAGGACATCAAAAGCTCATTATGCTGTATCTGGGCTTTGTATGGGGGCTCTGCAAGAAGGGCTTGATCTCAGACAGCTTTCCAGATGAATCCCAGGTCTCTGACGTGGATTCAAGGGATCTTTGAATGCAATTTTCTGGAAAGGTTTGTTATTCCCACGGCTGGGCTGGCTCTGCAGTTCTGAAGGTGCCCATCACTTAAAAAAAGAGGGAGCAAACGCTTTAAAGCTGGGATTTGGGCTTGGCTTGGAGGATCTGCGTTGCTGGCTTTGCACAGGTCGGGTTTGCTGGCAGAGATTCAGGGATATCACTTCCAGCTGAGCACTTCTGGGAAGGAGTCCTGGTTTCCCAGGATTTGGAAGTGCCGCAGACGAGCAGCGCTTCGGAAAATGAGGGCTGAGCTCTTGGAGCAGTGAATTCCCAGAAGTGTAACCGTCCTGGTGGAGTTGCAGTTTTAGGAGACAGAATGATAAATATTGACAGTGATGCCCAGTTAGGCCGGGTTTAAAAAGTGGAAAGGAATTCCGGGGCTTGCGCCCTCAAAGGATGTGCCGGAAGAACGAGGGTGATTAATAACGCTGGGCCTGGGGCAGAACAAAAGCAGATTTATGCAGGGACATGGTGGGGGATATTTTATTCTGAGCAGAGCAGGCAGGGAAGCAGCTTTCCAGAGGCAGGCGCTGGTGGGAGCAGGGGTTTGCTGTCAGTCAGGGCTGGAGCAGGAGTCTGGCTCGTGTTCCCGGAGCACCTAACGCGGCAGACGGGTGGGAAGTGGAGTCCCAACACCTCAAAATCAGCGTCAGTTTTGTGTCCAGGGGGACCAGGATCCTGGCAGGGAATTCAGGAGAAGGGGGCAGGAGTGTCTGGTGAGGGAATTACCAGAATAAAAGGTGGAGCTGCAAATCAACATCAGAAAACAGCTCTGGCATCTTTGGATTCAGGAAGCCACGGCCTGCTGGAGGAAAGTGGATGTAGGCAGGTGCTGAGGGAGAAACTTTCCCAAGGAGAATCATGCAGGAACTTTTACAAGAGTCTGGAGAGCCAGGACAAGGGGAATGGCTTCCCACTGCCAGAGGGCAGGGATGGATGGGATATTGGGGAGGAATTCCTCCCTGTGAGGGTGGGCAGGCCCTGGCACAGGGTGCCCAGAGAAGCTGTGGCTGCCCCTGGATCCCTGGAAGTGTCCAGGGCCAGATTGGACAAGGCTTGGAGCAACCTGGGAGGGTGGAAGGTGTCCCTGCCCATGGCAGGGGGTGTGCCTGGATGAGCTTTAAGGTCCCTTCCCACCCAAACCATTCCAGAATTCTGTGTCGATTCTATCTGAGTTCCAGTAATGATCCCTCCTGCATACGGCTTCCACGGGCAGTGGAGCACTGGGATTGGGACAGGATTTTTATTTCTCTCTTTGCTGCAGTTCAAATCTGCTTTTCTCTCTGTGATTCCTCACCAGAAGTATCTGTATTTACTCAAAAACACCTTCTGGGATTCCCCTTTGCCAAGCAGGTGGGTGGCACCTGCCACTTGGGTCCCCCACTGGTTCCCTCAGCTCTCCGTGATTCCCAGCTATTCCAAACCAAATCAGGATAAACCAGCAAAGGTTTTGTGGAGATTCCCCCTCTGGGGAACTTTGTGTGGCGAGGGTTTGGGGTGTGGGAGGGGGATCAGCAGCAGAGCTGTCAGTCACACGCCAGGCCTGCATTGGGAATATGCCAATCCCCTTTCCAGCAGTAACACAATTCCTCTTCCTGGATTCTTTGCTGTTTTTCTTACGGATTTGTTTTAAGCCTGGTGAAAGCTTCCTGTACACCTATTGGATTTCATCTCTTCGTTACACTCTCCCACTGTTCCCAGCTCGTTTACAGACCACCCAGGACCCTCCTCACTTCCCTTAAATATTCCCTTTTCCTCCCTCTTCCGCCCTTTTGGTCTTTTTCAATCCTAATCAGATTAATCCTTACAATAGCCACTCCAGCAGCTCTCCGTGCTCTGCCCCTGCATGTGGCTCTTGTCCTCCCTGGGCTTCTCCAGGGGTGGGAATGTTGGATCCCATCACATCCCTCTGCCTCGCAGGGCTGTGGGGAATAAGGCACAGCTCCTGGAACGTGCAGGGCCCAGGAGGTTTGGCAGCTTGCAAGATAACAGAGGCAAGGCTCTGGTAATTATTTAAATTACGGATTTATGAGCCAGTTAATGGGGTGTTTTAAGAAATGTGCAAAGAGAAGGAAGATGACAAATTTTGATGCTTTGTGGAAGACAGAAACGAGAGGGGGAAGTGGCAGAAGAACATTTTGCAGTCTGTAGAAGCAACATGGAATGGTTTGGGTGGGAAGGGACCTTAAAGCCCATCCAGTTCCAACCCCAACGCCTTCCACCATCCCAGGTTGCTCCAAGCCCCGTCCAACCTGGCCTTGGACACTTCCAGGGATGGCACAGCCACAGCTTCTGTGGGAATCTGTGCCAGGGCCTCCCCACCCTCACAGGGAGGAATTTTTTACCAGGTCTGGTTTTTTTCTTGCTTTAAGGAAGAGAAAGGCCCAGGGGCCTCCTGGGATGTTGTTGGCAGCTCCTTTATTCCTACGAAGGTGTCTCGGTCCTCAACCTCCAATTTGGGGCCTTGGGGCCTCCGGGCCTTGCCCAGAGCCCTCATCCCAGTGTATCCACACCTGGATTCTCCCAGTGGTCAGAACTAATCCCCATGGTCATAAATAGATTCATTTCCTCTCATCCTTCCTGGCACTTAGGGACACTGAATAGTCTCTTTCCTGGTCTCCTCCTTAGCAGGTGCAGTTTAGGCAGAGTCATTTTTCCATCCATTCCCACCTTTCTCAGTGTTTGTAGGGAATTTACCCTCATTCCAGGTCCCTTCCCTCAGTTCTGCTGAGGAGCTGCATTCCCAAGGGTGGATGGGGGTTCACATCTCTCCTCCTCCTCCTCCAGTCTCTTACTGGGATTTTCTGCTGGGAATAAACGTACAAACCAATCCCAGTTCTCTGGTTAACATTCCTGGCACAGGGTGCCCAGAGAAGCTGTGGCTGCCCCAGGATCCCTGGAAGTGCCCAAGGCCAGGCTGGGTGGAGCTCGGAGCACCCTGGGATAGTGGAAGGTGTCCCTGCCCATGGCAGGGGTGGGAATGGATGATCTTTAAGGCACTTCCAACCCAAACCATTCCATGATTCCATGATAATATTTTTTGTCATGCACCAAAGGTTTTAAGGTCAGCTCGAATTTTTATTCTCCCGGAATAAAACAGGGTCTGGCCAGGAGAAGAGCCCACCATGGGCAGAACCTCATAGAAATAGTGGAGCCCTTCCTTCCCTTTATTTGCATAGCTCCAGTTTCCAGTTAATTTATGCCATTTCCATGGAATTCCCTGTGGTTTAAAGCTTTCTGTGTTGGACATGCATCGATTTGAAGTGCAGCTCACAGGTTGTGTCACCTCAGTGATCAGGGGCTGATGGCCTGAGCCAATTCCCAGGCACATTTCCCTCCTTCCCAGAGATCAGGAAGAATTCCACGTATTTTTCCAAGTTTTTTCTGTCTTCTGAATACTCCAGTGCTCACAGCAAGCCCTTGTAGCTCTGGAAAAAGGAGAATCCAGGGTTAGGGGGGTGCAGGAACGAGTTAATTTGAGCTCTGCCGTGGTGTTTTGCTCCGAAGTCGTGTGCGCCAAACTGACCTTTAATCTTGGAATATAAATCACTTTCCAGTCCTATTATTTCTAAAATCCTACAGGCTTGCAAATGCACAAAAGAAGCCTTTGTCTCTTATTAATTTAATTTATAGGTTAAAGTTTCAAATCAGTGGCAAGCACAAGCTGATTTACTGTGCACTGCAGGAATTGCTGTTCTGGGAAGCGCAGCGTTTGCTCCACTGCCTCAAAAGGGGGATGTGTAATTAGGAGCTTCTGTAATTAGATCTAATGTAAGATAATTTGCTTATCGTTTTTGGAATGCATTCTCCAGAAAAGCTGGGAGGGGAACTCAGTATGGATTAGCTCTTTCAACCCTAAAAACTCCCCAGATCAGTAAAATCGTGTGTGGAACCGTCCAGTCATCTCCAGTGTGATGTCATTTGTGCTGCAACAAAAACCAGCCACTTTTGGGATAAAATTCCCATAAAAGCAGGAGGGAGCCTTTTCCCACCAATTTAAAAGAGGACACCCTTTCCTATTTTTTTTTTTAATTTGAAATGTTTAATTTTTATTTTTTGAAGCTCTGGAATTCCCATGTGGAGTCAGATATGAGATGCTGGTTTCTCTTCCCAGCCTTAGGAGTGTTCCCATATTCAGACCGATTTCTTCCACTTCCTGGGATTTCTAGTTATAGAATTTTGTAACCAAGTTTTATAGTTCGCCTCCAAATAGCTCAAGACAAAGAAATAAAACTTCTTCCTAACCCTGCTGTCATTCCCCATTCCGGGGGAAAAGCTTTGACTCCTCCAGGCGCTCTCCAGAGGCTTTTCCCTCTTGACCAATTTACACGGAAAATAGGGATTGTGACTCTCTGCCCTTGCCAAGATCGTGGAAATATCTGTATTAAAACCACTATTTTGCTTCCTCATGTCGATGAATTCACTGATCTGGGTTTTCCAAGGATCAGATTCTTCCTGTTCCCTCTCAGTCTCAGTGGCTGAAAGGGCTTTTCTGGCCTCAGCGTTAATCAGGACGTGTGACAGGACTGAGCTGGAGCGTGTCTGGTTAGCCTGGGACGAGGTTGAATTTCCCACTGTCCTGTTGGATCTGTTTGACTGTAGCTGTGCAGTGTCTGCAGTCAATCCCTGGATTTATGGATTCTGGGATGAGGTGAGGGAGTGCCCACCTTTCCCCAGAGCTGGGCCTGGGCTGTGCTGGGGTTTCCCATCAGCTGCTGAGGGCATGGAATTAAAGCTTGGTGGGACAAGCAAGGAGAAGGATTTCTTATCCTGGAGCCAGTGAGTTCCATGAACTCCCCTTCCCTAAGAAAGGAGAAGTCCTGGAGTCCTGCTGCTGGTTCCGCTCTTCTCCCAATGCAGTATTCCACACCGCTGGTGAGTTGGGACCAAAATCCCTTTTCCAGCCCTCTTTTCCCTCAGGAATATTTCTGCTTTTATAACTTGAGGGTGTCAGGCCATCCCTGCTCATGCAGAGGAGCATGTGGGGAGTCATCAGCCAGCAACTCCTGGAGCCCCTTCAGGTCCTGGAAGGCCACAACGAGGTCACCCCGAAGCTCCTCCTCTCCAGGCTGAACAATCCCAGCTCTCCCAGCAGAGCTGCTCCGTCCCCCTGATCATCCTGGTGCCTCCTCTGGACTGGCTCCAGCAGCTCCAGGTCTTTCCTGTGCAGGTGGGGTCTCACCTCCCTCATCCCTGTCACCTGCCGGAGGAGCAGGAGAGTCCCCCATGGAGGTGGCTCCGCTCCCCGTGGGATCCGTCGGGGTTGGTAAATCCGTAAGGCAAGAGCTGCAATGAACAGTGTGCAAGCAGCCCACAATGGAAATCTGTTGGAATGTGTAATCCTTGGCCCCGAGGAGAAGAGGGGAATATTTTAATTCGAGGAGTTAATTGCAATTTTAGCAGCCTGTGAGAGCTTGGCAGGTGATGTGAGACCCCGTCCTGCTCTGATCTCAGCCGAAGGACTGGGAGCACTGGTGCAGATGTGGGAATCAAACAGCAGCAGGAAGGGGCTGGGAATGTTTCTGGGCTCTTTCTGTCCCTCATTAATGATTTTTAGTGTAGCTGCCACACTTTTAATTTGCTGACGATCATTATAAAGGGTTTTTCCAGCAGCTCCAGCAGGAGTTCCCCATGGGCAGGGAGCAGGGTGGATCCTGAGGTCTCCAGGCAGCTCCAAGTGCCTCCTCCCTTCCCCGTCCCTCAGCAGTTGTGTTGGTAAACAGAGCTGATGGACATTTCCCTGCCTTTGAACGTTGAACCTGAACTATCCGAGTGCACGGGGATTGACAGGAGGGACGGCAGCCAAGGAGAGCTCCGGGAACTCTCTGCTGTGCCGGGAGGAGTGGAAGGATAATGTGGGCACAGTTGCCAAAGGAGGGTCTCGGAGCTGGTCAAACCTGACTTTCCTGATTAAACTTTGGGTTTATGATGCAGCCAGGAGCTGGATTTGGAACCTGCTGAGATTAAAGTTCACGTGCCGGTGCCTCTCCACATTCCTGCACCCCATGGGCAGGGACTCCTTCCACCATCCCAGGTTGCTCCAAGCCCCGTCCAACGTGGACTTGGACACTTCCAGGGATTCAGGGGCAGCCACAGCTTCCCTGGGAATCTGTTGCAATGCTTCCCTACCCTCATAGGGCAGAATTCCGTCCCAAAATCCCATCTATCCCTGCCCTCTGGCAGTTTAAACCCATTTATCCGTGGCTTTTCCCTGTGCCCTACTTGTATCCTGTAGCAATTTTTGGGTCTCACTCATTCCAAGCTGGAATAACTGAAAAGTGACCCAGCACAAGGAGTGGGACCCTCCGAGGTCCCAGGGGAGCAGGGATTTCCTTCACTCCTGGCTCAGCACCGTCTCCTGTTTTATCAGCCAGGGATGAATCCAGGTTTCCTGCCCTGTGCTTGTGCCAGGCTGCAGCATCTCCCTCCCAGAGCACTTTTTTGGGCAAGAGTCCAGAATTTTAGCAGGATTGCCTCTACATCACACATGGAATGGGTTTATTTGCCAGTTAGGATGTTCCTAACTTCTCCTGGGTGTCTAATGTTTCCTCTCCTCCGGGATTTTATCTGTCACCTATACAGGAGCTGTTGGGGCTGGGGGTTTCTGGGAGAGCCCTCTGGAATTCCTGGCTGTTCCTGCGGCACTTTGGTTCAGTTTACACCGTGGGCTGAAGGAAAAGTTCCCTTTAGGGTAGGATAGGTTACACACTCTCCTCCGTGGAAGAACAAAGGGCTGCCTGTTGCATGGATAATCGTTGGGAGGTGATGCTGCAGACAGGGATTTTGGGATGGATTTTGGGATCCATTTCACGTTTTAGGGGCATGAACAGCAATGAGAACCTTGCAGTCAAACAGGACAGAAACAATCCATAAATACTGGAAACACAGGAATAAATGGGATGATAAAGCCCAGGGATCTGGCTGCAGTGCTTTTTGTAGGTTTGGGAATGCTGGATCCCGCTGGCTGAGGGGGCAGTGGGGTCAGGGGGTCACTGCTGCCCTCGGGCTGTGTCGGGGCCCATGAGCAGCTCTGCCCTGCTCCAGAGGGTGCATGGATTCCTCCACCTCCACGGAATCTCTCACTGCTGATCTTAATTCACATCTTTGTACCAGATCTGGGATTTTTTTAGTGCTGCTGAGGCACTGGCCTGGTTAAAGGTGGTGGCCAAAACAGGGTGAAATCCCTGTGATGTTTAATTAAAATTTAATCATTTAGCCAGATCGTCATGGAGAATGTTAAGTTTGCCTTTCCCTGAGTTGTCCCAGGTGCTCCTTGGCACATTCAGGAGCCTTTTATTACATTTTTGGCCCCATCCCCTGCAATGATGGAGCCAGTCCTTGTGGTTTTTGTGGCAGGAGAGCCCTTTGTTGGGTGTGCTGTGACATTCCTGGAGTAAACCCCTATATATCCATACACTTGATATATTTCCCTGGAGATTTTTAGGCCACTTCCTCTTTAGGGCCTGCTGGAGATTCCAGGCAGGAATTTTTATCGTGGAATAGTGGATGAAATGATGATTTGAAGTTTGCTTCTCCTGCTGTTACAGAAGAGCTGCCTTTGATCCCAAGAATTAGAGAATCGTCTTCTTTAGATCTCCTTTTCCTCTTACTCTGATCTTCCTTCATCCGTGCATCTCATTGCCACTTCCCAAGTCCTGGTTCCCTGAAGATGATCCCCACTTTTCCAGCTGAGCTCGAGGTGAGGCCAGACCTTGGGCTTCTGTCCTGCAGTTTGTCCCGTGGCTTGGGAATGGGGAGTAAGGACCATCAAGTCCCGGGAGCGGGGTTTGGCTGTGGAACCAGGAGTTTCCACAGTGCCTGATGTGGTCCTGGGTTCGTGCTGGGAAGGTGCCAGCCCATGGGAATATTGGATTTTTAGCCAAATACTTGACTTTCAGCCAAAATTTGCTCTCCTAAAAGCATCTTGGGGAGAATTCCTTGCCGGGGATTTTGTTCATCCCGGTCCTGAGCGTGCCATGGGTGTGTCAGAGTTACAGGTGTCAGTGGGCAGTAATTAACTCACCATTTAATGTTCCACATTTTTAATGGTTTCATGGCTTTGGAGAGCCCAAAACTATTAAAAACTAAAAACCATCCAGAGCTTCTGGATTCTTTATTTTTGTTATTGTAACCCATTAGGAAAACTTGCTCTGGGAGTTGCTTTACCTGTTGAAAGAATTTATTATAAAAGCTATTGAGAGCTTTGTCTTGTTTCGCTTCCAGATTTCATGGGATAAATCACATCCCTGTTCCAGGACCATGGATGTGTGTCTGTGACAGCAGCTGGTTTTGATAAACTCCAAAATGTCCCTCTCGAGTAAATGAAACACAAATTTCACCCAGCAATTACACATCGGCCTTTTCATTCCCTTCCCTCCGAGCTTGAATTCGATTTTATTGCTTGAGATTTAGCAGAAATGTAATACTTTATCTCCTTCTGAACCATCTCTCCCAGGCCCAGCATTCCTTTGGCTGGGTTTGGGGTTCCAAGCACGGCTGATGTTTTGCCAGATTGAAGTCGTTCCATGCCCGAGTTTTGGGGATGGTTTAACATTTTGAAGTTTGCCCAGAAATGTCCTTTATGCTGAGTTGTGTGGCAGGAGAGGTCTCTCCTTTTTCATTTTTCGTTGAAAGCAGCCTTTGGAGAGCCCAAAAACATCAGGAGTTTCTCCTCTCCCCAAATCCCAGGTCAGGCCTGCAGCAGGATCTGCTCATTCTCTAGGGATCCAAGGCTTGTCTTTATGGAAAGAAAGGAATTCTGAGGCACCTTGTGGTTCTCAGCTGAGCATTTGCTCTGCTCCGCAGCGGGGATGGGCTATTCCCGCCTTCCCAGTGACAGGAATTCCATCAGTGGCTCCATTGTAATAAACACTTCCATGTGGGAGAGTTGTGACAGTCCAGGATAGGATTTTTATGGATGTTGGTGCACAAAGGCTCGGGATTGTGGGGTTGAAAGCAGAGAAGGAAAACCCAGCACGCAGGTGGGAGGGGAATGGGGTTAGAGGGGGTGTGGGATGGCTGAAACCCAGGGAATGCTGAGGTGCCACGGAGCTGATGTCACAGGAAGCGTGGTGGGGCAAGGATGTTGCTGTGGGATGAGGATGAGGAGGATGCAGAGCTGGAGGAAGCAGGAATTTCGGCTCCTGCCAGCATAGCCCTCACGGCTTTGGCACAGTGTGTCCGTGAGGGAGAGAGAGCTGGGAAGGCGTTGATGCTGTTGGAGCCTTCAGCAGGAGCCTCAGGAGCGCTCTCCTGGATGGGACCACGGCTTGATCCCAGAGATCCCGCTGCTTTTGCAGAGCCCCTGGCTTAGGCTGCCTCTCGGAGAGCCACCCAGTGCTTCCCACGGCGCTGGAGCGTCCCAAACCCTCCCTTTGGGATAAGGGAATGCCTCTGCTGGCTTGTTTTGTCGAGCTAAACCAAGGATTTGTGGAAAACTGGGTGCTTCTAAGTTTCTTTGGAGGCTTCTTGTTGGTCTTCTCCTTGGAAAGAGCTCCTGGGTTGCAGAAGTTCAGTTGTGAGAGAGAGGCCCTGCTCTGAAGCCTGTCAAACCATGAATATATTTTATGTTATCCAACATGGTCGATCCTGGTCTTTTAGACACCACCCCATGGAATTCCCCCCTGGATATTAAAGCTGTGGAGGCGAACTTTTGGCTTTAGGGTTTGTTTCCAGCCCCAGGGTGCTCAGGGAATGTCCTTTGTTCCTTTAAATAAAACGGGGCCGTTTCTGCGGCCGGCCCTGGGCCCTCCCGTGGGAGGCTTGGGGTGGGTGGAAGAATGTCCCCATTATTCCCAGGCACACGTGGCTGCTCCGTGTCCTTTGCAGGGACAGGAGGAGGAGGAGGGAGCAGGTTGGGTTCTCCCCAGGGGCTTCACCCCGAAGTTATCAAGATGTTGGCACATTTTCGGTGAGTTTGGCTCTGGTGTGAAGGTCCCCAGCTCCCCATGGGCACGCTGGCAGCTGCTCTGAGCACGGCGTGTTTGGTGAATTATTTTCACGTGGCTGTTGGTGTGGAAGTCTGTGGTGGGGTGTAGAAACAACAGCTTTTCCCTTTCCAGTTGAAAAAAAATCCCACAGTGTTGTTTATTCCTGTGGGTTTTGTCCAGGAGCTCCGGGCATCTCCTGCCCGGACGCAGCGATGGAGGCAGCCAATCTTTTGTAATAAAATAGGATTTTCTCTGCTCTGATATCTGAAGTAATTCCATTTCTAGTGCTTTTCCATTTTCCACTTGCATTTCCATTGCCTAGAGGATTTGGATGGATATTCCAGTGGAAGGTGTCTCTGCCTGTGGAAAGGGCTTGGAATGGGATGAGCTTTAAGGGCCCTTCCAACCCAAACCATTCCATGGTTCTGTGATGTCCTCGTGGCTGGCACAGGGATGATCGGATTAGGGGTGAGTTGTGGGACTCCCAAAGGCAGGACAAGGCTTTCCACGTGGGATGAGCTGGCAGGAAAGCCATTGTAAAGCCATTGTAAAGCCATTAAAGGTGTCACGCTTCTTATCTGCTTTTTGTTTATTAAAAAAAAAAAAAAAGAGGCTACAAATAAAGCTGTGTCACGAGATCCCCCTGGTAATTGAGGGGCCGAAATTAATTAGCCATGGTGAATGTTCTGCATGGCTCTCTCTCCCCTCGGAAGAAGGAGCCCTTTGTGCATCCCGGCCAAAGGCAGGATCTGTACATGGAATACCTGAGGGCATCACGGGGCCTTCTCCTCCCTCTCCCATTTTCACACTTCTCTTCCCCATTCCCTGCCTGTCCTTTCAGATTCTTTGGATAGGAGGATTTCCTGACAGCTCTTTTCAGTGTGGCTTCCTCTCCAGCTCCCTCCCAAACCCCTCAGGAGTGGTGGAGTCACCCCTCCTGTTCGATTTTTAACATCAGGGATGAAGCCGTGGATGCCCGGAGTTTGGCAGGCTCAGGTGGAGCTGATGGCTCTCAGCACAGGGTGGGATTGTTGGGTTTGTCGGACTTGATGATCCTCGAGGGTCCCTTCCAGCTCAGGAGATTTTAGGATTCTTTCTGATGCTGTTTGTGCTTCTCTCCTGTGCTGCTTTGTTTGGGGTTTATTCTTTAGATTTGCTTTTTGTAGTCAATTCCATCCTTTTTCTGTGAGGATTTGCACTGTTCTGCTCTTCGTCTGATGACTGAGCTCTGGCTTTTGGGAGTGCTGCTGGAGCAAGTTTGGATGTCTCTAGAGTTGGGATTTTCGGCCTTTTTATTGTTCAGTCTCTTCCATTTTTTTGTATGGCAAATTCCATCTTACAGTGGCTGTTAAACGAAGTTGTATTGGATAGAATTCTATCATTTGTATTGCAGTTCATATTCTTAAACTGGAATTTAAAATAAGCAATCAGCAGATTCCAGGCCTTCTTAGCTTTCCACGTTTAATTTGTGCTTCCAGGCCTGGGTTCTGCCCTTGCAGTGCACGCATGAGGTTTTCCCTGAAAACTCCCCCTTTTCCAGGGGGATCCACAGCTGGGGAGCCGAGCTGCTGGCAGATGAGGAATGCGCCCATCAGCCCCGGGATAAATCGGGATGGGAAGTGTGTCGGGGGCAGTAATCCCCAGCTGCTGCCCCAAGCTGTCCCTGATCACTCAGGAATTAAACCGGGATCGCAGACACGGAGTCGTTCCGGGATGTCTCCGATCACTGCGAGGGGAGGTGTTGAGCCAGGCTCCGTGGAGAGCATTCCCGAGGGCCGAGCATCCTTTGGGAGCAGCACCCTCTTTCCTAAGGATCTGTGCCACAAACCTTAAAGGGGGATAAATCCAATGGGAAGCCATTCCCCCCAAACCTGGAGCAATCTGGGAGCTCCCTCTGATCTGCTCCAGCTGAAACTTCCCATTCCTCACCATCCTTCCCTTTTAATGCTTTCGGGGCCGTTTAAGGCGAAGCTGCTCAGCGTGAGCAGAATCTGATTGCAGCGTTCAGCACAGCCCGGGCTAATTAAACTCCACATCCTGACACTTGGGCTGGAGCAACTGCACTAAGTCAGGCTTAAAGCCCGCAGCCAGGCCTGGCATTGGAGACATATTTCATAGGGCAGTAACGAGCTGAAATTCCAGGTATTCCTCTTCCCTGCACAACACGCTGTTTACTCAAGGAAATTAAAGCCAGCGCTGTGCATGCTGAGGGGCTTTTATTTGGTTTTTTGTGTTTGAAAAACCACAAAAAAAAAAAACCCTCACGACCCTCCCAGGCCATTAAAGTTTGTGCATGATTGATTTTAGGATTAAAAGAGCAAATTTTTTTTTTTTTTTTTTTTTTTTTTTTTGCCACGTTTCAAATCATCCAGGGAGACTTTTCCGCCCCGGGAGCGGGGTGTGCATTACCCCAGATTTAATTGTGGAGCCTGGATGTGTGCAAAGTGTTCCTGAAGGTAATTGGATGAGGGTCACTGGCTGCCCTGAGATATATGGGCACAGTAATCAGAGAATAATTTCGACCCAGGTTGGAGTTGCCAGTAAAAGTTGTAAAAGTTAATTTTATAGGGGCTGGGACAAAACATCAGCGAGAGCAGGTTCAGGGTTCTGGTGTATTTGCTTTGTCTGGTGACGTTTTTATGATGTTTTATTATTATTATTTGTGTTTTAAATGCAATTTGGGGCAGAGGGGAGGGAGGGCTGACCTGATTAGCAGCGTGTGCAGATGGATCAGCCACAGGAGGAGGAATTCAGCACTGACAGGAGCTGCCCTGGGCACCACCAGCATTAAGTTGCAGGGTGATTTCTTTACTTTTACCATCCCTTGATTTCCAGCAAGGAGCAAAGCCCATCCAGAAGGGGTTAAATAAGCGGCTTTTCATATTCCTGTGTGGATGAAATCTTCCAAACCACTCTCCTGGCTGAGCCCTGTGGGGACAGAGGCAGGGATGGAATCATTTAGGTTGGAAAAGACCTCCAGGATCATTGAGTCCAGCCTTGGGACAGGGCTCGTGGAGTGGGAACGCTCCTATTTTGGGATCTCTGCAGGGCAGCACGTGCCAGTGACGCCTTTTCCTGGTCTTAAAATTAAGGGAGCTGAACACGGTTAAGAGGGAAAAAGGGTTTTACCTCGGTGTTTATTGAAGGATCCTCAGGTGCGCCCAAATGCACACTGAAATGCACCCCGAAATGCACCCCGAAGGAATGGCCCCCCACGAGGTGATGTGTGTGCAATTATAGGCCTTGCTAATTAGCACATCTATCAAAGATTCCCCAGTGAGGGACTCTAGAGACCCCTCAGCGAGGAACCTTCCCCTGGCTGGGCCTGGTTTTGTTTACAGAATGTGTTCTGGAGAGGCCCTCGGGGTCTGGGGTTTCCAGGGTGTTTGGGCTCTTGGCTTAACGGGATATTGGGTCTGAGGGAAGTGATCAAACTTAAAGAATTGTAACTGTGTGGGCTAAAAGCACTAAGAATACATAAAAGCTGTATAAGAGAGTGTATAAAAGGGGTATAAAAGAAAAAGCACAAAATCGTCATGGCATCACCAGGAGCAGTCAGTTGGTTTGGAACTTCATCAAATCTATCACAGGAGGTCACTTCTCTGAGTCCTTCCCTCATCTGCCCCTAAAAATATCCCACTGTGCATTTTCCATTTGTGCTAATAGATAGAAACCCAGTATCACTGGGTGCAGGTTGCTTCCATTTATATTCTTATATCAGGTGAAATCAGAGAATCTTGGAATGGTTTGGTCTGGGAGAGACCTTTAAAGGCCAGATTGGTTTTTTTTGTTTGACTGAAGTGGGACACAGAAGTATTTCTTGTAAGTCCTCAGCGGGAGGACACTTCACTTGCTGTTGAAAATTCCCTTGTCAGGGATGATGTGGTTCCTGGGGGAGAACAGGAAATATTGATTATTCCCAGCACCAGCCTTTGCAGAGTTCCTTTTAAAAAATAGTGGGCTTAATTATTCCAAGTAGGAAAAATATTTGCATTATTAAAAACATCTGCATCCAGCTGAGATTGCTCTTATCAAGAGAAACCTTAATTGCTTGTGACTGACGCAGCGAATGTTTATTCAAATCTGCCTTTATGTTGATGATCTTGCTAATTAAGCCCTTTCTTTTATTTAGACAATTATGTCTAAACAACTGGGGAGTTACAGTAGCTCTAATCGAGCTTTTATTTTCTTACCTGCTGGAAGATTGCACAGGGCTTTAGGGAGAGAGGGAGAGGAGGGGCTGGGTTCGTGTCCTGGCAGATTTCAAACCCCCAAACTGGTCAGTTTCCAGTTCCTGTTCCTGTCTGTGGAGGTTACAGGGACAGGAGAGGGTTTGGTTTATTCCTGATTAATACTTTTTAGTGGATTCTGCTTCTCCCAGCCCAGCATTTCCATTCTGGGTGTGGGGGCTGCTCCTCCCAGGGAGCCCCTCTGCTCTGGGAGAGCTGGGAATGTTCACTTGGAGACCTGAAGGTTCCAGGGAGACCTCAGAGCCCCTTCCAGGGCCTAAATGGGCTCCAGGAGAGCTGGAGAGGGACTGGGGACAAGGGATGGAGAGACAGGACACAGGGAATGGCTTCCCACTGCCAGAGGACAGGGATAGATGGGATATTGGGAAGGAATTCCTGGCTGGGAGGGTGGGGAAGCCCTGGCACAGGGTGCCCAGAGGAGCAGGACTTCCAAACCACTGCAGCAGTTTAGTAACGGGGCTCAGGAATTGTTTTAATTACATTTCCTGAACATATTCCAGGTGTGAAATCCCTAACTTACCTTCTCTCCTTTCTCCCTCTCTTTCCATCCTCTCCTCGGGCTCTGTGGTGTTTGGCTGCCACCAAAAGCCACAGCAACCCTCGCACTGTGCCCAGCTTGGGGACAGAGATAGACCCTCGGTGGCCCCATGGCTTTTGGGGTTTCAGATCTGTGCCAGGGGGATGTTATTCCTTGGGATTCCAGTCAGTGCTGCTTTGGGAGGCAGGCAGGGAAGCGTGTGCCTGCCTGGCTCTGGATACCCACATCCCAACACCTCGGTTATCCCATGCTTTGGAAGAGGAGTTCATTGTTTGACTCACAAATTTATTTCTCATTTTGGTGTCAAACACAGAGCTGAAGGACAAGAGAATGGGATTCTGAGCATTGAAAGTGCCCAGGGAGGTTTGGAGTCCCCATCCCTGGAAGTATCCAAGGAATGCCTGGATGTGGCACTCAGTGCTCTGGGGTGGGAACACAAGGTGGCATTGGGCACAGCTTGGACTCGATGATCTTGGAGGGCTTTTCCAGCCTCAGTGATTCCAGGATTTTGTGATCTTGCTCTGAAAATGGTACTTTGCATCATCAGCAAAGTGCTCTGTCCGCTGCTCCCCCAAACCCTCCGCTCTTCCCCTGAGCTCCAGCACACACCAATGAATATAAATAACATTTTGTCACCAGCGCGGGGCGGGGACGTTTCGACCCTTGCAGAGTTGTTGGGAAGGAAAAGCAGCTCCCTTGCCTTTCCCACCTTGTTTGTCCCTGGTTATTAAATTAAAAATACTCCTGTCCTTTGGGCTTCAGGCTGGTTTAAGCACCAAGGTTTATATTTTAGAGCTTCTGTGGTCTGTGCCTGTTGGAATTGGGGGTGCTCTGACCCTGTCCCTTGGTGCCTTCCCCTGTTCCTCTGTGGTCACCCCAGGGTTTGCTGAGGAGCCCGTGGCCATCCCAGGGGACTGCAGGCAGCTGATCCCTTTGTCCTCAGCTTCCTGGTGCGGAATCCGAGCAAATAAAGCTCTTTCCAGACTTGTGCTAACCGGGAGCACGGATTAATCCAAATTTAGTTCATTTAGTTGGAACAAGAAGGTGGTGTTGATGCCATCTGGGATGGGCCACGTCGAGCAAAGGGGATGAAGGAAGTAACTCCTTTTCCTGCTGTTTTTCCCTATCTGTGCCATCCTGTCCCGGAATGGGAATTGGAGGGTCCAAAGCGATTGTCAGTGGTCCCACCCCACACCCCCCCTGCTCACTGGGGCTCCGAGGCCCCGGGCTGTGGCAGGTGTCTGTCCCAGGGGTCCCTGTCCTGATCAAAGGGTGTTTACTGCCCTGGGGACAAGGAGAGGCTGTGTTGTGGCAGGTGTGACTGGAGCTGGCAGAGGATGCTGAGCCTGTGGCTGCATTCCCGGAGCTCCTGGATTTCCCGGAGCCGTTCAGCCCTGTCCCGTGCCGAGGGTAAATCCCGGCGTGATCCATCCCCCCGCTACCCTGAACTGAGCCAGCCTTGGTTCTGCTCTCCCAAAAACTCAGCAACAAAGAGGAGTTTCCTTGTTTGTGTTTGCTGGGAATGTCAGTGGGATGATGGATTTGCCTGGAAAGGTAAATAATCCGCCAGGGCGAGGCGTGGCCCCAGCGCCCCTGGGAATGTGCAGCGGGTATCTCGAAGGTCTTTCATTTGTTACCTTGGATTTGACAGATTTCGGGGATTGCTCAATATTTGCCCTCTGCTTTGGGCCCACACTGTTTATTTCCATTGGAAGTTCCTTAAACATCCCCAATTTGTTCTCTTGAAGCAGTGGCTCGGTTTGTGGAGGCTTTAGGGCAGTTCATGCCTCTGGCTTGGCTTTGCAAATAAATAAATAATCCACTTCCAAATAAATAAATAAATAAGCAATCCCCTTCCAGGATTTCCAGCTTAGTTCTGTTTATTTTTTTTTGAATCCTCACATACACAGAGAGTAGCTGGAGTTGCAGGGCAGGGCTGGGTGATCCACTGGGTTAATTCCATCCCGGTTTGTTTGAAAGGGATGCACCACGAAGGCCTGGAGGTGGAGAGGCGGTGTTTAAAATGTGCTACCAGAGCGTTGCAGTGGCTGCTGAAGAAGCGTAGGCAGATTTTGGGTAAGTCAAGGCTGTAGGATTGAGGGAGATCCCATTCCCTTCTCCCCAGGTGATGTTCTCCACTCGGATTCTCCACGCACAACTTCTACTCCAGGCGTTAAAGCTGTTGTACAATTAGAGGAGTGCCAAGCTGAGGAGGAGCAGGGGAAACCTCCTTGCTGTGAAATCCCCACAGCTGCCCTCACATCCAGCCCACGAAAGGATTCTTTCTGGCAACTCTGTTGTCAGCCAAAGTTGTGGTATTTTTGGGCAAAGTGTGATAAATTTGCTCAGATTTTGGTGCTGGATTCCTGTGTCCTGAGACAGGGAGAAGGGGGAGCCCCGGGATCTGTGCACAGGATGCTCTGGGAGCAGGAGGGGCTGCAGGGTGGGATTTGTGAGACCAAGAACCTGTTGGGGCAGTGGGAAGGACGTGAGGGAATGTGCAGAAAGTCATCCTGATGCAGGGAAAAATGTGATTTGTCACCTGTACTCAGTCAGTGGTAATTTATGATTGATGTTTCCTCCCAGAAATCGTGCAATGGTTTGAGTTGGAAGGGACCTGGTAGATTATTTAATTCCCACCCCGTGACACCTTCCACGATCCCACGGTGCTCCAAGCCCCATCCAACCTGGACTTGGACACTTCCAGGGATCCAGAGGCAGCCACAGCTTCTCTGGGAATTCCATGCCAGCCCCTCCTCACCTTCTCAGGGAGGAATTTCTCCCCATCTATCCCTGACCTGGGCAGAGGTGTGGACAGGGCAGTGTCCCCCACAGCCAGGTGCCCACAGCGAGAACACGGCTCCTAAATCCCTGCCGAGGGCTGGGCAACCCCACTCCCCACTTTTTATTTTTTTTTTTTTTGTTATTTCCATTCTCCCAACAAAACAAGCTCCTATCCCCCCAGTGCCTGGAGCCATTGGGAAGCAGATTAAAAGTTTTCATCAGCTCTTCTTAATAGAGGCAGATAAAGCAGGCTAATGGTCATGTGTTGAGTTATTGAAGGGAATTCAGGTACTACAAAATCACCTTTAACCCTCGGCTTCCTCGGACCTCCTGCCTCGCCATTGTTTGGCTGGGGTGTAAAAAACCAGAGTCCAGTTCATAAATTATTATGGAGTTCCAGTGCCCTTAATGCAGGACAGCTTTGCCGGTGTTTCATTTTGGGGTGGGAGCTAATTCTGGCTGTGCACACCATAAAGCTCCAGTGTTCCCAGGGTTAACCCTGTCCCTGCCAGCTGGGGGCTGGCTGGAAGGAAAGGATCAATATTTGTACACTGGTGTCTCTGTTTTATTCGTGGCAGTGATCCGTGAAGAGTTCTCTCCTTTTGCGAGTTCCTGGGTAAAACATAGCGGGAAGATTTTTGTTTAAAATATTAAAAAATCAGCTAAGTTGTCACTTTTTAGAATTCAGCGTTCGCTGTGATGATTTTGAGGATTTCTGACTAAAATTTATGGTTAGAAATGTTGCACCGATGATATTAGAAAAAGGTATTTTGGTGTAATGTGGCACGGAATCATTGTGGGGTATTTTTTATTGATTACAAACCAGTAGATTCCATGTCCTGGGCACTTTCCTCTCCACTGACCGTGGCAACTTATCCTGAATTCCTTGCAGTAGTTCCTCCTCCTATTCAGCAATTGCTGTTTCCCACATGAGCTGCATTTTTTAGGGAGAATCTGTGAGGGATGAAGTTCAGATATTGCTGTTGGACAAAGCAAAGAGGAGTTCTCTGCCTTTGGCCTTGCTCTCCAGCAGCCCTTCACGACGGTGTTCCCAACGTTCCTTGTTTTTGGAAAAAGTTACTGCTCCATTATCTCTGCAGGGCCTGGATGGCATCCGTGGGGTGGGAGATCTGCACCAGGGGAGCTGCACTGCCATGGAGGCAGCTGAACTGGTCCCAGTTCATAAATCCCATTAAAATTATCCCTCTCCACGTTTTTCTGCACTGGCTGCTCCATCCAGAGAGAAGCCACGGACTCTCCTGCCCATCCAACCCCCAGGGGCTTCCCATTTTTGCCAGTTTGTTCCCAATCCTTGGGAATGTTGTTATTGACACTATGCAATGGTCAGATCCATAACTGGTTTTTTCCTAAATATAGGAGGAAATTGCTGGCTGTGCTGAACTGAAGATGTTTGAACGGCCAGTTCTGTTCAGGAGTTTTGTTTCCTGGCGTGTTAATTTTATTTTAATTAATGCGTGGACTTGGAAATATGTTAATCACTAATAGAGACGTTCTAGCAGCTCTCTTTTGGGGTTGGGGCACACTTTGAAGGCACTGAGCTGCCTGTGTGGGCGAGAAGCTGCCTTTTGAAATATTTTATGGAAGGCACGACGTCTCCGAGGTGTTTTATGTGGCAAGCTAAAGATGGAATTTAATACCAACAAATAGCTGAGGGGTTATCCAGGGAAAGTTTGTGTCTGTGTAGGAATGCTGCAGTATGTCAGAGAAAATCCAAATTTCCTACGAGCTGTGTTCTGTTGCCCCCCAAAATCTCTGAATCCCAGAATCCAGGATCATCAATTCCCAGCTTTGGAACTTTGAGCATCACCTTGTCACAGAGCAGGGCACTGAGTGCCACGTCCAGTCCTTTCCTGAGGGACGAGCCTGTGGCTATATTTGGGTTGCCTGCTTTTTTTATGGAATAGTTGGATCCTGAAGTCTTTACTTTTCCCTGCTGGGTTTCTGGAGCACTCGGGGTCACTGGCTGTGGGACATCTTCCACTGGCACGTGGCTCCCAGGAGGGGTTGGACCCAGTGACCACTGGGATGTTCTGGTTGCGAATGGAATAAACCCCATTTCTCTCAGCCAGAACTTCCCAAAATCCCACGTGCTGGGGGACTGTGAAAATTCAAATTTCAGGGGTAAAAAAAAAGTAAATCTGTTATAGAAGTCTCTATACACATCTTTTGTTCCCACCAACTGTCTCCTTCTCAACACTGAGTTAGAAGGGACAAAAATGACTCCAAACCCTGGCTCTTCCCATTATCTTTTGGGATAATGTCTGGAGCTGGAGCTTCTGGTCCTATCCAGTAAGAAAGTGACATCAGAGGAGAGGGGTTGATTGTAAAGGAAATAAAAAATTATTTGTAGTAGAAATGGTGTGAAATGTCCTTCTGGGGGGACAGTGGAGGTGGGGAATCAAGAGATGGGGAGACCCCTCTCCAAATGATTGATTTCATGTTGTGCTTTAGGGCCATCCCTTTTTCGTGCTCCTTTCCTCCCATAAATCTTTCTGATCCCTCACTTCCTTGCTATTTTCACGGTGCTCACATAACTGAGTCCCAGACGTGGACAAGCTGCTCTCCAACCAAAAACACCAGGATTTTTTTGTGTGCAGACACATTTGGGATGAGCAAACAAGACAGCCCTGAACACCTCTCACCTTCTTGTTTGCTCTCTCTCGGCAGCGCTCAGGACCGGGCTGCGACCGTTGGAATAATCCATAAATTATTGGCAAAAACCGTAGCCCATTGCACAGGGCCTGGGTAGGGCTCTATGTCCATCCAGCTTCATTCTGATCCCAAATCCGGATCCTTTAAACACTTGGATGGGCAGGGAGGCGCGTGGGGGTGGCCTCATCCCAGCGCCGCTCCCTGGATTCCGCACGGCCGGCGGCGCTCGCTCGATTTCGCCCTTGATTTGAGTACAGCTGGAAAGGCAGCTCCAACTGCCTTTAATAACCACTCCTTCAACACAGCGAGGTGCAGAAAGTAATTTGTCCCCTTGCCAAGGAGCAGGAAGAATGGGCATTTTGTTCCCGGTGATTTTACCTGGCTGGACTGTGCAGAGAGAGCGGGACTTTATGCTACCGTTGCCCCGCACGCTGTGTTGATTTATTGAAATTGGAGCCCGCGGGTGCAGTCCTGAGGTACCTCCTGACATGGAATTTCTAGGAGAAATATACAATTGGCTTGGTTATTATTTTTTCCCTCCTCCCTCTGCTTGGGCGTCTTTCCAGCTTTTGCACTAAGGAACAAGATTTTAAATTAGCCTTGAATTTTAACACGGTGCAGCTTGGCCTTGCTATTCCCAGGGTTTTATTATGAAGCGTCTGACGTTGTGTCCTGGTTTCATCTCCATCACCTGCCCTGAAATGCGGAGCTTCTTCTCTTTTCTTTATTTTTTTTATTTCTTATTTTTTGTTTTTGTATTTTTGTGTTTCGTTTTTAGAGGAAGGAATTTAAAAGAGGCTGCGGGCTGTTGTCCTGGTTTAAATGTCATCGTCGCCCTTCCCTGTGTGTCTGCAGAGAGGCTGTGGAATCCCCCTTGCTGGAGATATTCCAGAGCTGTCTGGGCACAATCCTGTACTCTGGGATGACCCTGTTTGAGCAGGGAGGTGGGAGAAGATTCCTGCTGTGGTCCTGCCCATCCAGGGGTTCTGTGACTTTCCAGGTGTTTGCCATCATCTTGGGAGGGGAGCTCCCAATGGAGCCAAACCGCTCCTCAGGGGGATTTGCCTGCTTCTCCCCAAGGAGATGCCACAGTCGGCCTTCCTGGGAGGAAGAGGAGGAGCCAGGCTGGGCTGGGAATGGGGTTTATCCCACTAATTTTTGGGCTTTAACAGAACTTTCTGTCCCGTTTAAGTCCAAGCACAAGTGAGAGGCAGGACGAGGCTCGGTTGGGTGGGATGGCGGAGCTGGGCTTTTTGGGGACTTTATTTTGATTGATGTGCTCATGTTTCTGAATAATTTGGGATCAGCTTCCAGAAGCTGATGAAGACAGTAGGATGAAGGTGTTTGAGTTAGGAATGGCCTGTCCATCGCAGGGAACAAGCTCTGAAGAAGGTGCTGAAGGTTCAGCTAAAGCAGCAAAGAGCAGAACATCCCCTTGGATGTGGGGTTACCAGAAGAGCTCCCATTCAGGCATTCAAAAACATGGGGAAATTTCAGCTGGATGTGGTGAACAGTGTTCTCACCTCTCAGCCTTCCCAGTAGGATCATCACCTCAAATCTACTGCTCTATTCCAGAGGGAGGACCAGGACAGCCAGGCCCCCACTGGCAGCCAGATGTGCACTGGGGACTGGAAGAGTCCAGCCCTTTCCCATCTCACTTGGGTTTATATATTTATATGTTTATATCAGTCTTCATTGAGACCTAATAAAGCACGGGGTATGGAAAATACTCCACTGGCTATGGAAAAAGTGATGAGAAAACCACAGGGAAGGGATGGCTGGAGCTGTGGTGCTGTGTACCCATGTCTAAGATCGGTGAAAAGTCAATTCCCTGATAGCAACTCCAGTTAATTCATTTCCTCTGAAGCAGTGTTAAAATACAAGTTGAAATCCTTCTCTTAATTAATATTGGCATTATCTATTTTTATCGTATTTGTTTTTAGAGCAAAAAAATTCGCAATTAGTATTTTATGCTGATACTTTCAGAGGTTTTTTGCATCTCCTTATTGGACATGTAGGCTGCTTCTTCTCCTGTTTTGATTTATTTCCTGGGCAGGTTTTAGGAAAAAGCTCTCTCTGGGTGAGAGCTCTGCAAACCCAGTGGGGTAATGTTGAGAACCAGCCTGGAATCTCCTCCCCTTCAGAAATTCCCACCAAGTGGAGTTGGGATTTGAGCACCCATTTTCCCTGCACTTCACGATTAACAGGTTTCTGTTAATTATTGTCCCTCCTAGTTATTAGCAGTATCTGTGCTGGTCCAGTTAAAGCGCTTCCACAGGCTGATGGTTCTCTGTGGAAGACAAAGCTGCCTCTTGCCGTGTGTGGTAATTCAGGAAAACTCTGGGAGCGGGAGCAGCCGTGCGCTGCCGGATCGGGATGGGCACGGCCACATTTGTCACCTTGGGATGGTAAGAGGCAAATTTTGGGAGCAGAGGTAGGGCTGGGAGCTGGAGCTGCTGCTGTGCAGAGCCCGTGGCAGCTCAGCACAGCTCCTCAAAGTCCTCCCGCTTCCTTGCCGTTGGATCCGCGGCACAAAGCCGCCTTCCCTCTCCAGTGGGAGCCCGGCTCCCGAGTAATGCTGTGCAGCTGGACTGACAGAATGTGATTGCTCATCAGTTTGCTTGATGACTTAATCTGGGGCTGATTAGCATCTTGGAGCCTGTCCAGACTATCAGAAATGATGCAGAATTCTGCTGCGGGCCCCCGTTTATTTAACATTTGAGCATCGTCCCGGCTCTGGTGGAGCAGCAGAGGCTCGCCTTGCGGTGCCTGTTCGCTCTCCATGAGGTTTGGGGTTGGGGAAGGGGCTGTGCCGAGGCCAGGCTGCTGTCAGGGAGCTGGGATGGCCTGGCTTTGTTTCCCAAACGTGTGTCAGTCCACCAGGCAGGGATGTAGAGCATTCCATGCTTGCTCTGGAGCATCCTGTGGCACTCAGTGCTCTGGTCTGGTTGGCAGGTGCTGATCGGTCACAGGTTGGACTCAGTGATCTTGGAGGGCTTTTCCAACCTCAATTAATTTGTGATCCCTCCCAGCAGTGTAGTGTGCCCTTGCAGTAATGATAAATCTGTGGGAGCAATAAAAATCCTCTCCTTCCCCTCAAAACTGCTTCCTTAAACAAGTGAGGACATTCCCTGCTCCTTCTGGCAGTTTCAGGTCATCACCCTGAGACATTTTGCTGCAGGGGGAGTTTGGGAAGCAGGAGGTGGGACGAGGGCCAGGATATGGGATGATGTGGGAAAGCTGAGCTGTGGAAGCAGCCGTCTCCTGCCCAGCAAGGGTTAAAGCTGGAGCAGGGACTGCTGGAAGAGTTCAGTTGTTTCACATTAGGCCGGGCAGCCCTGGCTGCCTTCCGTGCTCGGGGAGCCGGGGGCCGAGTCCCCAGCGCTAAATCTGCGTAACCGATGCCGTACAACTGGCACCAGCCTTGACCACAAGTGGCCGTTAAAATAAACATCCCCGGGCTTAACTGACAGGCAGCAGCGAGCAGAAACAGCCCGGCATGACGGGGAATATTAAACACCCAGCCAGAACCGAATTTCGGCAGGCAACCCCCCCCTCCATCCCCGCCCTGCATCGCCCCGGCCCCGCGGCATCAATGGGCGCAGTGTTTGGGACAGGCGCGTGCCGCTCCCGGGGGTGACGGGACGGTGCCAGCGGTGTGGGAGAGGGGAGAAGTCGAGCCCAAAACACAGCCTGGGTGAACACAGGGCACGAGCCCCGGGGTGGCACCAGGACCAAGAAATCCAGCCCCAAACACGTCCCAGGTAAACAGAGGACAAGAGCCCCATGGCAGCACCGGGATGAAGAAATCCAGCCCGAAACCTATCCCGGGTAAAGACAAGGCACAAGTCCCATAGCAGCACTGGGATGGAGAAATCCAGCCCAAAACTGATCCCGGGTAAAGACAAGGCACAAGCCCCACAGTGGCACTGAGACTGAGAAATCCAGCCCCAAATATATCCCAGAAGAAGACAAGGCATGAGCCCCATAACGGCACCAGGATGAAGAAATCCAGCCCCAAACATATCCCAGTAAAACACAAGGCACAAGCCCCAGGGTGGCACCGGGATTGGCCGGCACAGAGGACGGGAGCTGCCATCCCTCGGGCACTGAGCTGCTCCGGGATCTTGTTTGGCGTTAGGAAAGGAGGTAAAAGGCTCTATTAAAAATGAGCTGTTTGCCTTAAGCTGGCAGATTTATTTATAATGGTGATTCGTGAGCGCTCCAAGTCGGGACAAGAGTGAGGGCATTATTATGTCCACGGGGATAGAGGAGCGACACATTTATTGGATGGAATTTATCTGCCTGGAGAATTTCTTTATTTCTTTTATAAGAAAAGCATAGAAACAAGCAACGCTTACAAAACAAGCGATTACACAAGGGCAAAACTTGCCAGAGCTCGAGGCAAAAGGATTTGGACATTGGGATGGGCGTTGATTGGTGCTGCTGGGAGAGGCTTCTTCCCTCCTGGATAACAGCACAGCTCCCTGCTCCGGCACGTGCTGCTTGAAATCCGTCACGTTTTTGTGTCAGAAGGGAAACCACTGGAGTTATTAAGGGTGTGCTGGAGAACTTTCCTGCAATTGTGTCCTTTAAAATGTAGGTAATTATTGTTTTCACCCAAGGAGGGCCTTGAGCAGGACAAGGACGTTTCTAAGAAGCGCAGTTGTGTATCCAGGAGTCCGAAGATGCCCAAGCCGGTTTTCCTGGCATTTAATTTGTGTGTATGGCGTCCTAGAAAATGGTCATGTTTTTGCAAGAAACCCTTTAATTCTTCAAAGAAGACTTATTGGAATGATGGCCACACCAGGAGATGCAATGCCTGTGTCACTGCTGGAGACGTACAGCTAATGGAATCACAGAATCAGACTGGTTTGGGTTGGGAAGGATCTTAAAACCCATCCAGTTCCAACCCCAACACCTTCCACTATCCCAGGTTGCTCCAAGCCCCATCCACCCTCGCAGGCAAGAATTCCTTCCTAATCTCGAATCTGATTCTCCCCTCTTTCAGTTTAAAGCCATTCCCCCTTGTCCTGCCACTCCAGGCCCTCATTCATTGGCGAGGGGGAGCAGAATTGGCTGCTGGATTCACCCAGCAGAGTTTGGACACCAGTTCCTCACGGCCAAGAGTTTTCTTGTGACTTGTTTTGCTTGTCCTAAATTCTTTCCGGCTGCATCCTTTGTTACTCGGGAGAAAGCCTAAAACAGAAACACACTCTCCTAAGCTTTTGGCTCCATCTTTGGGACAGCAACCTGGTTTTTCCTGGTGTCTTATTTTTATCCCATCCTGCTCTAGAAATGCTCTTGGATGAACTGGAGGTTCAGAGCTGGATCAGTCGCCATGGTTCCTGTGGAGCTGGCAATGAGTTTAAAACCATGTGGATGTGGCACATGGAGACATGGGTTGGTGGTGGCCTTGGACCCGATGATCTTGGAGCTCTTTTCCACCCCAAATGATTGTGCAGTTCTGTGTTGGGTGTGCTCTGTCTCACGGGCAGTTGCAGAGTTAAACAAGTTCCCCCTCCTGCCGCCGGCGCTGGCTTTGGCTCGGAGCGTGGTGGCGTTCCAGTTCGGAGAATTCCAGCGACCAACCAGGTAGTCAGCTCCTAATGGCACAATTTACCCTTTGTGAACGCATTTTATGAAAGCTCTCACTGTTTGTCTCGAGTTGTGGAGGGGGGGGAAAGAAAAACCCCAACCCGACTGTAAACGTCCAGGCCACGGAACTGCCTAATCCAAACACAGGCACGAGCCGGGGCTGCGCCGGCGCTCCTGGCTCCCTGTGTTCCTTGGCCTGGTGCTGAGCTCGTGTTTATAAGCACACACCAAAAAAAAAAAGCCCTCTGAAGGAGACTGGTCCTGGGTTTAGCACTGGACTTTTTAAAGGGGAAAAAAACGAAGGAATGAGGGGCTGTGGGAGAGCAGCTGTGGGGTGTTTTTGGGGTTGTGAGTGGAAGGGTAAAGCTCTGGGTCCTCTGAGCGGGTGTAGCCATTGGAGTGATGTTCAGAAAGATGTTCTTCCACTCTCCAAAGCCATAGGGTTGCCCTTCAAGGCACCAGAGTGTGCGAGGAACTCTGCTGGAAAGGTTGGAAAATCCCAGTGCATTGAAAAACGTTGTAGCAAAATAGTCTGGGTGACCTTGCTGAGGGGGGAAAGGCCAGAGAGATGAGCAGGAGCATTGTCAGGGGACGTTGGAGGTGCCAGAGATCCCAGGGGAATGGGCTGTGCCACCCAGTCTGGTCCTGGCTGGAGTTAAAAGCACGGGAGATGCTGCTGGCCTGGGATGACCCACATTCCTTGGGAAGAACTGTTGACATCCTTCCCTTCGGAACATTTCCCACTTGGGCAGAACAGGAGGTTAATGCTGGAATTGTTAAGCTCTGTCCCTTCAGCCCACTCCATGGTGGAGCTTTGGGTCTTGCACTGATGCTCAAAGCTTGTCCTGGTGTCCTGGCTCCATTTTCCCTCCTTTCCACTGCGTATTCCTATCGCTGTTCCTGTTTCCTGATTTATCAGTGGCTCCTGGTGCCTGGTGGGAACTGGCAAATCCCTCATCGTGCTCGTAAACCAAAGCAAAACCTCTGGCCTGCAGGAGAAAACCCCAACTGAACCCCAAATAATGGGCATTAAAGGAAAATGTAAAATGGCAGAGGGCACATGGAGTAAGCAGAGGTATTTTCTGGCTGTCTGGTCGAAGGTTTGGTATCATTTTTCTCCGGGATTACAGGGGCTTTCACCTCATAAATTTGGGCCTGTTTGAGGTCGTTAATCTTTCTTTACATGTTGCCTTGCAATTTTAGAGCTTTGCCACCATCTGGGATCACATTTTAAATGGAGTTTCCACTCACTACGTCCCTTTTCATGGAATTATTTATATATGGAGAAATGCATAATAAATACATCAGCTCTGGGTTGTTTTTAAACATTTTCAGGGCTTACCTTGTGTGGAAAAACTTGTCTTCTCTAATAGAGAGTCATAACAGTGACCAATTAAAGGATCACGTTTGCAATATGCTCTTAAATGGCAATTTAAAATATTGGTGAGTGATCCGCGGGGAAGGGGAGCTCCGGGCGAGGGAGCGCGTTCCTGAGTCGGAAAATCCCGGAGTGTGAGACAGAACAGCACCATCTGATGGAAACAGCAAACCTGGGCAAGGATTTCAGCTCCTCCCTTGCCTTTGGGATGGGACCTTCTTGTGTTGCCCTTAGATCCTGGTTTTTCTTCACGATATGGTTGTGTTGGGTCAAAGGTTGGACTCGATGATCCTGGAGGTTTTTCCCATTCTCTGATTCTTATGGATGGACCTTCCAGCCTGTCCCACTCCCTGAACCCAACGTGCCCCATCTCTGCTGCTCCTGACAAAACCCCAAAGGCAGGGAGGACCCACAGTTGGTTCCACCAGCTCCTCTTGGCCCCACCAGAGCCAAGATGTCTGCCCCAGGCCCCGCCAGTTATTTGAATGGGGTTTTGAACAAATAAATAGCCTCAACAGTTCAGTGGTTCCTGGTGTAATTTTAGCTCAGGACCTCTCCAAGAATGTCCAGAATAAATAGGTGAATCTGTAATCCATCCCCAATTAACTGGATATTCTGGGAGCAGCTCGGAGCACGTTACGGAGGAGCAGTGTCAATAAACAGGGATGCTGTGGGCCCTGGAAATGTGGGCTCTGTTCCTGGAGAGGGAAGGCTCGGACCGGGAGGTGGGTGCAGTCTGGAAAAGCAAACAAAAAGGAGCCTTCTGCCCCCACCGAGGTGGTTGGGATTCCAACCCCCATCACTCAGTGTCCCCCCAGTCCTCCTGGGGCCGCTCGCCCTGAGCAGAGCTGAACGTGGCAGGGAGGTTTCACCTCCACCCGTGACTTTGCAACGTTGTCAACAGGAAAACAACAAATTGCCCGGGATGTTTTACAGTGCTGGGGCATGAAATTGCAGAGCAGAATCTTCTCCCCAAGCCCCCTTTCCCCTCCAGTGGCTGCAGCCACCGTTCCCAAAGAAACCCCACCTCCAGACGTGAATCACTGCTCGGATTTTTCATGCTTTTAAATTCTCCTTGCTGGGCCTTCACTCAGCCGGGAGGAACGGGGACCTGCTGGAGCTCTGAAAAACCTCCGAGCAAGGGCCGGCTGGGGAAGGGAGTTAAAAATGAACCAGCAGATTTTTATATATATAAAAAGTAAAAATATATGTTCTCCATCTGAAGTTTATTTAGGTCCTTTGGGAGAGTGGCGCGGCACCATGTCTCTACTAAATTGCCAACATTTTATGGCCGTGCTGGCACCGAGTCAAACACACATCTCCTTGGCTTGCTCTGCTGTCTTAAACAGGCAGATTCCAGTCTGTTTTTCTGTGGACTGAATATTCCTATTGACTGGGCAAGGGGAGCTCTGCTCAGCAAGAACATCCAGGCAACTTCTCTTTTTATTACTTTATCAAGGTTTGATTATTTTGATACCACGCTGCTGAAGAGCCGACCCCTTGTGACACACTGGATGTCAGAGCAGTGTGCATTTCAAGCCAGATACAGCTTTTTCTTTTTTTTTTTCCCTCTTCTGATTTTATTTGGATTGTAATCTTATTAATAACTGGAAAGTTTTGAAGGGGCTATTTTTAACTGCTTAGCTGTCGTGTGGGTATTTCAATAGCGTGGACGTGGAGCTTTGAGTGTACAGATGAAACACCCCCAGCACGAGGTGCTTCTGGGTTTAAACCCAGCCTGAGCCGTTCCCTGCTCTGTTTCCTTCCCAAACCTTTCCCTGCATGAGAATCCTTGTGCAGAATCCCTCTGCTGCTCATCAATCAAGGTCGCTGCCCGCGTGGAGCCCCTACCACGGCGAGGAAGCTCCGGAATCTCCCCTTATTCCAAGCAGGGTGCTTTTTAGGAATCCTCAGTTGCTGTACAGCCTGAGACAGTCTGACTTCAGGCAGGACACGCATCTGCCCACACTTCCCAACAGCTGGGAGTGACCCCCTTTATCTCCTCTCCGCTCGCTGCCTCCTCGCGCGGGGCTGGGGAGACGCTCCCGCTCGGGCTTGGGAACGTGGGGCTTTGATCTGCAGATGCCTGAGGGGCCAGGTCAGGATCTGAAGCAGAATGGACTGGCAGGAAAAGCCTGTTGGACCACGCTGATCCAATTACACTCCACGATGGAGAATCCTTTTTATTTTTTGGTCCAAAGCACAAGAGAAGCGAGGGCTTTGCTTTGAAGCCGAGGAGATGAGTTCATGCCTGAGCGCTTGGGAAGCTGGAGAGCCGAGCTTTGCAGTTCATCTGGATCTTCCACAGCGCTCCAGAAAACATTTAATAAACCTCTCAGCCTGGTGTTCCAGGGGACTGCTGCTCCTCACGCTCGGCTGTGTGTGCCAAAGGCTTTCCCTCTCTCCTGCCTGTGGGAGCCCGTGGAGCTGTTCCTGACGTGTTCCCTGCACCTCTGCGGGGTCAGCGGGAGGATATTCCATAATTCCATAGGACAGTGCGGGGAATGGCTTCAAACTGCCAAAGGGCAGGGTTAGATGGGATATTGGGAAGGAATTGTTCCCTGTGGGGATGGTGGGACACTGGCACAGGGTGCCCAGAGAAGCTGTGGCTGCCTCTGGATCCCTGGCAGTGTGCAAGGCTTGGATCACCCTGGGATAATGGAAGGTATGCAAGGTGTCCCTGCCCATGGCAAGGGGTGGGATAAGATGATCTTTCAGATCCCTTCCAACCCAGGCCTTTCCGGAATTCTCTTTCTTTTGACCAAATAGTTGCCTTTTCTCATTATTTATTCTTATTTGCTGTTGTTCCATTTCCTTCTGGTTTTCAGGATTTCTCTGCCATGAAGTGCATGTAGTTGGACTCGTTGATCTTCAAGGGCTTTTCCAACCTAAACCGTTCCATGATCCTGTGATTCCTTACCCTCCAACTCCACACTCCCATGCTGCTCAGCTCCTTGCATGGGAGCTGTGCTGTGAGCAGCATAAAGAATCCCAGGATGGTTTGGGTTGGAAGGACCTTAAAGCCCATCCCATTCCACGGGCAGGGACACCTTCCCCGCTCCCAGTCTGCTTCCCTGTCTGAGCAGTGGGTTGTTTAAGGACAATGTGGGATTTGTTTCCCTGTAGGAGAGCCTGGAGCTTTCCCTAGGCCGGGCTGGGCTATCCAACCCCGGGATTAAATCCTCCTTTGGAGTTTCTGGAAAGCCGTGGCAGTGACGGGGCTGGGAGGAGGGACCGTGGGCATTTACAGCCCCCAAGAAGAACCTTCACTGCGCTGTATAATGGCCTTCTGTTGGCTTTTAGTGGGGTGCAGTTCAGTAAATTAGGAGTCTTCAGGTACTTAGCACTTTAATGGTTCTCACTAAGAACATAATTAAACCATAGACCCCGTAGGGAGAAAAACCAGTTTATTGTGCGTATTTTTAGACTCTGTTACCAGCCCTCATAAAACCTGCTCGATCCAAGCCAGGGAACAGGCCTGAGCTGGCGACCCAGAATTCCTCCAGCAGCACTCACACCTTACAAATCTGCCCCGTGAATTATGGAATTCATTTTCCTGCTCCGATTTCCAAGGGCACATGCAGCGGCGGTTTCTGTCCGGCTGCTGGAGGTGTGAGGGAGGCACGAGGGTTGAGATGTTGTGCTTACACACAAAGCCAGGGTTTGCTAATTGTTTTTTTATTTAAAAACATTTTATGTCTCACAGAGGTGCCCGGAAACGGGGCTGCTCTGAGCCCATGGCTCCGCTCGCTCCCTCTCCATGTGCATCCACCTTGAGGTTGGTTGTTCAGTTCCACCTGGCTTGGAGCTGCATTTCCCATGGCTGTGTGTCAGGAGATCACAGTTCTGGATGCAGGAGGACTCCTGGCTGCTTCTAGGATGCTTCATAGGATGAAGAGATGGAGAGGGAGTTTTCATCAGGAGCTGGAGTGATGGGACAAGGGGGAATGGGTTCAAACTGAAAAAGAGCAGGGTTAGATGTGATATGGGGATAAAATCCTTCCTTGTGAGGGTGGGAGGCCCTGGCACAGGGTGCCCAGAGAAGCTGTGGCTGCCCCTGGATCCCTGGAAGTGTCCAAGGCCAGGTTGGATGGGGCTCAGAGCAACCTGGGATCGTGGGAGGTGTCATGGGGTGGGAATTAAATAATCTTCCAGGTCCTTTCCAACCCAGACCATTCTGGGTTTCCATAATTCTCCTCGCAGCGCAGCCACAGAGCCAAGTGTAAAGCTCCAAATCCCAGGAACAAGCCTGGGTGAGGCGAGCCTGGAAAGCTTTTCCCTCCTTCTGGGCTCTGACACCACCACCTCCAACACCTCCAGGGTGTTTCCGTGGGATAGGATTGCTCTGGAATAGCAGGTGTGGGGCAAATTCCCTCTCTGCACCCAGCAAGGTGCCCTGGGTGCTTTCCCCAGCAGTGGGTGCCTCTGGGCACCGCTGCGCTCGGGCACAAAAAGAACCCAGGGAGTTTTCCGAGATCCCAGGCTCGTGGTGATTCACAGGCTGCTGTGGGACTTTGCTCCTGCCCCAACGCCCCATCCCGAGTAAACACAGCTCTCTTCCCGGGAAACCTGTGCTGTGCAGCATCTGGAAGGCATCGGGAGGAACACACACACACAGATCTCCTCCCCCAGCAGCTTTTAAAGGATATCTGGGACATGTGAATCACTTCTCTATCACTGGGGTTGGGTTTATCCTGAAATCCCAGACTGGTTTGCGCTGGAAAGGAACTTAAGGCTCATCCCATTCCCACCCCTGCCCTGGGCAGGGACACCTTCCACTATCCCAGGGTGCTCCAAGCCCCAACCAAGCTGGCCTTGGGCACTTCCAGGGCTCCAGGGGCAGCCACAGCTTCTCTGGGAACGCGTGCCAGGGCCTCCCCACCCTCACACCCTCCAACCTGGCCTTGAATTTCCCACTGCAGTGGGATTTGGGGCTGGAATTTTCTCTTTCTGCCCTTAAACAATTCGGGATGACAATATATCCAGCCCCAGCCCGAACAGCAAGTGGGAATAAAACACATTAATGTATTAATTACAATTGTAAGTAGGTGTGTAATTAGTAGTTCTGCCTGCTCTCCGTGGTCCTCATCTGTAAGTGCCAAACATTCCAACCTGTTGGATCAGTACCTCCGCTGGCTCAGGTTTTGTTAAAGCACTTAAAATAATAATAATAATAATAATAATAATAATAATAATAATAATAATAATAATAATAATAATAATAATAATAATAATAATAATAATAATA
>VXBT01002371.1:39308-82370 GCA_013400235.1 Oriolus oriolus | reverse complement strand
CCCCCCCTTCCCTGCAGAAAGTGTCTGAATCCAGTGTTTGTTTTCACTTGTCAGATCCGAGCTGGGGTTTGTTCTCGGTGCGGGGCTGGTGTAAATCAGGGGTGTCTCCGGCAGGATTAGCGGGGTTACGCCAGCGCCGGGCTCGTGGCAGGGGGATCAGGCCCTTGGTTAGGGCTGGAATTGTGAGCCCACAGGACATGGGCACTGCTCAAAGAGGGGTTTTGCTGTGTGGGTGCCCAATTCACAGGAGGATGGAGCAGCCAGAAAATTCAGGAATTATTCTGCAGTTCACAGAGTCCCAGAGTGGTTTGGGTTGGGAGGGATCTTAAAGCCCATCCTGTGCCACCCCTGCCATGGGCAGGGACACCTTCCACTGTCCCAGGCTGCTTCAAGCCCCATCCAGCCTGGCCTTGGGCACTGCCAGGGATCCAGGGGCAGCCACAGCTGTTCTGGGCACCCTGTGCCAGGCCCTCCCCACCCTCACAGGGAGGAATTCCTTCCTGATAGCCAATATAAATCTGCTTTCTTTCAGTTTAAATCCATTCCCCCTTACTCTGTCACTCCATGGCCCTGTAAAAAGTCCCTTTCCTGCTTTTTTATAAACCCCTAAGGCTGCTGGGGAGCGTGGTCCCCCCGGGCCGGCAGCGCTGGCAGGGTGGGACTGGGTGGGTGTCACTGCCTGGGCTGGGCAGGGGCTCCCCTGCGAGAACAGAGGAAATTCAGCCTTCACCAAAGTCCAAATCTTGTTGATTTTGTTGTGGTTTAGAAAGAAAGAACAAACAGAGGATCCCAGGAAAATGAGCAGCAGAAGATGACGGGAGGAATGGGCCCATGGAAAAGAGTTTTGCAGTTCAGTTGTTTAAAAATCCGCTTTGGACTCGGGTGAGAGATGGAAGATGCAGGGAGAGAAATTCTGAGGTTCTTTGGGAATGCTGGAGCTTCGGACTGGGATTATGGAGGTTGATCCCCAGCCCTGTGCACCCATCCTGGTCCCGAGACGAGGGTGGCTGGGGTGTCCCTGCCCCTCACTCCCTGCCCGGACCCCCCAGACCCCCTCCCTCGGCCCTGGCGCTGCTCCAGCTCCGCTTTTCTCCACAGCAAAACAAAAGGAATGTGGAATCAAAGCAGTTACAGGGCAGATTTTCTGTTACATTTAAGCCCCCTTAAATTAAATCCCAAGCTGTACACCCCCCAACAAGAAATATTCTGAGTTAAGCAGGCAGAACCCAAACTATTTAATCACTCTTGATATTTGATTTCACATCCAGCTTGATAGGCTCTGCTATGCCAGACACGGGAATAGCAGCACATACCACCCCAAACCAGTAAATAACACTGCTCCCATAATGGGGTCTGGGATTAGTTAGCAACAAGTTAAGTCCTTGCATTCTGCAGTAGTCAGAGGGACTGAGAAACACTTACTGGGAGCCATAGGAGTGCATTTAATTAGCTCCTGATTCAGGGCGCTGGGGGTTTTTTCTCCTCTCTTTTTTTTGAAATCATTAAATAAAGTGTCACCCCAAGCCAGTGCTGTAAACTCTATTTTGATTGTGGCTGCAATAACCCCTTTGGGCGTCATTCAGATTGTACTAAACAGTTTCTGGAGAGCGCTGGTTTCTCTCAAAATAAACCCAAGTCCGGCTTTGACAAGCTCTAATGAAAAACAAATTGTTATATTACTTAGAAAAATAATTTGAAGGAAGTCTGAATTAGTTGTAAAGGTGGAAAAGGTTCAGCTACTTGAAAATAGAAATTTGGAAGGTATTTATTTTAACCATTAAGCCAGTGGCCTTGAAATACAGCCTTGTTTGTTCCAGAATGCTCCTAACGAGAGCCATGAATCATGCTGTTAATCAGTATGGGAACTTGATTAATTGGAGAGGGGACCGGCAGTGACTCCAGCGGGCGGAGCTGCCTGGCAGCAGCCGAGCCTGGAGCTGGGCTCATTTACCATCACTCATCCTGCTGGCACGCCAGGGGCTTTGGAGGCATCCCACAGCCTCGGGCTCGGGGCTTTTTAAAATTGGGAATCAAACGTGGCTCTTCGGGACTGTGTCAGCCCCGGATTCGCGGTGCCTCTGCTTTCGGTGGGCTCGGAAAGGGGCTGGTTTTTCCATGGAGCGGGGTTTGGAGTGTCTCTGGTTACCCCATCCAGCCTGGGCTGCCTGTCGGCTCACCTTTGCTACTGCTCGTGGCTTTGCTGTTAAACCTGAGAGGGAGATTTGACGCCCAGCCATGAAATCAGATTTGCATGGGAGGCCCCCGGGGCGGGAAGCGCTGCCATGGCTGTAAAAATGCAGCAGGAAGGTCGGGATTCATTTTCACTCCCGACTGGGGCTCCTGGGTTTGGGGCCAACAGGAGCTGCCGTGGGTTTGGCCGTGCACGAGCACGGGCTGGTTTTAGGGCCGCGTGTGTTCGCTCGTGTGGCAGCAGGGAGGGGAGGCAGGGATGAGTTGCAGCAGAGTTTTAGGTTCCTGCTGGAAGCTGCCACGTGTGTGCCGGGCTGGCCCAGTGCTGGTGGCCCAGTTTGGTGCCACCTCTGTGGCAGAGAGCCCCGGGGACAGGGTGGGCCGCAGTGTCCGTGGGAATATTGCTGAGCACTGACTCCGAAATCAGCAGCTGGATCCTGAAATTGCAAGATTTGCTTAAATGTGGTGGAAACTGACCCAATCCTGGCGTGTTGGCCACGTTGCAGCTTTCTGGGGGCTCTCTCAGGTCTCTCTTTCTGTGCTGCTCCTTGGCACTCTTCCTGCTCCGGGAACACCTTCCAGAGCCGATGGAATGACAGGGAGCCTTCCCAAGGGAAGAGCCTGAGGAGGATTTTACCTCCCTGGGCTCTGGGGCAGCTCGAGGCAGTTGGTTTTTCTCCCTGTCGGAATTTTGCACCTGATTATCAGAATCCCTCCGTGCTCCAGAACCTTGGCGTCCTCCAGCAGAATTCCCAGGTGCTTGGGCTGGATGGGGAGAATCGATGCCGAGGATGCTGTCAGTGCACCCATCCGAGCTGGCCGGGCTGCAGGAGCTCCCCACAGCTGCGCTTCCCAGATGGGATTCAGCGTTCGGGCCCAGGCTGGGAGATAAAGGATGTGTTGCACATGTGAGTGAGGGCATAAAGCATTTCTGTCCGATGAGAGCCAGAGCAGCTGGAAACCAGAGATGTTCCTGGTGTCCATGACATGATCTTCACCGTGCTCTGGTACCGTGTTTCCAGGGGTAATTTACATTTAGGTGTAGCTGCTAAAGAGGAGTAAAACCATCACAACCCATTCCTGTGCCCAAGCCAGAGCACTCGCCTACTAAAACGTGTCAAATACCTTAAAACATCTTTGAATTTCTCCAGTTTCAGTGCAATGGTTTGAAGAGATGCTGAAGTTCTTCCAAGTTTAATCCCATTTTCTGTCTCTTAGTCCTGATCTGAACTGGTCCCTTTGTGCCTTTCCCAGCTCTTGGCTCCTACCGAGCCTTTGCTGTTCGGCAGGGTGACAGTGGTGGGATTTGGGATCTGGGATCTCTCCTCCCACCAGCAAGATGACAGGACCTTTAAATAATGTTTTCTATTCCATTTCAAAAAAAAAAAAAAAAAAAAGTAAAAAAAAAGAAGATGAAATCAGAACAGTCTAACTGGAAACAGATGGCAGATGAGGAACTTCTTTTAAGAGGAATTTTTAATATGTTTATTATGAAGAAAATCATTTATTAGTGTCCGAGATGGACGTGTGAAGACAGAATGTGCCCACGTGAGGAGTGGAAGGGGCTGGAGTGGGATGATGCCTTTGGTGTGGTGTTCTTGGAGCGAGGGGAGGATTTTGCTGCTGGTAAAGTGACTTTCCTGGCTGAAAGGAGGCTTCTTCCCATCCCTGCTCCTTAAGCTTCTCTCTGGTACTACTGGCTGTCGGAGCAGTTTCGATTATGCTCCTACTGAGGGTTCCTGGCAGGGTTTTCGTGGAATGGTTTGGGTTGGAAGGGACCTTAAAGCCCATCCAGTTCCAACCCCAACACCTTCCACTATCCCAGGGTGCTCCAAGCCCTGTCCAACCTGGCCTTGGACACTTCCAGGGATGGCACAGCCACAGCTTCTGTGGGAACCTGTACCTTCTGTCCTCCCAGGAGGTCAACTTAGGGTTTTCTTAAATTAATTTGCATATTCCAGTCAGTTCTGTCCTGTCCAGTTAAATGAGTGTGTGCTTTTTGCCCGTGGATAGCAGGAATTTGAGCTCACCTCATGTCAGCTGGGTGTGTAAAACCATCCAAAGACAGAGGTGGAAGTTTTCCCAGTCCCCCTCACACAAAGATCGGACAGCTTTAATTAAAGCCATTTAAACAAATCCCACATAATTTCAGAGGATGGATCTTGGTGTCCGGGCTGCTCAGGGATGGAGGTGAAGACGGATTTTCTATTTTCCTGCTTTGATGAGAATAACTCTTCTGCTTGTTCTGGGTTTTAACGTTCCAGTGAAACGCCGCTGCCTCCAGAGAGGTTTTATTTTGCTTTGGAAGCGTCGGGATGAGGATGCAGCCCTGGGATGCTTTAGCCCACACGCAGTTTACACAGCTGCATCGTCCCGCTCCCCAGGCTCCAGCAGGGCCGTTATCTCTTTGGTGATGCAACAGCCAGAAATTGCAGGAAACCTGTGTCACTCATTACTTTCATCTTCCTATAAAAACTGGGATTTTTGGAGCTGTGACTCAGAGATTAGTGCAGGATACTCTTGGAGCAGCTGGGGTTTGTTTGGTGCTGCACTGGGACAGGCTCCTTGCCCCGAACGTGGGATGGAGATGCTGGGCCGTGGTCAGTGGTGGTCCTTCCCTGGAGACATTGTTTGCAAACCCCAATCTCACTTTCCCTTTTGCTGGGAACAACATTCCCAACACGCTGTGGTCTCCCCATCCCTGGAGGTTTCCAAGGCCAGGCTGGACGGGGCTTGGAGCAACCTGGGCTAGTGGAGGGTGTCCCTGCCCCGGGCAGAGGGTTGGAGATGAGCTTTGAGGTCCCTTCCAACCCAAACCATTCCATGATTCCATGATTTCTGCTGGCATTGTGCAGAGTGTCCTGGATTTTTCTTGCTGCTCTAAAGCCTGAGCTGAGCCCCAGAATACCTCGATGCAGGCAGGCGTTTGCAGCACGAGGTCTCACCTCTCCTGCTTTCCTCTGAGGGACTCTTGGATTTTAATTCCATCTCTGCCAGGAGCACGGTGCTGGTTTGTCCACGTTCCTGAGTAACTTTTTCCACACCTGAAACCCCCTCTGGAGTCAGGTTAAGCTCTACAGGAACCACGTGGGTTTGGTCTGTCCACACGTGGAGCTGTTCAGGGAGAGAAGTGACACTTTACATTTACATCCCGCTCCAACTGGAAAAACTTGGAAGCAGGGAGAAATCCCGGATCGGTGCAAGTTTTGGAAAGGCTGAGAAAGCAACTGCCCTCCTTGCACGAGTCATGGATACAAGGGGGTGCGTGGAGGAAGTCTGGGAGAAAAGTGCACAAAAAGAGCAGTTTGGGAATGTTTTGTCCCAAATTTTGGCCAGTGTGGCGTGGCAGTGACGGTTGGGATGGCTTGTTCATGGATTCTCTGCACTTTGTGAGTGAACAAGCAGAAAGGGACAGGAATTCCATAGAATCCTGGAATGGTTTGGGTTGGAAGGGAGCTTAAAGCTCATCCTGGGCAGGGACACCTTCCACTAGACCAGGTTCTACATGATGGTCACCCTGAGAGAAGCTGCCAAAATCCAGGAGCAGTAGAAAATTCGGAATATTTCAGTCAACAGAAATTTCAAAATTTCCTCTGGAAAAACAAATCAGATTGCATTGATTGTTTGGATGGGGTTGGGAATGGCAGGAGTGGAGAGTGGGAAAGAGACAGGGATTACTTTTATGGCATCAATAATGTCATTTATTCCATAGCCAGCCCTTGAAAAGCAGTTGTAATCCCCGCACAAATCCCTCTGGAGCAACAAGGGCAAATCTGCCAGTTCTCCTCATCCAACACGGATCATTCCTGCAGCCAGAAACCTCCGAGGGAGCAGAGCCAAGGTAAAAGGGTCAGGGGCAGCTTGGGGGGGCACCCTGAAACCCAGTGCATCCAAATCAGCTCCATCTCTGGGATTCCAGGGGCAGAGGGATCATGCTGGAGGCACTGCAGGGCCGATATTGCAGGGACAGTGGGGTCTGAAAGATGGGGAGAGATCATTTTCCTGGGGTTATTTGGAAAAAATGTGACCGCAGATAAGAGCTGGAGCTTCAGAATGTTGTGTTCCTTCCCAATTCCCCTTCTCCACCCAGCCAGGAAAGGATCAAGTCCTGGTTGGGCAGTCTCAGGTCCTGGTTGCCATCAGTGAGAGGGTCCTTGGTGCTTCAAAATCTCTGCTGGAGGTTTTCCCTCTGGCCCCTGAAGCCCGGGGAAAGGGAGACGTTTTCATGGAAATCTGTTCCTCAACCGTCTTGGCAGCCAATCCCGAAAGGGTTGGAGTCTTTTGCCCCCAACTCCACGTTTATGGTCAGTGTGAAACCCCACCTGTGATCACCACATGCAGCCTGTACGAGACTGCAGTAAATTAAAGCACCACGGGGAATTTTAAGGAATACATCCTCTTCCTTCTTGGAGTCAGGTTACAGCGACCTCGGAACATCTGGACACAGTGTCCCAGGGCTCCCAGAGGTTCTGCTGCATTAAAGGTTCATCTGCCTTTGTTAAATTCCCGGCCTTTTCCCTTCCTCGTTGCCTCCCTTGGATTCAGGGTTGCTCTCAGTGTTCCCGGCCATCTCCTGGTTCCCTGTGTAAAACACCCCATGGAATTTTAGTGGTGTCTTTCCATGGGCAAGCGCAGATCCATAACTCCATGGCCACTTGCTGTGCTCGTGGGAGAAGTCTAAAATAAAACACACTCCTATTTTTCCAAAAGCCTAAATTCCCTCTAAGCTACTGGTTCCCAGCATCCTGGAAGACTGAATTTAGGGGGAAAAAAAGCTATTCCTTAATATTCCCTTGATCTTAGGAATGCATTTGGTGGTGTGATGCTCGTTCACCTTGGAATTCCTTTGTCTGATCTCCAGGTTGTCCTGACAGGGTTTAATTGAAATAAGAGTGTGGAGGTGGATCCTGCTGCCTCCAGCCACTGGGGTTTTTGGGAATCCAGAGCAAGGGAGATGCCAAAGCCATGGGGTGGCTGTGGTGGCCGGATCCATGGTGGTCCATGTGGTGGTCCCTGTTGAGAAGGTGATGTTGAACTCCAGCATCTCCTGGAAGTGACCCCATCGTTCCCCTGGGAGCAGCACATCTCCATCCCACCCCATCCCACCCCAACCCTTTCGCTGTTGTGCAGAGCTCAACGCCCAGAAGGAAAATGCAACTCCAGCTTTTTGCTTTTGTGCCTCTCAGGCGCAGACCTCAAGGCTTTAAAGACTTTCATATGTGTTTGACTTGATGTGCTCCGAGTATTCCCATCGAAGTGAACTAAGTGGATAAGACTTTGCAGGATTAAAGCCAAATGAGTCCTCACCCACCATGCTGGGAAGTCTTGTTGAAGTGGGTCATTGGAGGGAAAGGAGGAGGAGGCGGTTCCGAACTTGCCCCTTTCATTTTATGCTTTTATTTATTTAAAGGTTTGTTGGGTTTTTTTCTAAGGCAGCTTGGGGGGAGAAAAGAAAATAAAAAGCCCCAAGCTGTGGTGTAACCACCACAGGCAGATGTTGTCATGACTACTAAACAAGAAACCTGATTTATAAAATGAGGAAAAACAGATGAACGTGAAATAAAAGAGAAAAAAGAGAGAGGCGATCTTAAAATATTAACTCTGATGTAGAGAAAAATATAAACAGACAGGGTTAGGAAATTCCATAAGGAATATGACTTGTTTAATATTAATCATAAAGGAAAAGATTATGAGAGCTCCAAAGGGTGCCAAATGAAATACTCCACATGCAGCCACTGCTGTGATAAAGAGTCCTTGTGATGGTTTTCCTGGGCTGTCCCTGCCCTTGGCCGTGCTCTGGTGGAGATGTCCTGGTTGGAAGCTGTTCCAGGGATGGACTTAGTGGTTCTGCTGCTTCTCCTGGTGCTTTTGCTCCCTTGCAGTAGTTTCTGACTGAGTGCAAACCTCCAGTGTGCGACAGCCAAAATAACCTGTGCTTTTATTGAAAATACGGGCAAGTTGGGAAAAGCGATCGTGTTTGGGTACAAGGGAGGATTTCTGTGACTGAGTCGGGTCAGGAGTGGGTGTGATGTGTCTCCAACCAGGGGTTCAGGATCTTCCAGAGCTGAGGTGGCTGCAGATGAGTGGCTGGGGTGGGGCTCAGGTAGCTCTGCTCCCGTCTCCGTGGGTGCTGTGTCACACTGCTGCTCTTCCTGTCCCTCTCTTGCCATGCTGAGGTGGGAAAGCCCGTGACGATCCTGCATGGGAGAAGCGCCAGGTGTCACAATCCCTTCATGAACGCTCCCAGACCATTCCTTGTCCAGGGCAAGGCCAAAACTGGGAGCCCTGAGGGTCTTCAGGACCAGGAGACACTTCCAGGCTGGGTCCATGCCAGTCCCCTTTGTCTCTCGGGCTGGCACCGCTGGTGTTCCCTGGTGGCAGTGCCCGATGTGGCCCAGGCCCCCCGAGCCCCAGCACCGTGACAGCGGCGCTGCCACCGCAAGACGCCAGAAAGGAGCAGCTCTGACCACGGCTGGGAGCGCTGGGAAATACCTCTGTGGGATCCCGGCTGGAAAATCCTGGGCAGAGCTGTAATTTGCCGCTTCGTTTCACTTCCCTCCGTGCTGTCTGGGCCGCTCGCGGCTCTGTCACGCCGACATTTCCAGGCCCAAATGGTGCGTTGGGAGATTAATGCCTTGTGGCACGGCCTGTGCTCCAGCAGGGAGTTCTGGAACTCTGATGTTGCTGCTCCCAGCCCACGTTGGCCCCGGCTCTGGCTTTGGCACTGGCTTGTAAACAGTTCGGTTTGCAGAAACCTTCAGGGTTCCTTCTCGCTGTCAGGAGAAATTAAGCTACAAAGCCAGACAGAAACTCTCCGTAACAACAAGTCCGTAGCCTGAAGGCCCAGGATGGAGATGCCCACCCAGCAGGACCTTCCAGGGCTGCAGAGCAGATTGTCCTTGCAGAATCCATCCAGGACACCTGGGCAGGCACACTCTCACCTCTGCAAGTGCCCCTGTCCCGCTCCTGATCCCATGTCCTGACCTGGCACCGGCCATGCAGAATGGTGCAGAAAAACTGGAACAGCCAAGATTTCTGCATCTTTCCCCAACTCCCTGCATCTTTTCCCACCTCCCTGCATCTTTTCCCAGCTCAGCGGCCTGGGAGCACTCAGATCCCTGGTCCTTCTTATCAATCCCTTTCCAGTGCTCTCCAGCAGCACCAGGCAGTGCCTGGCACGTTCTGTTGCCCTGGAGTCTCATTCCCAGTCCCTGTCCCAGTGTCACTCTGGCACCTGGCTCAGAGGAGCTCATTATCCACGTTGCTGGATGAGGCTGCTGGAATCACAGGATGAGGCAATGGTGGATTTTTGCTCTTCCCCTCTGTTGACAAACCCAATTTGTGGGTGAATAATGAGTAACCTTTGAAAGTGAGCCCCGTGGCTGATGTGGATGCCCTTGGGTTTTGTGGGATGAGTCACTGTGGAGAGCAGGAACTTCCTCACGGACAGGCAGCTGCACTTCATCCTCTGCTGCAGATTCCTTGGAGCTGGAAAACTTCAAGCCCTGTGCAGCATTTTTCCAGGAGAGCATTCTTTCCCTGATAACAGTACAGCTGCCACTGGGTGTTTGTTGGGGCAGCATTCCCCCTCCGGTGACAGCTCTGCGTGGAATATCCAGCCTGGAATATCCCTGTGTTTTCATTCCTCTTCCAAGGTTTCTCTCATATGTAAGCCATCAGTGCAGCAGCATGAGCAGGGATCTTGCAGCTGTGACCTTGCAAGTGGGTGGCATTTTCTGCTTCCTCCCCAGCATCCTCCGGGATCGACAGCTCATGTGATCCCATCTGCCACGGGCCAAATCTGGGCTGGGAAAAGCAGGATGAGGCTACCAGGAAATACCCACTGCACTCATCTCCTTATGGCTGCGATCTTCAAAGCTCCCAGGAGGAGCAAGGCTCCTTAGGCAGCCCTGAAATCCTAATTTGCCATTTGTGCAGGCAGCAGCCTCGGAGATAAACAGCTCCAAGTTTATTACATCCCATCCCTTTGGAGCACCTTGTCTTCCTCTGCAAAGCTAAAAGCAGGATTTGGGTTTCTTTTGGCTTCTGTTCCTATCTAGTGCTGAACAGACTCCGTCAATCCCTGTATTGGAGGTTTATTTCAGATTCCTACAAGTCAATAAATCCATATAAAAAAATAAAAGCCCCCCCCCAGCAGGGCTGGAGCAAGGAGCAAGGGTTCCACGTGATCTTCCCTGCTTCCATCCCAGCATCATTGTCCTGCATAGAACCAACTGCTTAGAGAAGGAAAAAGCTGAAAAAACTCTCTTTTTTTTATCATTTAATAATTTACACCTCGCTCCCATTGTAACTGGAATTATGAGTAAGGCTGAAAAGAAACTGCTGCAGATGGCAGCATAAAAATGTGATTTTTAACACATTTTGTGTTTTCTTCAGCATCTCTCATTTTGCCCAGGGTACATTTCATTTGCTATTTATTTAGTCCCCACCTCTGACAGCTCAGGGATTGCTAAGCTGCCATCTGGGATGGAAGAAAAATGGGAAAATGCCTTTTTTCCCCCTCTTTTTCTTCTTTTGACCTCGGAAAATTTAACAAGGGCTCGATGTCCAGTGGTTGGGCATTTTGTAATTTAAATGTGTCAGTGAGCTGGGTAGTTACAGCCTGGAGTGGGACTTGGAATCCTGGAATGGTTTGGGCTGGAAGGGACCTTAAAGCTCATCCAGTGCCACCCCCTGCCATGGGCAGAGACACCTTCCACTATCCCAGGATGCTCCAAGCCCTGTCCAGCCTGGCCTTGGACACTGCCAGGGATCCAGGGGCAGCCACAGCTTCTCTCGGAATCTCTGCCAGGGTGTTACCAAAGACTTCAATGATCCTCATGGGTCTCTCCCAACTCAGGATATTCCATGATTCTCTGACGTATTTATCACAGTTTGAAGCCACTTCCCATCAGGGTTGAGGGAAGGATTTGGGACAGAGCCGGTGCCTTGCTGCACAGGCCCTTCACTGATGGAGATGCCGAGGCACAGTGGCTGTTCTGCCTTTGCTTCACATTTCTCCTCTTTTTTTTAGCATTTCCATAAAATTTTTACATCCAGTCCTTTGCTGTTTTTTATCCTCCAGGCTTTTTCAGCCTGGCTTTATCGAAATCAAATGCTGCCCAGCCCCAAACACGGCACCGGGCTGGGTTTTCCTGATGTGTTTTCACGCCACAACTGTTTCCCATTTCTCCCGGGCTCTCAGGAGCCCACAGGCTCGGGGATCAGGGCTCAACTCCATGTGTTCCCCACGAACGTGCTCTTGGTGTGCTGGAAAAATCCAGGTCATCCCGGAGCTGGAAATGCACCCAGCCTTGGCTTCCAGTGACACCGAGTAGCCAACCCAAGTTAAATATTTCACTGCAGATGTTGCTGAGAGCTTAAAGTTACCCAAAATTATGGATTTAACGAGGCAAGGAAAGGAGCTGCAGAAAGATCCAAATCAGGGAAGCCACCAGTGTTTTCCAGCCTGGTGTCAGGCTGATCAGATGTGACATCCTTGACTTTTTCCTTGAGTTTTCCACCGTGCCTGCGGGTGTGGTCGTGTCCTTTCCTTTTAGCTTGAAAAGGCAGAGATGGGTTTGAATCCGTGTTGGGCTTGAATTTGGGTAGCAGGGTCCCAGTGCAGCTGTTGCAGATGTCTCCACAATTGGTGAAACCAAAACCTTGGATCTGAATTGTTTTGGAAGGGGATTGTGACACAGATCCCGTTTCCCTGTGCCAGGGCTGTCTGAGATTGGCCATACTCAGCATTCCCATCAATATTTATTCCCAAGAACATTGTTTTCCCCATACTCTGTCTTTAATACCAATTTCATCCAAATTTTACCAAGACCTGGACTAGGGAAAATGTGTGCTATCAGAATAGACTTTTTTCTGATGTGTTTTTCTTCTCTCCTTCCCAAAAAAACTGGGTTTGCTCTGACTTTGGCAATTGTTAAATACATCCAAATATTGCAGAAAAAGTGATTTTCAAAAGAGCCTGCAGTGCCTGGATGGGGAAAGGGAATGGAAGCATTTTTGCCAGAAGTGTTTTAGCATTCCTTCAATCAAGGAATATAAACAGTTCCATGTGACTTTGGGCTGATCCAGGATTTGAGAGCAGGGTTTAATTCACATCATTTCTCACAGAGGGAATTTTGAACCCACACATCTCCTGGTGAAGAATGTCCTAATTAGTAGGGAGAAGGATATTCTGGAAAAAGGGCTTTCACTTTCTAGTCTTGATACTGTTCCACTTTATTATTCATCACTCAGTAATCATCCAGCGTTAATTGCAGGGGAGTTCTGTGTAGCTGAGTTATTGATTGGTGCCTATTGACAGCCCATTCCAGGCTGTAATTAAACCTCAAACCAGGATTATTTCTACAGGGCTGAAAAATGCCTTTCCTGAATCCTTCTTTTCCTGTGTGTTGGTATTAGGGGATAATCCCGGCTCTGCAGCGCAAATGGCAAATGAAAATGGTGTTTGTGGTTTGACCGAGTCCAGAGTCGGTCCTTGCGGTGTCTGGGTCTTGCTGAAGCCGGTGGGAAAGGCCCCATGGAGCTGAGGGCTGGTTTCATCCTCCAAAACCTGCATGCCTGGAACCTTTGGGGAAGGACCAAGGTGCTGGGAATGCCTGGGGTGGAATTCCTCACCCTGGCCACTGGGTAGAACTAAACGACCCTCATTTCGCTGCTTGAGTAAGTGACCGTCTACTTTTTGCTTTGGTTTGCACGTGGTTGGAAATTAGGGAGTAATTTCTTTATGGAAACTGCTGTCCAGGGTGGAATCTCCACCCTTGGAAAGGATTTTGAAGCCATGTGGATGTGGCACTTGGGGACATGGGTTAGTGGTGGCCTTGGCTGTGGTGGGAGAATGGTTGGACTCGATCTCAGAGGGCTTTTCCAACCTAAACAATTCCGTGGTTCCAAATAACACCCACCTCAGGATGGGTCACAGGGACAACCCCCCAGTCCGTCTTGGCAGCCACGTGGTTCCCCACAGGGATGGTCTCTGCCATGGGTGTGCCCTGGCTGTTCCCAAGGCGCTGCGTCCCACAGCTCCACTGGGATTTGTCTGCATCCCCTTCCAGAGGCACATCCAGCCAACGGCGCAACCTCCCCCGTGTAACTGTTTGGGGTTTTGACAGTTTTATAACCTTAAATTTGCACCTTCTGGAAAACGGTGACAGTTAAAGATTCATTGCCGTGTTGGAATTTTTCTTATGATGTCTTAATATCCGAGCCATGGAGCAGAGCTCGGCAGAGAGGGAAAATAAAAACCTGGAGCAAAACGCTCCCAGAACAACCTGAATGGGCAGGAATTGCCTGGTCCTGCCAGTGCCATCTAAAACATTTAGGATTATTATTTTTTTAAAGCTGTTTCCTGGGTGTCCAGCTCCAGTTTGAAACTGGTTTGAAAGGAAGCTGTGAAAAAAATGTCCATGGCTGCATTCCTCACTTTTCAAGAAGGAAGTTGATTTTGATATCGCAAACCATCTGCTGGTTTTAACCAAAACAGGCAAAAATTAATCAAGACTTCATACTTTGGAAAGACCTAAAGTTGTGCTGACAAAAAAAACCACAAACATAATTCAATCACTTTTTAGAGTCAGAGCAATGCTTTCAGTTTATTTGCCATCAATTTGCCCTATCCTGCCCTATCCCTGGAAGTGTTGGATGGAGCTTGGAGCAACCTGGTCTAATGGAAGGTGTCCCATGAAGCAGAACGGTCTCCAAGCATCCTGGGCAAAGTGCTCAGAGCTGAGCCTGGCCCATTTTATATTTTGATGAATCCACGACTTCTGATTGGAAAAAACCCTTCCCAAGCTGCTCTCCCTGTGCGGGAGGGAGATGGAGGGCAGAGCATGAGGTCCCTCTGGAGCTCGTGGGGCTCTTTCCAGCATCCCCACATGGAGACACCACCGGAGCCGAGCCCTTCTGCTGGACTTCAGCTCTGCACATGCCATAAAAGCGCTTTTAACGAGTGGGATGGAGCCGGTTAGTGGAACACTTGGAGCATTAATGGATGCAGGGACCTTTTAAGGAGCTGTTGGACTTTACGGCTGGAATGAGCTCATCGGAACGAGCGCTGCCCTCGCGCCGAATGAAGGAACCCAGGCCTGCTCCGAGGGAAAAACACGTGGCTTTTCCAGCGCTCCCGTCCTGGGGATGGATCCTGAGGTGTTTTTCCAACAGCTCCTGTGGAGCTCTGTGCTGGTCATGGGACATCAGCATTCCTTGCTGTGTGCCAGAGGGAGCAGGGTCCTGCTGGGATGCCGGGAAGGGCTGCGGTGCCGTGGTTGTAACAACCTGACTTGGACTTGGATCTGAAATTGCTCCTCTGATGTAGGATCTGCTGAAAAGTTCATTGGGATTCGCTGCTCCGTGGAAATGCTTTTTGGCCTTCAGTAAAAAATCCATAAGATGCTGGAAGATTTTTGCCATGGATCGTCTTCATGGCAACTTCCCCCTTTAGGAAGGAAGGGCTGGAAGGATGTTGATAATTCAGAGCAGAGTAGCAGGGAATTCTTGCCCTCTGTAAAATGATTCTTTCATTTCCGAGTGGTCCAACACTTCCATGACCAGTCCTGGGGCAGTTCTTAGCCTGTCCTGTGTTAATGTGGAATTGTTGCCTCCAGCAAGGAGTCAGCGGATCAACCAACACCGAGAGGGATTTTCCATAACAAAGCTTCCGTGCAGGACAAAAGTGTCAAAGTCAGGAATTCCGAGCCACATCTGGGCTCGGCTGGAGCAGGACAGGAGGAGCCTGCTTGTGTTTCAGACCCAAAGCGAGCGACTGATCCTCAGTTCACACACAGGACCTGGGTAATTGAGTTAAAGGGATAAAATTTCCCAAAACAGGAATATTTGCTGCAACGTCTTGGACTCAGTGATGAAAGCAAGTTTAACTCCTCTGGCGCTGGATTTGTCTCTGATCCCAGTATCCTAACCCCAATCCTGGGGGTTTTAGAAGGGGAGTGTGCACTGAGCCTGTCTGTCCATTCTTCTCCTGACTTCTTGTCCTTGGAATCAGAGAATCACTGAGGTTGGAAAAGCCCTTCAAATCCATCAAGGCGCCCCTGTGCCCGATCCCGACCCTGTCCCCAGCCCAGAGCACTGAGTGCCACGTCCAGGTGTTCCTTGGACACCTCCAGGGATGGGGTTCCACCACCTCCCTGGGCACTTCCAGTGCCTGACAGCTCTTTCCATGAAGGAATTGTCCCTGAGAAGAAAGGAGGAGGGCAGGGGGAGTGCTGAAGTGTGAGATTTGGGGATATATATGTGTATAAATACATACATATAGATACAAAACCGTAATCACTCCACTTTCACTCTCTTGCTTCTCTTTAACATTTTTTGCATTGAAAATCTGGAAGTGGTGCTTATCCCTAAAAATGCTCCGCAGTCATTCCCATAATCTGTGGGAACTCCAGTAGGTGGCTCATATAGCAGCAAATTAAAAACCAGTTGGGAGGGAGACACGTTCAGATCAAACCCAAATGTGGGGTGTGGGACAGCAGTGGAAAGGATTTGGGTCCTTCTTGCTTTTAGACCCAGGATTTAGGCCTGGAACTGCAAAAACCTGACAGTGCAATTTGTAATGTGTCAAAGCCTGCCCCAGACCAAGGACAGGTTTTAGTGAAGATTGTGCATTTCTGTGTGCATAGTTGGTTTATTCGTCAGCAGGAACTGACCTGCTCCCTTTTCTCCTGGTGCTTCCAATAGCTCTCTGAATTTCTCAGGGATTCACAAAACCATCTGCTGTCTAAATCAGAGCAAGTGGAAAGAGGTGATTATTTCCCTGTGTATTTCTCTGCACTAAACAGCAGAGATTAAATCCTCATGCAAATATCCAGTTAAGGAGTTAACAAGAAACTAAATTCATAATGGGGGAAAATTAAATATTCTTGTTACTGCTATTTAGTGGGAATTTTTTAATCTGTGCCTGTGATAAATTTTTGGGGAAAACTACACATATGAGTATTTTTCTAGGAATAGCTTAACAAATACACTCCAGTGCAGGCAGAGACTCTACTTTGACTTTTGGACTCTACTTTGGGATAGCAAGATGGTTCTTGAGGTCTCCTTTTTCCCTTTAAATGATTTATAGTCCTTCCACACTTCCCAGTTTTGGCTCTTCTGTGCCAGTGGCTCGATATCAGGAAGCCCCAGCGAGGTGATCCTGTCCCCGTGCTAAGGACAAGCTCCAGGTAGCCCTCGCCTGTGTTTAAGAGCTTCCAGCTTGTTTTTGTCCCTCCTGGACAAATATCCAGCCTGTGTCATGGAATATGAGCTTCCTCTGCCTACTGGATGTTTGTAACAATCTGGGATTTCAAAAAAAACCAAACCCCAGCCAAACAAAGAAGCCCAACCTGTAAAAAAGTTACGGCTGGAGGTGCCCATTTTCTGACAGAGGGTTTTAGTAACGGGGCAGGGGACAGAAATGTGAGGAATAATTGGTTTTGGGCCTAGAACCAGGAAAACTACTTTTCCAAATTAATCCAGCGAGAGCCATGAATCCACTGTATTTCATATCACACTTCATAAAACTCCAGTCATAATCCATAAAAGTGACATTATTAGATTAAAACCCTCAGTTCCTCCTAGAAGGAGCGTGCTCATTAGACATGCTGTAGTTTTATAACCTCAAAGTTCCTCCCCAATTACCATGATTAATACTGGGCTTTAATAAAAAATTTCTCCCCATCACCACAGGGGTTGATCCCATCTGGTTGGTGTAATTGGGAGTTTCAATATTGTCCAGCAGGAGAAAGACACTCTGGGAACACAAATCAAGGCTGAGGATGGGAGCAGCAGAGGATGGATGAGGATGAAGGTCTGGAGATCCAGCTGGGTTGTGGTGGTGGTTGGAGCATGGAAAAGCCAAGGTGATGTGGGCCAAAGGTTGGAATTGCTGTGGGAAGTGTGGATGAATTCTCCTTCCTTGTGCAGCTGATGGAAAGGAGCAGGGAATCTCTCTATGCTCTGCCAACAGGGATCTGCCCTGGGAAACCCATCCTGAGTTAAACATCCCACTCGGAGCTGGCACGGCTCCACCCTGCCAGGGAGAGCAGCACATGGAATCTCCAGAGGTTTCACATGGGAAAGGCGAGATTTGGGGAAATATGTGCTGCCTGCCAAGGTTTGGATGACAATGGATCCCTAAATCCTGGAAGAGCACTGCTGCCAGCATGAGGACGTGGATCTACTGGAGCAAATCCAGAGGAGGCCACAGAGCTGCTCCCAGGGCTGGAGCCCCTCTGCTCTGGAGCCAGGCTGGGAGAGCTGGGGGTGTTCACCTGGAGAAGAGAAAGCTCCAGGGAGACCTCAGAGCCCCTTCCAGAGCCTAAAGGGGCTCCAGGAGAGCTGGAGAGGGACTGGGAACAAGGGATGGAGGGACAGGACACAGGGAATGGCTTCCCACTGCCAGAAGGCAGGGATAGATGGGATATTGGGAAGGAGTTCCTGGCTGTGAGGGTGGGGAGGCCCTGGCACAGGGTGCCCAGAGAAGCTGTGGCTGTCCTTACATCCCTGGAAGCGTCCAAGGCCAGGTTGGACAGGGCTTGGAGCACCCTGGGATAGTGGAAGGTGTTGGGGTTGGAACTGGATGTGTTTAAGGTCCCTTCCCGCCCAAACCATTCCATGATGAGGATGAAACAACATAAAACTCACTCAATACGGCCACGAAGCCGCTTGCTGGGACACCACCCCTCAGCATGTTTGAAAAATCCTGGGTTTTGGCTTTGAAGCAGGAATTCCTTTGAGGTTTGTCCGTGCAGATCTGAGGGGTCCATGGTCTCATCAACTCCCTGTGAGCAGGAGCTGGCGCGAGCTTCGAGCCTCAGCCAGAAGCGCTGAAATTAAAAATGTGTCGGCTCCATGATTCCTCCACAGCCCAGAAAACGCCAGACTCATGTTATTTTTGAATCCCCTGATTTTTCAGGGCTGCTGGAAATAAGATCTCCTGCTCCTGACTTCCAAGCAATAAAGAGAGGTGAATCACTCCTGAAAAAAACCCTCCCGTGGACCACCCAGGGGCTCCTGCAGAGCTGGGAACCAGAAGTGGCAAAGTGCACAAGGATTTTCTTAACACAACTGCAACTGCACGAGGCAAAATCACCTCGGAACAGGAGCAGAGTTCCCCGAGTGAGAGGTGTGATAATGAATCCAGGCTGATTAATATGCATTGAGCTAAATCACATTCAGGTCAAAGGGCGAGCCCCAAACCTCGAGTGTAACACGTTCCCTTCCAGGACCCAACATGTGTCTGGAATTCAGTTAGAAATAGCTTTTTTTTTTTTTTTCCCCTCATAATTATCCAACTCAACATAAATTATTGTTTTTTTAACTAAATAATAGTTAGGATTTTTGTCCCTTGCTGTGATTGGTCAGAGCTCTCCTTTTTTTAACGATCTGTGACTTTCTGGAGAGTCCTGCTGGGGTTTTAAAACTTGTAACTTGCAAATCACCATGTCAAAAACCATGGTGCCAGTCATATAAAATATGGAATCACACGTTCTTAACATTTATTTGTTGTCATTTTTAATGAGAAAACATGGATTTTTTTTAACAGAACACTGGCTGAAAGTCCTCAGGCTGAAATTGTCCCCGTGTTCTTGATGTTCCCACCGTGGAGTGGTATTTTGGGAGACCACATGCAAGATACTCTCCTAAACGGCCAATAAAAGCTAAAATTCAAACAAAATAATGCCTCTTAAAATGCACACTTCTATATTTAATGCTGCTCTTTAATTAGGAGTTCCAAGATTTCCTCCTGAAGGGTTTCAGGAGCGTTGCTGTCACGGATCCCTCAGAATAAGCAGGAAGCGGGCGATTCCTGCGGGAGCTCTGTGGAAATCGAGTCGCTTTGGAAATCAAGTCACTCTATCCCCTGCCTGATCCCTCGTGGGCAGAGCTCACGTTGTGAACCAGGGCAACACATTTGGGCTGGAGCCCGGGCTCCAGGAAGGCTTTGCCGTCCCGGAAAATCCGTGTTAGGATGCTAAAATCCATTGCCGCGCGTTTTTGTTGGCATTTAGGGAGATCCAACGCTCTCCGCTTCCTTGTTTCCCGTTTAGGTGCTCCTGATCATAAGTGGGAACCTGAGTTTCCTGAACTGGCTGACCATGGTGCCCAGCATCGCCTGCTTTGACGATGCCAGCCTGGGGCTCCTCTTCGGCTCCCGGCTGAGGGAACGGGCGGCGCGGATGCAGCTCCTGGGGGCGGAGGGAGAGAGGCTTTCCCTGGGTGAGTTATTCCCAGCGAGGGAAAAGTTGGGATTTTGGTGTGCTTGGCTCCAAAGCTTTCACCTTCAAAACAAAGCTCTGCTCCTCTGTGGACAGAGTGTGCCTGGACCTCGCGGTGGTTGGTTCATGAGGGTGTGTGGGGACGTTGCTGGAGGCGGGGACATTGCCATGGGGACATTGCCATGGGGACATTGCTTCTGGGACATGTCCTCTGCAGGACCAGTGTCACAGCAAGTCCAGGCAGCTGCAACTCTTCAAAGTCAGTGCTTGCTCTGCCCCCGGTGACTCGAGCTCAAAATAAGAATGTGGAGTTGTACAGGTTCTCTTAGGGTTTTGTTTCTAACTTGTTTGTTAATTTTGGCTGTTTAAAGACAAGGATGAAACACCCAGCGTGACTTGAGGTGGGGTTAGATTTGGGGTCTCACATTTGCTCTCCTCCATGGCGTGATGAAGAGAAGGCTCCAGGGAGATCTTAGAGCCCCTTTCAGTTCCTAAAGGGGCTCCAGGAGAGCTGGAGAGGGACTTGGGACAAGGGATGGAGGGCAAGGACACGGGGAATGGCTTCACATTAACAGAGATCAGGGATAGATGGGATATTGGGAAGGAATTGTTCCCTGTGGGGGTGGGGAGGCCCTGGCACAGGGTGCCCAGAGAAGCTGTGGCTGCCCCTGGATCCCTGGAAGTGTCCAAGGCCAGGTTGGACAGGGCTTGGAGCACCCTGGGACAGTGGAAGGAGCAGCTGCTGGTGGTCACTGCTGGTGGCATGGCCACCATTGTGGTGGGGAGAGAATTCCCCAAAACAGGGAGGAGGAGAACTCCTGTTCATACCATAAATACGAAAAAACAAATACAAGTGGGGTTGTAACTGGAAAAAAGGGCTGGAGGTGGCTGACTTCCCCTTCCAGAGGCGTTTTCCAAGCAGCCCTGATCCAGAAGAAGCAGCACTGGGATGTTTCTCATGAGGCTGCGTAGCAGATGGAGAGTGGTGTTTGCAGCATTTTTATAAACCGCGTATAAGCAACAAATTGCCTGTAATATCAACAACAGTCACAGCTGCTGGGGTTAAATATCCCAAACATCTGTCAGAGGAAGGAAAAATGTCAGCAAGAGGCAGCATCTGTCTCCAGTCTTTTCTACCAAGAAGCAGCTTATTAACCAAAAATGGGAGTTCCAGCCATGCAGCTTCGTTAAATTTTGTGTGTTTTATTTCACATATTTTGCTGGAATGAATCTTTATCAGCTTTCCCCCTCCTGGAGCTCTGCTTTAGAGGCTGCAAAAGTCTCAAACTTTCCTACCAACTCCATTTATGCCTCCAGTCCCAAACAACACTGAGGCTGCACCTTCTTTTTGGGAGGAGAAGCCAAAGGGAGTCACTGTGAGGGGGAGGCAGATCCTGTTTTGAGGAACTTGCACCTTTTCTGTGATGTTCTCCAGAAAGTCTGACTGAGCCAGGGTGTCCAAGCAAGGACAATATCCATCCATCCCACTCTGGGTGTGGCTGTGTCCCACCCTCAGAAAGGGTGGGGTCTCTGTAATATCCCGGGAATTTGAATTCCTGCATATTTTCTCTGCTAAGGAAGCAGGGGCTGTAGAGATGGTACTGACGGGTGCCAGGAGGCTCACAGGGGCCCTCAGCCCTGGGCCACCAGAGCAGAAGACAGGAGGGCCCCCAGCCATGTCCTGTTCATGACCTGATTTTGTGAGGCCACATCCTCGAAGTGTGTGTTTGATTCCTACTGAGGCCTCCACTTCCCATCCGGATCCCACTGGCTCCTGTCCCCAAGTTTTGCTCCATCTTTGCTATCTAGGTTATTCTTTTCCCTGAATTAACTCCTTTTTCTCTCAGATTTAGTGGCTGAGACCCCAAGGGCCTGGAGACAGGATGAGAATCACCCCTGCTGAAGGATGAGCAGTCCCTGCATGGCCATAGATTGCTGAGGAGCCAAGTGAGGGCTCTGTGCCTCTACCTGCTCTTGAATTACAGGGAAAGAAGTTCAGCCCATCTAAAACCCCCCCAAAAATGCCCCAAAGCCTCGTACACAGCAGCACACAGGGGGTGAGGGAAGGCCCGATTCAAATGATTCTCCAGAAATGTTCTCAGACTAAACAATTATTAATAGCTTCTGAGAGAGGTTCAAATAAACATCCCTCTCCTGCAGAGATAAGGGGAAAGCTCCACGCAATTGCTTTGAATCCGATCCTTTGGCTGTTAATGTTAAATAAATTGAAAAGGGCCATGAGGGAAGGAGCCCCTCGGGGGTCACCTCTGCTTATTTGTCTGATCGTGGCGGTGTCTGCCCGGCCTGGGATCCAGCCCAGCCCCGTGCTGCTCCTGCAAACCCCATCCCAGAGCGCTGGCAGAGCAATGCACATCTCCTCCAGGAACGGTGGGGAGCAGGGATTTTGCAGCAGGAGAAGCCCTCAGGATGGGGAGAGCCTGGGGCAGCAGGAGGAGGTGGGAGCCGCCCCAGGACTCCACGCTCGGCTCCCAGAGCAGGAGGCTGATCCTGAGCAAGGTGCAAGTGCCAGCTGTGGTTTTTCCCCTGTATTAAAGCCATGATTAATGTTACATTTTAGACATTTTTCCTTTTAGCCCTTGCTCAGACTATTTAGAGAAAGGCAGATCCCAGCAGCGATAGTGGCCCGTGGCAAGGTCGGGGTGATTACAGCGGGGTTTTGTCAGCGGTGGGGCTGGCACGGGGGGCCCTGGGGATGGGAATGGGAGTGGGAATGGGAATGGGAGCAGTGAAATCACCACCCTCTGGTCTGATTTTGTGTCCCCCGCAGGCTCCTGTGTCCGCAGAGTGCTGAACATCTCCTTGGGCCTCCTGATCATCTACCTCAGCATCCCGGTGGTGCTGAACCTGCTCAGCTCCAGACAGGTCATGAACACCTCGTTCAACCCCCTCAGAATCGTCAACACCTACGGAGCCTTTGGGAGGTACAGGGGCTTCAGTGGCACATCCCAGACCTTTGCTCCTCTCCCCAGGGTATTCCAGAGCCAGACGTTCTGTGTGCCTTAAACCTAAACAGAAATCCTTCCAGTAGAGCTGGAATATGAAAGAGATGGAGAAGAGGAGCAGGTTTCTTTCCCACTGAAATACAATTTATGGAATATCTGTTTGTGAGAAAGAAGGAGAAAAGGAGCAGGTTTCTTTCCCACTGAATTTATTTTCTTTGACCTTTTTCTTTGACCTCTTTTCTTTCTTAGTTAGCTCATTCTGTCATTCTGTCTGTTTTAGACTTGGAGTATCTGTTTATGAGAGAGATGGAGAAAAGGAGCAGGTTTCTTTCCCAGTGAATTACAATTTATGGATTATCTGTTTATGAGGCAGAAGGAGACAAGGAACAGGTTTCTTTCCCACTGAATTTATTTTCTCTGAGCTGTTTATGAGTCAGCTCATTCCATCAACATAGCAAATGTGAGAGCAGGATGAAAATATCCATAGGAGAGTTCATCCAGGATAGACTTTACCCTCCCCAGCCCTCTTTATTTCTGGTGAGCTTCTCTTCCCCTGTGCTCCTTTGCTCTCCCTCCTGGAAACACCCACAGCAGCTCTTGGTGGCAGATTTTAGGCCAACAAAAGGAAGTGCTTTTTCCAACGAGTGGCTTGGGGAATTCATTGCTTCAGGAAACGGTGGAGACCAAAGTAGAAATGGCCTCAAAAAAGAAGATTTGAGAGGACAGAGCCATCAGCAGCTCAGGGCTGCAAGGTGGGATGGACAAGGGAAGCATCTCCAGCTGTGGTTGGAACCAAACGGGTTTGGGCTGGGTTTTAAGGATCCAAATCCTTTTTGGGGGGGGACTAAAGCTTAGGTGAGCCATGGCTGGGCTCAGCATAACCCCTCTCATGTGCTGTCCGTCCCAGCCTCTTCCAGCTGGGAAGATGATGAAAAGCAGAGCTGCATCATCAGGTTGTTCCAGGGACAACAACAAGGCCCGGCTTCTCTGCAGGCTTTGCCACCACCTGCTCATGGTGACCATGGGATGTTCTCCAGAGCTCTGGGATGGGCTCTGGACAAGGCCCCAGAGGAGAAGGCAGCAGTAAATAAATACATTCTGCAGAAGGTGAAGCAGTTTGGCTGTTAAAGGTCTGGCCGGGCGGGTGGTGAAGGGGAGGAACGAGTCCCACCACAAGCACTGGAGATGCTGAGGACGCATCAAATGAATATAATCTTCTCCTCAATTTTTCAAATGGCAGAAATTTCTGTGGACAGAAAAAAAACGAGAAAAAAATTATTAAAACCATCAACACTACTTGTGGAAAATGCCAAAATTTCCTCTTTTTTTTGAGAGAGGGAGAAATAACCCCAGAAGCTCTTTGAAAGCTGGAGTGGTGAAGCTCCAGGAGATTGTTTTCTTTGGGTTGTTGTTCTTTTTCTTCTTCAGTCTTTGGTTTCTGTTTCAGCAGTTAGCAGGCCCTACAGAGCATGTGCTGAAATGCTGCTGTAATGTGTTTGCAATTCCAGCCTATGTAAACCAATAAAAAGAGGATTGCAGCTTATAATGAATCTCCGATGATGTGAAACCTGACAGGTTTTGAATCGCACAGTAGGACCGTGCTTTTATTGGTAATTTGGTGTCCCTGATTTACAGAGTGTTCCTAAGCCTCGGGCAGCCGGCCACGGCTCATAACTCAGCCCAGGGGATAATATGGAACTTGGCTGGAGAATCCACAGATCTCCTAAATGGAGGGAACAATTATGAGAGGAGATGCTCAGCATTCCTTGGGTTGGGAGCATCTCTCCCTGGCAGCCATCGGGGCAGAAGGTGGAGGTTGTGTGTTCCCAAACTTTCAGTGTCTTGGGTTGGAGGAGGCAAAAATCGAAGTAGAAAAATAATCCAAAGGGTGTTGGGAGCTGGAGAACTTTGCCGGGCAGGTTTCCGTAGCTCCGTGTTCCTTATGGAAAGCAGCTCCTTGGAGCAGGTGGGTGTCTCTGGCAGGTCACCCAGGACTCCAGGGTGGTGTTTCCATGGCCTGGAGTTTGCCATTCCCACTGCTCCGTGCTGGGAGTGCAGCTGAGCCACATGGGAGTACTCATGGCCTGCCTCTGATCCAGAACCACAGACCCACCCGTTCCATAGGAATCATCTTTATGGGTCAGAGCCCTCCCTCAGGCTGGAACAGCTGCAGGTGGTAAAAGGAAGGGCATGGAATTTGACTTAGCTGCTGGAGAGGGGAAAGTCCCAGGATCCAGAGGTTCCTTGGGATCTGAGGATCCAACTGTACCTCCAGGCCAGTGACTCGTGTTCCACGTGGACTCTAATGAACCAGAGCTTTTAGTTGAGATACTGGGGAGAAATCCTTCCCTGTGAGGGTGGGGAGGCCCTGGCACAGGGTGCCCAAAGAAGCTGTGGCTGCCCCTGGATCCCTGGGAGTGCCCAAGGCCAGGCTGGACGGGGCTTGGAGCAACCTGGGATAGTGGAAGGTGTTAGGGTTGGAACTGGATGAGCTTTAAGGTCCCTTCCCACCCAAACCACTCTGTGATTTTATGATTCTCCATGACTTGAGACAAATAACAACATCCCATTGTATCCCACAGCATCACCAAGGAGAGGACAGAAGTCATCCTTCAGGGAACATCCAGCCTGGATCCCAGTGATCCCACTGCCGTCTGGGAGGAGTTTGAGTTCAAGTGCAAGCCCGGGGACTTGAGGAGGAGGCCGTGCCTCATCTCCCCCTACCACTATCGCCTCGACTGGCTCATGTGGTTTGCTGCCTTCCAGGTAGGTGCCTTTGAAAGCTTGGGACTTCCATGACCAGGAAAAACAAATTATATGGATTTACTACGTGTTGGGATCACGGGGGAATGTTGGAAGCCGTGGCTAAGTTAATTATGGTTAAAAAAAAGCAAGGACAAAGGTTGTGTTCCTAAAGGATTGTGCTACTGTAATGAAACTCTTGGCAGTTTTATGTGAGGTTTTTTAAGGGTTTCTTAGCAATACCAGGAATCCCTGTCAGGGACACCCCTGGAGACACCCCTGGGGACAGCAGCTCCCATTCCCCACCTGCCCACACACGGACATTGGTCCCTCTAAATACATTCCCCACGTGGTACCAGCAAACAGGTGACAGCCAGAAATGAAATAAGTGGGGAGACTTGAAATGTTAATTCTTGTTTAGCTTATTTTGCAAATCTTACCCACATGACATGGGCTGGGTTTTACAAAACTGACTGACGGTGGTGGCGTGGGGCAAACCCATCTCAGAGTATCCCAGGCTTTTCTCTTTGTCCCTGCATCCTCCCCTGAAATATCTTCTTCCCTCTGCCCCAAACTCCTGTGTTTGCTTTCCTTGTGGTATTTTCATTTCGGCGCCTTTGGGATTCCTGGGCTGTGACATCAGGCCATGGTTGGGTATTTACCCCGCTAGCTTGTGTGTGCTGGAATTTCATTTAATCTGCATTAGGTCTGCTTATCCCTCAGGAAAACCACGGCCAAGGTCCAAACTCCAGCCAGGAGCAGTGCCTGGAATTAGGGAAAGGTGCAGGGGGTGGATGGAGCTGGTGGTTGAAGTCAGGCTGTGTTTTGGGAGGGCTCTGAGTGGGGAGAAATCAGCTCCCCCAGGCAGAGGTTGTTCCTGAGGTGAGAAAAAGGCTCTGCCCAGGGCAGAAATGTCCTGAAGGTTTAAAATAAAACGGATTTGAGGTTTAAAGCTGAAGAGGGTGGGACACAAGCCCTGCTGTGCAGAGCAGAGTGTGGGCCGTGCTGAGGGATGCTGGAGCCAGGTGCTGGTGTACCTGGGAGGAGAAAGAGGAAATAACTCAGCCTCTTTGCATCTTTATTGTTAAATTCATTAGTATTGGTGTTTAATTCATTATTATTAGTGTTAAATTCACTGTTAACTGTGTTTAATTCACTATTATTAGTGTTTATTTCTTGATTATTAGTGTTTAATTCATTATTTGTAGTGTTTAATTCACTGAAAGCTTCCCCCAAGTGTTCCTGTTCACCTGTTGGAGTGTTGGTCTCTTGAGGTGTGTCCACAGCAGCTAATTAGCAGTAATTAGTGCTGAGAGTCTCTTTGCACAGGCAGGAGGAGGTGCATCCCTGCCACGGGGTGGATCTGTCACCCTGGATCCCGTCTGTCACCTCCCACTACAGCAGCACCCTCTGGAATGGGTCTGGTGCTCCTTCCCGGCCATCCCACTGCAGCATTCCCACGTCCCTCCTGCCACTGGGACTTTCCCTGGCCCCCCAGCACACGCAGGAATCTCCATGGAGCAATTTCAGATCCTGCTTAGAGGAGCTGTTGACAAAAGGAGGGGAAAAAACCCTCTGGAGAGTGGGAAGTGGGGATGACTCCTGTGGAAAACAGTGGGAAGGCGAGTTGCCTGGGCACGGCAGTGAGCGTTGGATGCTCAGGCATGTAAATACCTGCTTAGGCATGGAAGTAAATCCCGTTTGGAATGGCCTCTGGCTGGCTGGAGCACTGAGAGCTGCAGATCTGGTGCCAGCTGCCCTCCCCGGGCAGCTCCTGCACAGCCGGAGCAGTCCCTGGGTGTTGTTTAGACTTTGAGTCCCCCGGAGCTGCAGAAAGGGTGAGAAGCAGGAGCTGAAAGCCCAGGAGGAGCTTGTGAAGCCAGAGGAGCTGTGCAAAACCCGTGTGGGAGTTTGCAGAGTCCGTAAAACCGAGTGAGTTCAGCCTCTGGATTAGATTTAAGTTGTTTTCAGAAGTTCTGGGTTGTTTCTCCGGCACCGCTCTCCCAGGGCTGGGTTTGCACTTCCCTGGCAGTGGCCAGGTACAGAGCTGACATTCCCAGCTCTGACAGGCTGTGGAAAAGCCCTGGACTTGTGGGAAGGATATTTCCCATCCCTTGGTGCTGCTCCTGACAGGCTCCTCTTTGCACCTCATCAGCACTTGACAAACGACGCCTTCCTGCGCTCCGGGATCCCCGCGGAACTTTCCACCTTGGACTGGCTGCGGGATTCACTGGGAAGTTGCCTCCAACCTGGCTTTGGACACTTCCAGGGATCCAGGGCAGCCACAGCTTCTCTGGGCACCCTGTGCCAGGGCCTCCCCATCCTTTGAGAAGGGAGGAAATAATGGCTGAAATGACAGAGTATGATTTAATCCCACAAAAGTGAGGTTAAGCATTAGGAATAACTTTTCCCCCCTCGACACTTCCATGTGTTAGTGCAGAAACATCCTGGTTTTACAGGAGCTGGTGACAAATTGTTAAAGCTTTATCTGTGCTCCAGCTACTGACGCCAACCCTCCTGTAATTATTTGACTTCTGGTTCGTGGTGGAATTTCAGGAACAGCCCAACACTGAGCTGGGCTGGCACAAAACCCGCTACAATTCCTGCATTCAGCATCGCTGATCAGTAACAACCAGAAAACAAAGTACTGCTCGTACTTCTGGGGCTTCGAGTTGGTCAGGTCTGCTGGTGCTGGGATGTCTTGGATTCTACAAAAGCTGGATGTTTATTGCCCCCAAGGTTTGTTGTCCAGCAGTGGAAAAGGAAAAATCAAAGGGAAAAGCTTTTCCCTTCCTTATTGTGGCATGAAGGGTGTTTATTCTGTGTGGGGACTGCATGGAAACACAAAGGCACCCTCTTGGTGCTTATCAAATAATAACTGCTCCAAAATAACAAAGTACTGCTGCACTCAGATTGGATTTAAAGCCCAGTGTTTGTTGGATTGTTCCTTGAAGCTGCTCCAAAAGTCTCTGGATGTAAAAGCACCATGGAGCAGCGTTTGGGCTGCTCTGAGATGCAATGTGTGTTTTCCAGAGATGAGGTTATTTATAAATAACCTTCAGCTGCTTTCCTAAGAGCTGAGAGAGCCTCCAGCAGCAGGGTTGGTGCTCTGAGGTTCTGCCCTGGGTGGTAACAGAGAAACTTCAGGTTATGCATGAACTGGAAGAGCTGAGGAAAAGTAACCCTGTTTATTGAGAAGGCAGGTTGATATTTTTGTAAAATATTTGATTCGAGCCTCCTGTTATCTCAGCCTTGCAGCCAGAAGGTGCTTAGAGGGAAAAGCTGCCCGGAGGAGGAGGAGGAGGTGTGAGTGTCGTAATCAAACCTCAGCCTCGTGCTCCCTGTACCCAGCTCAGCCTTCTCCATTCCCCTTCTTCCCCCTTCTCCAAACACAGCTCCCTTCCATTTTCCATCGCAGCCTTCTGGTCCGTGTGCAGCAGGGAAGGGTTTGCTCTCCTTCTTTTCACGGGGATTATTGTCTCCCTGTGGCCTTGAAGAATCCTGCAGGCTGGCTCACGGGCAGCCTCACCTCCAGCAGGAGCAGCGCCAGGGAAGTGCCCAGAATCCCACATCAGCCCGATATCCTATCGTGCCACGGGCTGGATAAATACAGAGTGAGACCTTGTCCCATGCAGGGAGTGATTCCTGTCCACAGTGGCCACTGTGTGTCCCTGCCCAGACCCCACTCTGCAACAAAGGGACTTTTCTTCCCTGAGCCAGAGGTGATACGGGAGCTGTGCCAGGTGCGCCCTTTCCCTGGATGGGTGGGATCGAGGAGCTGGCTCCCAAAGTCTTGTTCTGCTCTCTCGTGCAGCCTTTTATTCCTGCCTCCTTCAGGGGGCAGCTGCTTTCCCAAGGATTTTCTAATGGGATGGACTGAGGGGTGGCTTTTAGTGAGTAACTGCACGTTGGGCTGGAGACACAGCTTTTTGGGAAACTAATAGAAAAAGGGGATGAAATTAGGAAGAAATTCCTCCCTGTGAAGGTGGGGAGGCCCTGGCACAGGGTGCCCAGAGAAGCTGTGGCTGCCCCTGGATCCCTGGGAGTGTCCAAGGCCAGGCTGGACAGGGCTTGGAGCAACCATGGGATAGTGGAAGGTGTCCCTGCCCATGGAACTGGATGAGCTTTAAGGTCCCTTCCAACCCAAACCATTCCATGCTTCCGTGCAGTTCTTGGAGATAATGAGAGTGGACCTTCCTTGGATAAGCTGCTTGGACAGCAGGATGGTAACAAGTGATGGTGAGCTGGAATTACATAAAACAACAAAGGGTGGCATTAACTGTGGCTTCTTTTCTGTGGGGCAAGGATCGTTTCTCCTGATAGCTCAAGTTCCCTAAACAGCAACAGCTGAAGGTGCTTAACTACAGCAGTGCAAGCAGCAGTGTGGATATGGGGTGAGAATGCCCAGGATGGTGGAATTCCGTGGTGGAATTCCCATGTTACATCCATGGTGGGTCAGCTGTGACACAAAAAACACCCCTCACACCACAACACGGGAAATGGAACCTGCCCTGCCCCTCTGGCAGCCACTGACTCCGATGTGAAACCGCTCAGGGCTCCCAACCACGTGAAATAATAACCCCGGGCTCCCGTGCCAAGTTTCCAGCTGTTCCCACATGTGTGTCTCGTCCTGACCTCCTCCTGCGCCTGTGCCAGCCCCGAGATTCCATAAAACACCACACTAATCCCCAGCCCTTTTTCATTAAATGACCAATTAAAGCTAAAGGAAAAGCCTCCTTATTATTATTATTTCAGTTGGGAACATGTTCCCCGTAGCGCCAGAGGGTTTCTGTGGGGTTTTTGGGGATGATAACATTCCCTTGACTCCGTTATCAGCATGGTTTGGTTGCTACTGTGGCTGCTTTGCTGCGGCTCCTCGCTGGTGCCTGACTTAGCAGAGCTTTGGGTTTCAATTCTGTGCAGTTATTAAATTCTCCTGGACACGAGGGAATGTGTTCAAGGTGAGAACACCGTGTTTATTCCCTGGAAAAGTGTCGGAGTGGAGAGGTCAGGGAGTGCCAACAGCTGCAGGGAAGCCGCGGGGCAGCGCTGCTCGGGAGGTGGGTGGTGACGCTCAGCTCCTCACGTGTGGCTGGGACAAGGAGCAAATCCCCTTCCCAAAGTGGCATTTGGGGTGAGATTGGCGTGGGGAGATGGGGGGAAGTGTCTGCCCGAGCACTGCACGAGGCTCAAACCCATCAGGAAATCAAAGCTTGTGGGGTCTCAGCACCAAGTGCCCGAAGTTCTTTGTTAGGCGCCTCTGTTGTACCTGAAACGGGATTTTTGGAGGTTCTGGGTGCTGGTGCAGCTGCAGGGACAGCTGAGGATGATCTGGCTGGAGAGCTGCCCCTTGCATTTCCATGGGTCTGCACGGAGTGCCCATGAACTCAGAAAGGCTTCGGCTTTAGGGTTGTGTGACTTTGGGACCCCTCAGCTCTGCTCCCCCTGAGCCTTCCTCAGGCTTTGCCCTTGGGTCAGCAATGGGGTTTTTGTGTGTTTAGGTCCCTGAATTGCTTTCTGTGCTCAAACAGAAAGAAAACTCTCAAAAGATGAGGAAGGGAAGTGTTTTCCTCCCCCGGGGGAGCTGCACCTCCCCAGGAGTGCTCTGGGCAGGGTCAGACAGTGACTGCTCCCTGCCGTGGCTGTGCGGTCACTGGTTCCCCAGTAATCCCAGTACGGATGCAGCACGGGCTCTGTGTGGCACCGGGGGAGCTGTGGCCCCAGCTGGGGGCAGGAGGCAGCTGTGGGAGTCGTGGTCGTGTCTTGATGGAGATGGAGCAGCCCAGGGATCCATCAGTTTGCAGGATCAGTCCCGGCTGCTTCTCGTGCTCATTGAAGATCCAAACCCTAAAGATGAGCCCAAAATGGGCCTGCCCACCTCCCAGCAGTGTGTGCATCTAGCCTGGATTGTTTTTTTCTGTTGTAATTAACCCACTGGGTGGTTCAGGCTCTGCCTGTCCTCCTTTGCACGCTCAGATCCCTGCATCCTGACCATGCAGATCCAGTTCAGAGCTGGATCCCTCTGGATCCACGGACAGAGGAACCCCTTGGAGTGACGCTTCCCTGGGTGCAGCCCAGATCTCCTGGACTCTTTTTTTCCCCCGCTTTGCCGCGGTATCACTTTGCAGAGTAATGAGTTAAGCAGGGTCGTTAGCGCAGCCCGGCCCCGGCTCCCGGCTCCAGCGAGATCCCGAGCTCCGTGCGGGAAGAGGGGTGGGGGCTGCACCGGCTGGAAATTTCTCACCGCAGACTTCGCTGGGGCCAGACATGTTGTAAATTTTACAAGAAAAACACTTTACAAACCAGAAGTCCAACTCTGGTGCGCACGGAGCTGCTAATTAACAATTTGGAGGCCGCGGGGGCCGGGGAGCCGATCCCACCTTCCCGGAGCCTCCCGGTTCTCAGTCAGGCTGGGAGGGTTTGGGGGGCTCCATCAAGCTCCAGCTCGGGGAGCCCGGTGATTCCTGTTTCCATTCTCCTGTTGCTTCCCAGCTTTCACACAGGAACCCTCGAATCTCCCAGGCTCTCCTGGAAATGATGTTTAACGTCACACAGAGCACTGGGATGTGCAGGGAAACTCGGGATGCTGAAGGTGTCACCTGTGATCTTTGATCCCTGCTATTGCTGTTGCACCTTTTGGGGGATCCTCTTCCCAGGGTGGCACCCACCTTCCCAAATCCCAGCCTGAGCACCTCCAGCATCCTGGAGCTGTTGAGGGACACGCAGACTCGGAGTCACCCATGGGGACACAGCCAGGCCTCGGGCAGGGGTGGGGACGGTGCCAGCTCTCCCTGGGAGGTGGATGAGGTTCGTGTGGCACATCCCACACGATGCCAAGCTCCTGCTTCCAGGGCTGCTTTCCCAGATCGTTGTGTCAGTCCCACGGTGGCCCCGGTCCTCATGGAGAGGCACCCCCACCTCCTCTGTGTCAGGAGGTGGCCCCGGGGGTTGGTGGAGGGGGTGGCAGGCACAGCACGGCACTGGCTGGGAGCATCCCTGTCTCCAGCACCCATCCCTGATGGATGAGAGCAGATGGAAGGAGCAGGACGGAAGCAGGCAGAGGGGGAGAGTCATCGTTTTGAAACACTTGGCTGAAATAACTGCGGTTTTCCTCTGAATCGTGATGAGCTGGGGTCAGAAACCCTGCGAGGTGGAGCTGCCCTGGATGGGCCTTTCCACCAGCGCTCCGTGTTTTCCATGGTGTTTCTCTCCCGTTTCCCTTGGCGACGGGAATAACAAACCAGGCCGTGAGGGAGCTCTGCAGAGCGGCTTCGCCTCGGGGCTGAGTTTTAGTGAGAGCCCTGCAGGTACAGCTCCCGGGTTTCCCTTTCCCACAGTGTCCCCTGCTGCTTGCACTCAAAAATCCACTCAGGAACTCGCGGAAAAAGCAGGAAAAGAGGAAATCTCAGCGAAGCCCGAGGCACAGAAAGTCACCTTGGGGAAATGCTTTTAGGGAGCCTTAACAAGAGCGAAGAGCAGGATTCCTGCAGGGAGGGAAATCATAGAATCGGGGAATATCTCAAGCTGGAAGGGATCCATAAGGATCATCCAGTCCAGCTCCCTGCTTCCCTCAGGGCTACCTAAATTCAGAGTCAAACTCTGCCCCTGCAGCCCGGGCTGGGGGGCCCAGAGCTGCTCCAGAAGTGGCTCCGTGAGGAAGGAATTTAAAGAGGATGGATCACACAGCAGGAAATAAAGAGGAGACAGGAACTGGGAACAGAGAAGCCACTTTCTTCTGTTTTTCTTTGGATAACACCAGGGAACCAACCCAAACCCTTTTCCCAGGGGAAAGCAACCTGGATTAAAAAGAGTGGATGGATTGTCCGTAGAAAATGTGCTGTTCTGGTTCCCCTGTGGGGTTTGCTGCTAAATAAATTGTTCAAATCAAATATTCGGGGGCAGAATTGGCAGATGAGATGAGACAAACCCAGGGAAGCTCTCCCTGCTCTCTGCAGGTGCCAGTCTCTGTCTGGACTTCAAGGATCCCACGGGACGTGTGCTGAAACACTGGGAATTTCATCATTTTCCACCCAAATCTGCTGAAATCTCTCCCGAAAGGCAGAAATCTTTAATCCCAGTAACACCCCAGGAAAAGCCCAGCAGTTCCTAACGTTTCCCTTTGTTCTTCCTTCCCCAAGACCTATGAGCAGAATGAATGGATCATCCACCTGGCTGGGAAGCTGCTGGCCCAGGAAGAGGAGACCTTGTCCCTGCTGGCCACAAACCCCTTCGCAGGCAGAGACCCTCCAAGGTAAGCCTGGAGTTATCCCAGGGGAGCTGCAAGCTCTGCTTTTTTCCCATCCTGGATGTGCACAGGAGGTTCCTGCTGGGGTTGGGATTCGATGGTGGAATTTAGGGTGGGTTTGATGGACACCAAAGTGCTGCCAGCACCTTGATTCCCCCCTGGAGGGGCCACAGGGACCCTTTGGATGAGCCCATTCCCAGGCAGATCCATGCAGGGCTCGGCGTTGCTGCTCCCAGCCAGGAATGGTCCCTTCTGCAGTGGTTTCCTGCCCCTCAGCTTTAGGGTTTTCACCACGGCCTCCTTGTGAGCTCAGCTCCAACCCCACCGTGTCCATGGACCTCCCGAGGTGTTCCAAAGATAAAACTGCCCTGCAGGAATTACTGGGTTTGTGGACACTCGTTTTGGAATTGTTTGTGTTTTCAAGGAAGAGACAAAGCCAACATCAGCCACGGAGAGGCACAGAGGAAAACTCCAAGGTTTTATACAAAAGGAATTTTGTCCCAAAAGCGTCTGTTTTGTTGATGGAGTTATTTTTAGCTGAGAAAACATTTTTGGGGCATTTTGGATCAACTCAAGTCATGTTCTGCTCTTGCTAATGTTTTCCATTCGAGGCTCTGAGGATGCACTGCAAGCAGGGATGCAGGTCCAGAGCTCTGGGTGGAATGAAATTCCCCTCAGATCCCGCTGATGTTTTCCAGCTTTAGGGCAGTGCATCCCCCAGACCTTCTGAGGAGAGACTCCTGCTCCAGCTGAGGCACGGAAAACTGCCCACTTTTACCAAAGTGCTTCCTCTGAGGTGCTTTGTAAATCCCAAGATGGTAAAAACCACAGAATCCTGGAGTGGTTTGGGTTGGGAAGGGACTTAAAGCCCATCCAGTTCCAACCCCAACACCTTCCACTATCCCAGGTTGCTCCGAGCCCTGTCCAGCCTTGGACACTGCCAGGGATCCAGGGGCAGCCACAGCTTCTCTGGGCACCCTGTGCCAGGGCCTCCCCACCCTCACAGCCAGGAATTCCTTCCCAGCATCCCATAACCCTGCCCTCTGTGATCTGGTAGAAGTGTCCCTGCCCTTGGCAGGGGGTGGAACTGGATGATTTTTAACTTCCTTTCCATCCCAAACCATCCCAGATCCTGTGATTCCGTGATCCTGGACTTTTATCCAGGTTGAGGGGAAAGTTTGCTGCCAGCCTTAGGGATCCCTTCGTTCCCACCACAGCCCCGCTCCCTGCAGTAGCCGGGTGGAAAAAACCCTTAATTTTCCTACCATTATTCCCCCCTCCCTCCACTCTGAAGGGAATTTTGAGACTTAATTATTTTCATTCCCTGCTAGACTAAATAATTAGGGGAAGGGACTGTTTTCCATAAGAACCTTGCGCTCCGTCCTCCACGGAGTTTGTTCTGTTAATGGAAACTCTACACCTTAAATAGCCAAGGGACTTTCAGAATGAGTTAATGCCTTCGAAATGAAATTTCGGAGACCAAAGTTTGGAGGGTTCTTTACAACTCGAGAAATTATAGTATTTTTTCAAGTGTGATAAACTTCAAATGAGAAACAGGTGACTGATTAAAAATGAGGGCATTGTTGAGGGCCCAGCCTGGCCGAGTGGGAAGCTTGGACTTCGAGGCCGGGGATGTTTGGGGAATGTGGGTTTCCCAGATATTCTGGGGCAGTGGATAGTTCCTAAAAGCCCAGCCCTCATAAATCTGAACGGGAGGGCTTGGGCTGAGAAATTAAGAAGTGTTGAACGCACCATGGAAAAGGCTGAAACAATCAAAGGAAACAAAAATCAGATTTTGCCCGCAGGAGGGGGAAAAAAACCCGGCTTTTTGGGTGTGTTTAGTGTCTCTGATATTAAATCATGCTCACTTTAGGATTTTTATTCCAATTAAAGTAGCACTTTGTCAGAAAAGCCATCCACCATGGATGTGAAAAGCTGGATTTGTAGTGGTGGTGCTGGTGAGGGAGCTGGTGCTTCCCTTTGGATGCTCCCTGGCTGCAGGAACACAGGAGAATGTGGCATTTGGGATTCCTTTTTATTGCATTGCCCTTTTATTTCCCATTTAAAAGTGACTGGGCTTTATACCTGGGCTGGATTTCCAGGCTGTGTGAGTCCCGTGGATCCTGGCAGAAGGTGTAGGGGTGGGATCCCATTTCCCATGGGATCTGTGGGGTCAGCCCAAGCCATGGGAAGAGCTTGGTCATATTTGCACTTTGCAGAAGCCAGTTTGGGGCTTGGACCTTCCCCAGAGGGATAAAGGTGACTCTGGAGCTGTTGGGAGCAGTGCTGAGAGCGGGCAGGGAGTGGGAATTCCTGGAAAATCCGGGCATCACTGGGCTGTAGGTGAAAATGAATCTCTCAGCTATTACCAGAATAATAATTAAATTAATTGAAATACATTTAAAAATCAAAATTAATTAAATTGCACGGTCCTGAAGGGAAGTTTAAGGGATTTTCTTTGGGGGAAAACAACCTCAGTATTTCAGGGAAGGCAGAGCTCATCCCAAGGTGCCAGGATTTCCCCCGGGCTGGGAAATGTGGTTTGCAGCCACCTCTGGTAGCTGTGGAGCAGGACAGCCCCATGTGTCCCGAGGCCATGGGATCTCTCTTCCTTGTCAGGGTAAATTCCAGCCTTGGATCCATCTGGAGCCAGGTTTTCTTCCCCCCCACAGTTTGCTCTGCCCTTGGTGTTGTCCCACCCTCTGAGCCTCCCTTTCTCACCCATCCAGAGAGGAAAAACCGGAGAGGAAAAGCCCCACTGTGCCACTTCCCAAGGAGATTCTGAGGATCAGCTGCCCGTGGGATGCTCTGGCCCTGCAGGACCAGACCTTGCAGGAGCCTCGGAACCAGCAGCACTAAAAAACAACCCCACAACTGCCCTGATTGCCCAAATTTGGGCCAAGATGGATTAATTTATGCTCCCTCCCACCAACAGGGCAAGAACAGCGGTGACGGAGGGAGGCTCTGTTACCCTGATGAGTTTGGACTTCCCACCACCTGATTTACAACAGAGCAGGGAACTTTGAGATAAAACACCCCCAAAAAAAAAAAAAAAACCCTTCACCAACCCAAAAAGACACCCCATGTTTTGCTTTCTTTCTTTCTTCCCTCTCCCACCCCTCCTTGCCTTGTCAGGCCATTAATTCTAACAGAAACCACCGCTGGCTTTTTCCCTGGAACCCCTCAGCTGTTGCAGGGAGACAGCTGCACCCTCTGGAACTAATTACAGCTGTCTGGGAGATTTAGGCCTCCATCCCAACAACTCCAATATTGCTGCTAATTTTTAACACGTCCAGTTGGGAGATGTCAGGAGGGGCTGATATACGAGCGACTCCCGAAAGCGCCACGGGGCAGCTGCTCCCGGGCATCTGCTGAGGAATAAATATTGATTTAAAAAATAATGCTGATTATTTTTAGCCTTTCTGTCTTTCCCCCGAGGCCATGGCCTTGCCCAGTCCGGTGGGGATGCCCAAAAGTTGGTGGCAGAAGGGTCCTTGGGGTGGCTCAGTCCTCCCTCCTCCACCAGCGCCGTCGCTCTCCTGGCAGCGCTGTGGGATCAGAAGTTGTCCAAGGGGTCCTTTTGTCCCCTTTCCTTCCTGTTGTCACAGCAGAGAGGGTTTTCCATCTCCTGGAAGAGTCCTTGGAATGCCATCCAGTCCCACCCTTGCCATGGGCAGGGACATCCTCCACTAGACCCATCCAACCTGGCCTTGGGCACTTCCAGGATGGAGCAGCCACAGCTTCTCTGGGAATCTGTGCCAAGGCCTCACCACCCTCACAGGGAGGAATTCCTTCCCAATATCCCATCTAAATCCTTCAGTTTAAAACCATTTTTTAATGGGAGCTAGTGCCAGTTGCTTCCCAGGGAGCCAGGAGGAGCTGCCAGCTTATGTTTGCTCAGGAAATCCTGGGAAACTGCAGGTGGCTGGGATCATCCTTCCCGACCTTTCCATGTCTCCTCTGACCCACAAGTCTTGCTGATCCTTCTCCGAGTACCTGTCACCACCTGGGACATCCTGGTGAGGTCAGGCAGCTCCTTCAGGACCTTCCTGAAGCTGGTCCCGTTTCTCCAGAGCAGGAATCGGGGAGTCTCCTGCAGGTTCAGTCTCCAGCATCAGCGAGGCTCCAAGACCTGTGGATCCCTTCCAGCAGTCAGGAGATCTTTGTGGGAGCCCCAAAACTGCCCAAACCCTGTAAGCCCTGCAGTGATGGACTTGGTGGTGTCAGTTTGTAGCACCTTCTCTCCCTGAATCCCGGGAAGAGGGAGCAGGATCGGCACTGGAGGAGCTGGGAAATCCCAGAATTCCAGGATTGAGGCACCCAGACAGGTTATAAACACTGGCAGAGCTTGTAAACTCTGTGAGCCCTGAAATGAGGGGCTCCATTGGGTATTAAACACTGCAGCTTTCACATCCTGAGCCTGGCAAGGAAATACTCCCCTGGGTTCCACGTTTTCCACCTTTCTCACACTTACTTTGGGAATATATGGAGATGGGTCCAGCTTGGGAGATGCTCTGCAGTCACTTAGTGAAGGAAAAACCCCAAAGCATCGGAGTGGCAGGTGGGGGGATGCTTGGAGCAGGAGAGGGACTGCCATAAAATCAGCCTCAGAAGCGTTTGTGGGAGGTGGATCTGGGTTTGGAGGTGGATACGTGTTGGGAATTCCAGAAAGCAGCCAAGCAGCACAGCTTGGAAATCTCCAGCCATCCTGGAGAGGAGCCTGTGGCTACCTGGACCCTCAGGGATGTGGCTGTTCAGTAACACTCCAGTTATTAACAGGAATTCTGTGCTCCTGCAAAGGAAACCCTGGGGGAAAAACACTTCAGCTGCTGTTTGGCTCTTCCCAGCCTCAGAAAGCAGGGAAAGGAGGGAGTGCAGGAATGGCCCTGGCTGCAATGAAGGTAGCAGCTGCAGGGCAGTGTTTGTGGGGGTGAGATGCAGGTTTGTGCTCCCCAAATTCCACTCAGGGCCTCTTTTCCCATTTATCTTCCTTCATCCTCAGAGGAGGAGGAAACATGGAAGTCATCAAATCATGGAATCATGGAATGGTTTGGGATGGAAGGGGCATTAAAGATCATCTTGTTCCACCCCCTGCCATGGGCAGGGACACCTTCCACCATCCCAGGGTGCTCCAAGTCCTGTCCAAGCTGGCCTAGGACACTTCCAGGGATGGGGCAGCCACAGCTTCTCTGGAAAACGTGATGGGTGTGATGAACACAGAATCCCAGGATCATTGAGGCTGGAAAAGATCTCCAAGTCCATCAAGTCCCACCTGTGCCTGATCCCCACCTGGTCACCAGCCCAGAGCACTGAGTGCCACGTCCAGGTGTTCCTTGGACACCTCCAGGGATGGGCACTCCAAACCTCCCTGGCCATTCCGTGTTCCCAGGGTTTTGTAGGAGAATCATTCCTGTCGTGCTCTCCTGGCTCCCAGCAGGATTGAAACGGAGGTGTTGGGCTGTGCTGGCAGAACCCTTGAACTGGGTGCAGCTTTCCCCGTGCCCTGCCCTCTGCCCTGCTCCCCAAAGCCGAGTGCTGATGGCAAATCCATCGGAGCCGTCCCTAATTATTTTAGCAGCAGGAAGGACCTTCCCGGCCGCTCCAGGGATCCCACAGCTGCGGTGCCCTGCTCAGTAGCAGGGTCTGTATTTTCCTAGTGGAGCAGAGCAGCTTTAAATGAGCACTGACACGACTTTGACAGTTTTATTTTGTGGGTATTTTATGGACTCGCCCAGCGACGCCGGCGATGCTCCCGGCAAAGGCGGCGCGGGCGCCGCTCCGGCCCTTGTCAGCATGTCCTACATCAAGGGGGACAAACCCCCCGGATCCAGCAGCATGGGCAGCTCCCAAAGTGTTTCCCGACACTGATGAATGTTTCTTTCTGCACTGCTTTCAAACCTCCTTTGCTGTCAGCTCCCGGAGCAGCCGGAAAACAGATGCGCTTGGAGCCACACTAGCGGAGCGGCTGCTGGCTGGGTCGGGGGGTGCTGGGGGAGTCAGACTCCCTACTCCAAAATATCCCAGGCAGAAATACTCCAGGGTGGCTCTCAGAAAGGAAAAAATCATATTATTCCTGCTTTGATTATTATTCTTTCATACTTAGCTGTGGAAAGGTGTGGGGAGTGCTCAGGGCAGGGAGTGTTACCGATCCTCTGCTCCTGCATCATTCCCAAGGTACATCTGGATGCCAGCATTCCTAAGTGGCATCCAGAGGAGCCTGGGAGCTTCCCAAAGCCTTCCTAACGTCACTGCTGCCGGCTATGGGCATCCCAAGGATGGATGGATGGATGGAAGGATGGATGAAAGGGTGCAGCACTGGGATGTGGAGCCAGCCTGAGCCCCTCGAGCTGATTTCTCCACCCAGAAAGGCTCAAAAGTCCCAATCTCAAGGGAACAAGAACACGGTCCCAGCCTCTTCCCAGGAGCCACGCCAAGCGCTGAGCTCCTGCTTTTGTCTCCCACAGGTGGATCCGGGGGGAGCACTTCAAGTACAAGTTCAGCCAGCCCGGGGGGAAGCACGCCAGCGACGGGAAGTGGTGGATCCGGAAGAGGATCGGCCCCTACTTCCCCGCTGTCAACCTGCAGGGCCTGAGGAAGTTCTTTAAGGACAGGAACTGGCCGTATCCCATGCAGGACTGAGGGAAGAGGATGGCCAGGACAAGAGGGACCAGCTGGGAAGAGGGACAACGGGCAGCTCCCTTCCGAACATCTCCTGCCTCTCTGGTTTTTATCCATATCCTTGTTCATGCCTGTTTTCCGGAAGATTCCCAGCCAGTTTGCCCACTTGCTTTGTGAGCTGCTTTTTCTCACCTCAATGACTGATTTCTTTTGCCAGGCTGCTCTGTTTGGGAATGGTCACCTCTGGAATTGGGAAAAAGGCAAGCAAAGAAGCGTGGCTGGTTTTGGGGAGGTGTTGATGTTGCCGAAAGCAGCTGAACATGGGTTTGAAACAAAAACAGGGGAAAACAAACCAGGAGGGATCTCTGTGGCTGTGTGGGCTGCGGATGCAGGCACAGGAATGCCCTTTCCCATGTTTTTTCCCACCTTTTTGGCCACATGTGCTGAATGGGCACCACTGAGAGTGTTCCTGGAAAGAGATTAAAGCAAACAGTTCTTGAATATCCAGCGGGAGCTTCAGTGGGTTTTTATTTTTCCTGGAAGTGCAGAAAAGGGGAAAAAATGAGCCCCAGTGCCTGCCCTGATGTGGCTCACCAGGGACATGGGAGCTCCCACGGGAATGGGGTGACAGGTGAGGAATGAGGTGAGTCCTGGGTGTTTTGGGATTTGTGTTTTAGGGAGAACCTGGTGTCGTGTCCGAGTGTCTGATCCCCATCCCGGTGATCCAGGGCCGTGAGAGGAGAATTCTCCCTCCCTTTCTCCTGCAGGTTCAAGGGTCCATTTGCACCGGGCTCCCTCATGGTTTTTGTGGATTTTCCTTCCAAGCTGCTCCTTCTCCAGTGGATCCAGCTCAGGATGGGATCCACCCCCTGGATGGGTGACGGGTGACACCCCCCGGGCACCCCCCATGGACTGGGCACCAGGCAGCCAACAGTGCTGGCCTCCCCCTCCCCAGTTTAATGAATTTCTTTTGCTTTCCAACCTCTGGGTCAGGGATAATGGATCCCAGACCAGCATTCCCATTCCTGTTTGCTGCTTGTTAAAGCTTTTTTTTTCCCCATTTTCATTCAATCCAAGCTCCCCTCCCTGCTCCGGAGCAGTGCCTGGAAGATAAAACCCATCCGAAGGGGCAGGCAGGGGATCCCACTGGAAACCTTTCCCTGAGACAAGAGTTTAAAAAGAAAAGGAACAATTATTGCGAGGGGGGAGGAAATCAGAACCACGTTGTGTTATCTGTTCACTGGGAGGGGTTTTGTGGAGAGGGTTTTTATCCAGGAGCTCGGCACTGGTAGGAAAACACTGCGGCATTCCCGAGTCAGCGCCGGGGATCCATGGGAAGGAAAACTCCCATCTGGGAGCTGCTCCTGCCAGCTCTGATGTCTCTGAGGAGGGGAGGGGACACGGGGACACCACCACAACCCATCCAGGAGGTCCCACCACCTTCTCCAGAAGTTCGGGAGTGAGGGTTCGGGTCCCTCAGTGAAAGCCACGCTGGGCTGAGCCCCCTGCACTGCCGCCCTTCTCTGGGCCGTGTTTTCCGGCTCATCCCAATCCAGAGCCCAATCTCATCCCGCTCCCTCCTCCTGTTTCTCTGTGAGGTCCAAGGAGGTCCCAGAGCTGCCACAGGCAGCACATGGCCGGGTGGTCACCCCACGTCCATCCTGAGCAGCTCCAGCCCCACCATGGCCGGAGGCGTCTCAGGGACATTCCTGGATCCAAGATAATCCATTTTATTTCTGATTTTCTTTTCCTACATGGAAGTTATTGACCCTTGGGGTACACCGAATATTTATACTTGATATAACCAAGGTAGAAGTGAGTTTTTTCCCTTTTTTTCCAAGATTCCAGCCTTTTGGAAGCACGAGGTCCCCTCACAAGCCCAGCTGGGTTTGCATTTCTGCCCATTGGCTGCCAGCTGTGGTGAGGTCAGATCCAGCTCATCCCAGCTGCTCTTCCCCTCGCCAAAAAAGGAATTCTCCCAGGTTTTTTGTAATCCCACATCTAAATGTGTGTTCCTGAGGGGGAGCAGAAAGTGGATGTGTACAGACAGAAGGGCTTTGGCTCACCCCTCGTACGTAGGGAATGAGGGAATGATCCGTGCTTGCGTAATTTGGGAAGAACCGGCAGCTTTTGGAGCAGGCTGGAAGGGATGTTAAGGGTGTGGTGGTGTGGGAGGCTGGATTGGGCCATCCAGATATTCCCAGAGGGGCTGGAAAGGACCTTAAAGCTCATCCCATTCCACCCCTGCCACGGGCAGGGACACCTTCCACTGTCCCAGGCTGCTCCAAGCCCCATCCAACCTGGCCTGGGACCCTTCCAGGGATCCAGGGGCAGCCACAGCTTTTCTGGGCACCCTGTGCCAGGGCCCCGCTGGATCCAGCTGAGTTCCCTTCTCAAACATTCCTCTGGCCAAAAACACAGCTTTGGTTTGTGTTTTGGGAATGTGGCCCCTGTGGCAGCGTCAGTGGCGAGGAGCTGCCGGAGATGAGTTTGTATCCATGCAGGAATCACCAGGAATTATCCCTACCAACAACTACCATGCACCAACCTGGAGATTTCCTTACTCCTGGATCTTTTATAAACTGGAGTCATTGATTTTAAAGCAGCCGAACTCCAGGCTGGGAATTCCCATAGGAAATACCTGTAGCCATATCCATTCCCTGCTCCCAGCTGCTTGGAAAAGCTGGCTTTGCTTTAACACAAGTGAAAGGAAAAAGCTTTTTTTTCCTTCCCGCTAGATTAAATTTGGCCAAACAATTCCGTGTGAACTGCTGGGCAGGAGGCACAAACCTGTAGGCGAAATTATCCAGCTGCTCCAAGTTTAGAGCAGCATGGGATGAATTTCAGGATCGTATATTAGTTTCCATTTAATCTGATTATTCCAGGCTGGAGTTCCTGGAGGGTCTTCAGGTTATTGTCAGTCAAAAGAATCTTTAAAAGCTTCCATTTGCACTCAACTTTTCCCATTCCAAGTCTATTTTCATTATGGATTGATTTTGATTTTAATGAAAAAATGATTCTCCCAACTCCCTGCTTTCCTCCCCCCCCCCCCCCTTGGGGGTTAAAATTAAAC